>OX596244.1:17249099-17843291 GCA_951394255.1 Polyploca ridens
TATTTTTCCTGAATTTAAATTTATAGAAGAAAACCTTTATAAACGAATCACAAACCCGTCATATGGTACAAAATTAGACTCATCATCCGAATGGAAACTTTGTGTACCGAAAACGAAAAAAGAAGAAATAATTAAAGAAAACCACGATACTCCGACCGCTGGACACATAGGAACAGCAAAAACGTTAGCGAAAGTAGCACACATATACTATTGGCCAGGAATGTTTAGGAACATAGCCAAATATGTTAAAAAGTGTACCATTTGCCAAAAACGCAAATCCGAAAAATCCGAAAATAAAGAAATAATGCAGGTGGATAACCGAAATAAACCATATGACTTAGTGAAAATGAATCAAAGCAGAAAATCTGATTGCCAACAACCGAATTATTATACACAAATAAAGTACTCGAAACCGGAAATTAAACCATTTGCATTAAAAAAGAATATTCCATTATCGGATAAACCAATAAGTTGTTGTGCCATACTCGCACCGAATTGTACAGGACCGTTCAAAATAATTAAAAGAAAATCACCGGTAATAAATTTATTGAAGGATCCTTACTCTAATAGAATAATAACGGCACACATCAAAGATTGGAAAACATGCATCCGAATTATTCCGAATAAATATAAAACTCAATAACAATGAGGGTAAATCATGATAACCGAGCGAGATCCAGAAAGTAAACAATTTTAGAAATACCCTCATTTGAGACAATAAAAAGTTAATATAGAAAAACAATAGAAAGGAGAATAATAATTTCAGAGGAACTTGAACATCATTTACAGCAGTGATTTTTACAGGTAAAAATCTCCATTCCCGGGAGAGGAGTGTGACGTAGCACATCACGCCACCTCGAACCATCCAGCCGCCGCCGACGCCGCCGCAGCGCAGAGGGGAAAGTTACCGCCCGCGGGACGCCCGCACACCCCGCGCCACGTGCCTCACCCCGCAGCATCCTTTATAAGACCGCGCACTCCAGTGAGAGAGCACGCAGTCGGCTCAGCGCTATCGTACAGTCAACACATGTCGGTTCGGGTTACCAAATTCGGCTGTGTTGATCATTGCGGTGAGGTTGGTCCGTCTGTACCGAAGCCCTGGTAGATTTACCATCGGGCACCGTCCGCGTCCCCGATACCGTATTCCCTGTGAATCAGTATATTTATCGTCTCCTCGTACGTTACCATTCCCTGGATTGGTGTCCCAGACGGTTCGGGTTACCAAATACGTCTGGTGCCACCTCCCAGGAAAGTGCGTTCAAGGAGCGATTCCCCGTACCGTTTAAAGCAAGATCACGCCGCGCCCTCTATCCATAGTGTTAGAATTAAGAGCTAGCTATAGAGTCTCAGATATATGTATTTACGATTAATAAATCAATTGGCGGCAACTTTGTAATCATTGATTGGTGTTTTCTTTATAGCTCTCCGATAGGTTACCCAAGTAGGAAGGTAAAACTAAGTCCTCCACTGGTTTACCTTAATGTACGAAGTCCGCTTCGTTACAAACTGTGTCTAACAAAGTTATAGGCTTTAGGAGAGTAAAAGTTAAGAGTCATGCAACATTTTCTGAATTCTGCTGTGTATTTAGTCATTGGTCTTTTTTTATTCTGATAATTTTTTTTGTATAAATTATTATATAAGTCAGCAGCAAACGTATTTTTAGATAATATATTATGAATATCGTTATCAATATACCGTTGCTTTTTTAAAATTTGTACAATTCCCCTTAGTGTCACATTTTTATTTTGCAGTCTTTTATTTTTTTGCTGTAGACTTCTTATTTTACGTCTATTATTAATTATGACTGTCAACTTTCTTCGTAGGTCTTTCCGCATCTTAGCTTCTTTCGGGGTATCGAATATTGAATCAATATCTGAAGACCTTATTTCCTGAAATAACTTTGCAATAAAATAATCGATATGGACGGGTATACATTGGCGTATCATTTTTATACTTACAGGATCCCTTTGATTAGATTCCGGGAGTATACATATAGTTGATGTGCTCTAAAAATCCATAAAAAATATTTAATCGTATTTATTGTGTAAAATCATACAATATCTAGTTTTACAATGAGTAGGCTTGCTTATGTCCACAATATCAACGTTAAAAGTAATGACGTGGCCAAAAGAGGTAAAACCATAAAACGGTCTATTACAAATTATTATTAGTGCAGCTGCGGTACCAAATCGGTAGGTAAGGTAACCAGCCAGACAACTGTTAATAGCACAAATGAGTTACTTGATATGAATACTTTATTTTAACACGAATAGAGACAGCTTTGTTATATCAGCAATATGTTATGATATTATTAATATGATCAAATAATATAAAATAAAAAATACATACGGGCCATACTCTGGAATTTCTTTTGAGTTTGAATTCTGAATATTTAATTCATTATCTGATGATCTTTCCGATTCATCGGTATCTGAATTTTTCACAAACAAGTATAAAGCCTGGAATAAAAATAATAACTAATACTGTAACGAGTTAAAATATTACGTAACATTTTACAGTTGCTAGACTAAATTAATTATGAATTATTAATTAGTTTATTTAAAATTACCTTAGTAGGTACAGCCCCTTTCTTAACTTTCTGATAGCCACCTTTTGTAAAATATTTGTCACTTTTACAGAAATGTGCTGAACAAATGTAACTTCGTGGTTTTGGTTTCCACCAAAACTCATTCCTATTCTGCCTTACTAATTTTATCCAACGTTCGGCGAGTATAGGATCTTTAGGAAAACTAAAAAGAATATAAGTATATATCTATAACAGTACACAAACGAATAACTACGCGTGACTAATGCATACTGATGTTATCATTATTAAGTAGCTTTTGTATAAATACTCTTTGATAAGTATAAAAATCCGGACTGGAATCTAAAATTATTTGGCTATCTAAAATTGAATTGAAACGCCAAAAAATTTATAAACGATGGCCACTTTTATTAAATTTTGAAGAAAGTATTTTTTTTTTAAATTGGTTCACGCAATACATTCATAATGGCTGCATGCAACATATTTTCCATTAAACTAAAAAAAAAAAACATTTTGAGTCTAAAATATATTTATAATCTGTGTTAGCTCTTGTACTATATATCCAATAAAATTAATTTTATTTATTAAATCTGGTTGTGCAGATAATATTTAATTAGGCATTGTCTCATGATACCTCTATGTTCAAAATACCTGTCAAATCACGAAGTTCGAATTATCAACAGTTTGACGGGTATTTTGTGCATAGAGGTATCATAAGAAAATTCCTCATTAGAGCAAAAATAATCAGTAGTTACTCGTTATCATCTTTTAATAATCCTTATCCAAAATGCGGGAAATTAATTTTCATGTTGTGGCAAACTTCTATAAAACATGGCCGGAAAAGATTTAAAAAATAAAAACTGTCACTCCCAAACGTATATTTTTAAAATAAGTTTAGGTAATTAAAACGTGGCGAAATCGCAATACTTACACATGGAAGGTTAGTTTTTTCGTTTTTCCTTGGTTTTTATAAGTATTGTGACAGTATTTCAGTACACAAGACGGCATTTTTTATTTAAATCAGTACAGCGAGTATGTCGCGGTGACAGCCGTGCGCAATATGAACTGAGAGCGATTTTGCTTACGAACCCCTCAAGCGGAGTGATATTAAATGTCATGCTTTAGTAAGGCTGATTATCCATCTGGGTAGAGGCACGATGCCTATATGAAAATCTTTGGCTAATACATATGTAAACTATTCAACTGTATGTACCAACTTAATGTTCATAAGTGCATTACCAGGGCCTAAACTCAATAAATGACTTTTTGATTTTGGTATAGAAAACATAAACATTTTTTCCGTGTAATATTGACCCACCTTCTACGTTTCGGTTTAATTAAATGTGTTTAAAAATATTCATTTTCAACAAGACGACATCACTTATTTTATCAAAACTGTGACCGATGTTAGGATTTCACAAAGTATATTCCACAGACATATAATATTTATAAGGTATATTCAAATATTATTTCTAAAGAGTATTTGCACTTAATACAATGCAACCTCAAACAATTTCCCTCATTTAAATAGGAGTATGACACTGTAGGCCCAGAGCATAACGCATTTTTAAAATGCAATTGACTAGCAGAAACTTTTTGAGAGTCTCAGTCCTTTGTACACCTACAAGTCCTTCTTGAAACTCAGTTTTATTTTCAAGACGTATAGGAGCTTCATTGTCTACTTTTAATGTGAGTATTCCACCCATATCAGTATGAGCTGAATAATCTCTGGAGCTACACTATTTCACGAGCTCCTTTACTCGCTGCTACTATGTCAGCTTTGGTAGTCGAAATCGCGACTCATGGCTGACGTTAGCTTAGCCAAGATACAATCTCTCCAGCAAATAGACAAGCTACTCCCATTGTAGAGCGTACTGTTTGCGCGTCTCCTGCGTCATCAGCATCACTGTATTCTTCTATTATGTTAGATACATGCTTTGCTGGATACTTGATTCCATAAGAAAGAGTACCTTTAATGTATATTTTAAAAATAATGTATCGTATAATTAGTTTTACACGAAACCAGTCTTCTTGTTTCGGATTCTCTAGTTTTGTTAGGTTTAGTTAGGAATTGGCCATTGACGAGTCGATCACATAGCACCCTATGTTATTTATGTTTTCTCTTTTTTATTACCAACCATAGTAAACATACAATTTCTTCTTCAACTTCCATCTTCAAATACACAATATACGCGCATACCAATCGCTAACTAACTGCCACTGTTTGAATACCTAACTAAATATATATTTTTTTTAGAACACATACTGTCATGTATACAAATAGAAATCCAACCAAAAACATTTTTATGTAAAATGTTGCCGCCAAGACATATGGCTCGTACTGTCAAAAAGTTATCAGATCTCATGTAGAGCCAAGCTTATAACTCTAAATGCACTTACTCTATAAGCCCTAACTTCACAAACTCTACACATTGTAGTCAAAATATGTGGGTTAGCCGTTTCGCTACCGTCACATGGGAGTAAGGTGAAAAATGTATTCACTGTTCATAACTTTTTTGTTATTCAATAGTTCTTGTAGTAGTGAAACGGCCAAGCCACATATTTTGACTACGGTGTGTAGAGTTTGTGAAGTTAGGGCTTATAGAGTAAGTGCATGTAGAGTTATAAGCTTGGCTCTACATGAGATCTGATAACTTTTTGACAGTACGAGCCATATGTCTTGGCGGCAACATTTTACATAAAAATGTTTTTGGTTGGATTTCACTTCTTTTTGTAAGTTGCTTATGTTTTTTTTTTGTTGAAAATTCCAAGTTTTATAATTTTTTTGTTGTTTGTATACTAATACAAGCTTACATACCAAATTTCAGCTTTCTAGGACTTCAGGAAGTACCCTATGAGTTTTGATGATCATCAGTGAGTCAGTGACGAAATCGGGGTTTTTTAGATATCAATAAAATCTAAAGTATAAGAGATATCAATTAGATATCAATAAAATCTAAAGTAAAGTATAAGAGCTATGTTATTGAAACTTAATATGTTTAATAAGTTCACTATTGACATCATATCTTGAGAATTTTGTTTATCTGGTATAATCCAAACCCAAGTTATGAGGGTTCAAAAAAACGACGAAGCGCTTCGAGAAAAGGTAGGTAGTGCCCTTTCGCTTCGCTTGGCTGTCTTGGCGGGGGGCACTTCCGTGCCCCCAGATACTTACTAAAAACAATACAATAAGCAAAGACCTGAATATTGCTGTTCAAACTGCACGGCTTGGAAGCGCACGGTACCCGCGCGTTTAAACGAACACTTAGTGCAGCTAACAAGGACATTCTGGCTAATTGTGCGAAACATTATGCTGTCCCTTCAGACAGAGGCGGCGGAAGAGGTCTTCCTCTTTCTGATGATTATGCTTAACAAATTACCTTGGTTTATACAAATACCTAAGTCATATTAGGCTGCATTCTATCACCAATAAATTGTATTAAATATTTCTGCCATAATTTGGTTAGTTCTGGCTTCAAAATTCAAAAAATTCAAATATTTAAAATCATTTATTCAAATAGACCTTCTCAGGCACTTATGAAAAGTCTGACTCTAATACTCTAATACCGGTTCGGAAGGTTGCATTTGCTGAGAAGAGCCGGCAATAAACTCAGCAATTACTCTTTTCAAAACAAGCTTAGATTCATTACATAATATTTACATATTAATCGCACTGACAACTATTGCGTGCCCCGGCGCGGCGGCAAAACTATAAAGTAGACTGAATCCATTGAAGGAAATTTGGGGAATTGTGCATTAGATAAAGCCACGCTTCAGGTATGCCACACTTACCGATTCGCCATTGAGATTGAGTTAACAGGAAAGGGGCTTTTTCGCGCAAAACTGCATCTTCAGCATTGATTGTAATTTTTGAGCTGCAATGCGCACACGTACAAATCCAAATGCTGGATCCATTTGATTTTTTCCTGTTTACACGGAGACCAGCTCTTAAAAAAACTTCCTCCTCCTCTTTTTTTTCTCTTGGCAAATATAAAATGGCGTTGACTGTTATACGACGACCGTTTATGTCTTTGCGATAAACCGCATGTTCCTATGGAAATTAGTGACTATGAGGGTCAAACTGCTGATTGTAGCGTCGTCGGTAATTTGGTTTACCATCATCCACTAAAGATGCAACTTCCTGGTACGATTTTGGAAATTCGAATCGACATTTTGTTCTTCCGTTTTTACGAACCATACAAGTTGCATTGGGATTTAAATCGCCACATGGGTTGTGAATCATACGTTTTGAGTACTGATTCTCTTAACTTTAAGTTATCATTTCCGGGTATTTCGGATGAAATCAAGTCATTAAGCTCTTCTGGTTGATGAATCTTGTCATCAGATGTCATAATTATAGGCAGATGCATGTGTGGTAATCCTCGTTTCTGAAATTCTATCATAATCATCGTCAGTCTATAATGTCCCACTGCCGAGCACAGGCCTCCTTTCACAAATGAGGGTGAAAGGGAATGGGAAATACTCCACCACGCATGTCCACTGCGGATCGGTGGAGGTAGGCTAGTGGTCAACCTACTGTTGGAATTTTTCAAGCTGCCTAGGAGGCATCCAACTAGCTTAACGACTATCACAGTTAATTGATAACCAAAGGCTTTACGTGCCTTCCGAAGCACGGAAACGCTCGATTTGAAATACCACTAGGCGGTCACCCATCCAGGTACCGACCACGATGGTGGTAGCTTAACTTTGCCGATCGATTAAGAACGGCTAATAATGGCAATAATATACGGCATGCTACACCACGAGCGCTTCATTCTATAGTGTATACAAAAGCCGATACCTCTCCAAAGACTTGTTTTTATCTAAATCTTTTCTTATTTGGTCAAATTTTAACCTAGCTGCTCGAGCCACGATATCCGGACGATCCTGTGGAAGCTGTTGCAATATTGTTCAATCTCCAAAATGTATTTACAATACCTGTTTTATTTCTGGCCAATTGGGATTCGATCTCATTGTGATGAAAGAAATCAGGTGATCCAAGCCGTCGAACAATAGGCATTACAGCTTCAAACTTAGTAAAAAAGGAAGAAATAAGTAAAAAGGTTATTTCCAATCTATACGTGATTAGTTTCACACCCTTGCATTCTGGCCTTGTGTATAATAGAAAGACGCATGAATTAATAGTTTAGGGATGCAGGATTAGGCATTTATATGCTTCTAAAACAGTAGTTAATAAAACAGCCGATTCGTATAAAACTATTACATGTAATGTTACTATTACCTGAGCTATCTGAGAATACACTTTCGTAAGCTCTCCTCCAGCAGTAATCATGCAATCAACGTGAAAAAAATGTGTTGTTAAAAGAATAAAATAATAAAAATCTTAAAACATTATCATTATTTGAAATTCCAGATTCATAATTGTGTCCCAAGCTGTTTACAAATTATTTATTTTAGACAACTTTATTAAGTTATTCTTCAACTATTTTTACCATCAAGATGCTTGCAGATATGGGGTTAGGTACTAGGTAGGGGAAACTTGCCTTATTCGTACGCCCTAAGAGCTTTAGCTAATAATTTGGAACATACAAAAGAAACAGACATGAAGTTCTTATTTATAGAATCTTTATTAAATGGCTAATCAAGACCTTAGAAAAACAAGTTTTAAAAAAAAGTAGAAAAGGTACATTTTAGGAACATTTTTCCAAAATCGTACTACAATATATCTAAATCGTACTTAGAGATCTTATCCCTGTAATCAGTCTCATAATCATATCAATTTAATTACTTTTTAAATGTTTTAATTCTGCATAGCATAACAAATAGTTTTCTCTAATTCCCTGCAATCATCACAAATATAATTAAGAGGGTTTTTATGGGTTCCAGCACAAAGCTCGAGAAATAAAATTTATTGATTTACTTAATTATATTTAATTGAAATTAATCTGGAACACGTACATGAAATGGATTAATCTCCAAATGCCTGTTACCCGAGCCAAAATTAACCCCTCCTAGTAATGCTTCCATTTGTTCTTCCATAGCAGTGCTCTTCTTCGGGAATTATTTTATCTTTCAATATGAACTTCTTTGGCATGGATAATGGCATCGAGTCTTCCGATAAATGCATCGCGTGCTGCACGAAGGTGCACTTGTGGGATTCGATTCCATCCCGACGAAGCGCTGCATATAGCGTGCCCAAACCTTTGTATCTATAAGTTCCTGAGAGACCCTGGCTTCCAGAATTGACCATATGGAGAAGTCCACACTGTTCACAGGATTCAAGGTCCCATGAGTTTGGAGCTTCTGGTACGCTTTGTGAGATGGTGCCGGGTCCAGTTGGATATCAAGTGGCTTTTGTTGAATGTTAGAATCTAACATTACCGCGAACAACAGTAACATTGTATTAAGTATTCATGAAAGTAACAGTGTATTGTTTCGTTATAAGACGTGATTATCAGTAAAATTAAATTACCTCATTTATTACATTTATTTCGCATTTCAATCTAGACTTTGAAATTAATCCATATCTCTTTTCACCCAGCAAAGTTAAACATTGAAAACCACAGTTAAATAACGCACTATCATGTGAAATTTCTTTGAACTTGTTAAAAAAGTGAGATATATCTATCTATTATTCTTCTGTCGGTAATCGCTGCGTAACTTTATTCGGTTTCCGGTTCTATGGAATAAATTTCACCAGACCTTAAACAAAAAAAAGTTTTTATCTGACTACTGACGTAGTACTTACTCATTAGCAATTAAATTTGCCACCGCTGGTAGTCAGGATTGGTGTTTATTGGACTGCCTCACCTAAATGAAATTTTATAACATTATTATGTTAAACTCAATTTTAATTAAAATTAATACAACATTCAAAGTAAAAAATCATATTTTTCGATTACATTTACTACTTCAACCCAAAATTGACCAAAAGTTTGTATAGTTAATCCTGTCAACCTGTTGCCTTGTACATAAGCAATCATCATTTACATTAGTAAATTCATCGGGTTGTCGATATTATTGAAACACAACTACGACTTCTTCCCAGCAATCGTCGAAGTGAACGTAATGGATTAAACATCTCTCTAAAATGTATCAAGTCAAGGCAGGAATTTGTACCTGTAGGATTAACGTTACCACGTCTAGCTTTAATAATTTCCATCTTCGCATTCAGCTCGTACGAAATTGTTGGAATTCTTATTTGTCAAATAAAAAGGCCATATTTATTAGATATTTATTACTCAAATCTCAAAATGATATTAGAAATGAGAGTTGAAAGTAAGAATGCCATATACCTGATTATACCCTTTCGCAACTAATCTAGCTTTGTATTTGGTTATCTTATCATCGCTATTTTTCTTGATCTTAAATATAGGTCAGTCAACGTCCAGGTCTGATTCTCGTTAATCGATTGTAGATCTCGCCAACGCTTCCTCGACAGTCAATGGATCACCACCAATCATGCTTTCCATAGCATATATGGCATTACAGCCATAGTGATCGACTGGTCTTCTCTCGCTTAGAGGATACCTTCTGTCGGTCTCTACTGGGACACTCATTACCTGTTGAGATCTGCTGAGCTGTTTAGTACATTAAACGATATCCTTTTTGATTGTCTGGATATCCAATGAAAGTCATAGATTCCGTTTTATGTCCAGTTTGCGTCTCTTTTGTTTTGGTTTCAATTTAAAAGCCAAACAACCAAAAACCTTCAGTTGACTTACATCTACATCTTTTCCTGTCTATAGATTTCCCGGAACTGCATCACTAACAGCTTTCGTGGGGCTTCTGTTCTTTAAAAATACTACAGTATTTACCGCTTCCGGCAAGTGTTATTTGCTGAGGTTCGCTTCTGATAATAATTTTCCCGCCTTCTCTATAATTATAAGGTTCGCTCTCTCTGCTACTCCATTTTGTTGTGGTGGTGCTCACAGTCGTTTGGTGTTTTATTACTGCTGACTTCGCACAGTCAGACTTCACAGAGTCGCACAGAACTGGTGTTCATAGAAAACGGCTCTTTAAGTAGCGTAAGATATGTGGAAGAAATCCTTAATGAACACGTATGAGGTCGGGCATTGTCATGCATAAAAATAGTATCCTCACCCAAATTGATCAGTTTCCCAAATCAATAAGGGCGAGGATGCTATTTTTATGCATGACAATGCCCGACCTCATACAGGTTGGATTGTGAATGACTACCTTCAAGAGATGAACATTACTCGTATGGAGTGGCCAGCACGCAGCCGGATATCAACCCGATCGAGCATGCTTGGGACGAGCTAGGGAGATTCGTAAAACAACGAAAGCCTCCCTGCTTCGTGAGCTCTAAATTGCTCTCACAAAGGAATGGGAGAATATTCCCCAAAATCGTATAAGGAACTTGGTGTACAGCATGCCAAACCGCGTAAACGCAGTAATGGAAGCACGAGGAGGCAATACAAAGTACCTATTTAATTCAAGAAAATCGTAATTTTGTTCAAAAATGACATGTTTCCTATTTTTGTTTTAAGGCGAGATCAGCAGTTTTTGTTCTTTATGTAATTTTTAGTGACATTATTGTCTATTAAACACAATCTATTTCATTAAGCTAGTATTCTTAGTTTCCGAGATTTATAGGTTTCTTTAAGTCATTGCTCTCGAGTATAGGATAGGTCACATCATTACAATAGTACACATTTATAGACAGACATTTCTATAAACCTATACAGCCTCCAACAGTGCCTAGTACAGAAACTTGAGGGACACCACTGTGAACGTTAAACGAGTTTGATAGCTGTTCTCCAACTTTGACTTTGAAAGTTCTTCCACCAAGAAAGTCCCCATTCACAGAAGATGTTTCCCACGAATTTCAAAAGGTTCTAACTTTGCAACTAACATCTCCTAGATAAACCATGTCTGTGGGTTCATATTTATCCCAATTCTTCGTCAAAGAGTCTACGCAACATAGTAAGTGCAATGAAATTGCGAACAACAAAAAAATCAGACAATCTGTGAAAGAAAAACAAACTCAAAATGAATTATTTAATTTTGACTGAAAATATCAATAAATTCTAACACAATTTCATATTCAATGATGATCAACAATGCTAACACTCTTAATTAAATTATCTAAATGAAACAGAACAAGAAATGCGACTGGAAATTAGATTTTTTATAAATTAAGGTTTTAAGTATAAAAAGGTTTTAAAGTAACATGTAATGTTCTCTCTTATGATCCCCGTTGTGAAGAATCAGAATGGACTGGAACTAACTTCCGACACATTCTGTTAATGGTTCTTGTGAAGGGCGTACGGAATCACTATAAAATAAATAATGGTGCTCCCCGTAGGTGCTCTTTCCAGAATATACCAAAGATTTTAGCATCCAGTTTGCGAGCAAAACGTGGACCCCAACTATGGATGGGTCAAATTAACAACAATGGGCAACAACCAAAATAATATGCTTGTCCTTTTTATTAGGTTCTTTCACAACAGGAAAAAGAACAATAATTCCCAGCGCAAAAAAATCACCCTTGACAGCTTCTTTCATGTCCTATTTATTCCTTCATTATAAGAACTTAAGTTTCAAAATTGACATAAAAGAAATAAAAACTGCAAACAAAAAAAGGTTTGAAAACTCCTTGTTAAATGCAATAATGCTGCATAAGTTGGTAACTGTAGATCTTTTAGGCACAAATCCATGTTGTTCATTCATTATAATCTGTTCCTTATACAAGAATTCTCCGATGTTTTTGGCAACTACCATTACTTTGCAAGATATACATGTTAAGCTGATAGGGCGATAATAGAGGGATCGAGCTTATCTCCTTTTTTATAATGGGGGTAACCACTGCTTCCTTCTAATCCTGTGAACTTCCCATCTTCAATGGATGAGGTCATAATGGTGGCAAGTTGGTCACTCAGCACATTGTAACATTTTTTAAGTGGTATTACTGGTATTCCACCAGGTTCCATTGCAGTGTCATCGTTAAAAGTACTCTGTGCTTTGCTACAGCTTCAGGGGTAAAATCAATATGCTCAAGTGAATTATCTACAGCTTCACTATTAATTATTGGCAATGGTTTATCAAGGAGTTCTTTTACAAAGGACTTTTCAAATTGTTTACCGAAAATATCAACTTCTGCATTATCTATTGTTATTCTTTGTCACCAGGAGTGGGTGTGGGCTATAACTGGACACAGGCGACAAAGCCAAGAGAAAATGGCAGACATTGGGGGAGAGCTGCAGATAATGTTATCAGCACCGGCTCCAGATGGCAACAATTCCGGTGATGTCTGCCTCTTGGCAGAGAGTCCGTTCAGAATATTGAGGGTGAGTTATTGTAACAAAGTATTATATTTTGTAAGGGAGATTTATGTCAAGTTCCGCCTCGCGTTCCTGAATGTAGAGTGTTTTCCTACATTTAATGTAGTACTGGAACCGAAATGTAATATAAACAAGTGTGTCCAGTTTGAATGCCTTTAATGCACGATGTTTGTAACTAGAATACCTTGCGTTATAATAAACAACATGACATGGGTGCGGGTGTTCATGTCCCTCGACATCGTCAACAAGGTCATCACCACCCAAGGCCACCCACGTGTCTAGTGAGTTCGACGAGATTTTATTTGCAACGGTACGGTAATTAAAGTCAGGGCGGGCAGATGGATCATACATAAAAATCTTTACTTGACCAAGGTTCCCAAATCAATCTCATTACAGAGGGCGAACCACAAGCTCTTAAAACAAGGTTAAAATAACCTAATATGACTTTTGTCTTTCTTTGACATCCGACGTCAAAACGGGACAAAAGCCAAATAAGGTTATTTTAACCTTGTTTTAAGTGCTTGTGGTAGGCCACCTGATCATGCAGTTCAACACACAAGGACACATCACACAGAAGGTCCCGTTTTTTTTTCTTCTCGAGAAAGATGCGTCATTTTTTTTTGTTATTCTGCATTATTAAAGCTGATACAATTGTCTACAATTTTGATTACACACTTTATAACCAATCGTTGTCTAGATATGTGTTCCGAAAAACGGCGCCTGACCAGGATATTATATTCGTCGAACTTAGCAAAGGCAAAGTCCCTACCGCCTATTATTCAAGTCAGGAGTTGCAGCAGACCCTGAACGACATTATTTCTACACGTCTTCACTGGATGCAGCACCACTTCTACTCCAGTTCGGAGAAGCAAAGTTGGTTTCTCTTCTCATCTAAAATAAGGACAACGAGACGAGATAAAGAATGTAAGCAAACATTCAGGAGTTCACAACATTTTTATTTAAATAAGTTCACGACATTTTTATTTAAATAAATTTTATACAAATTTTAAACTTCTTATACTAATCGTTGTCGTCTGTATTAGAAGAAGATGCACTGCGAGCATGGATGTATAGATTTTTTTTATTATAGAGATAATAATCGCTCGGTATCGTAATGTATGTAACTCAGTAGAGGTGAGCTTTACCTCGTCTCGTTGGCCTTACATTAATTCTATCCGTCAAGGCGTTGAGGTATTCTCGAACCCCTCCTCGTCGCATGCTGACAAAAGAGAAAATATGAACTTATGCTTTTTGTGGCGACTATCCGTACCAGCGTTTCATCCAGTCAATATCGAAAGTCAAACCAGACATTTCCTCCCTTTCACCAACTGAGAGAGCAGCGATGGAGCACTCTTTCCGTATTTACCACTTGGTCAGATTTCGCCAGTCCCCGCATGGACTAATAGGATGGGTACGATAAATTATCAGAAGTGTTATCGGTCCATTAAGTATTATCAAACCATATAATCACCAAACGCTTTAATGGAATCGATTGCCTTTTATGAACGTAGAATTTGCCACCTTCGTAAAGCAACATTATGTGTACGATTTATAAATAAACTCTTACTTCAATATCTCCTATTTCGGGTAGCCTAAAAATAAAGGTTTATTATTATGCTCTATATATCTCTAAAAATAGTAAATATTTCTATTCAACTCAACCTGTCGTAGCAGCAGCACTGGCACTTGCAAGCTTAACGCAACGACGCAACTATAGATCGACCTCCGGTTTAGGAAGGGAGTGATGTAGCGACATCTATGAGCCATCTATCAGTAACACTAAGATAGTTCACACACTGAAAGATCGATGGCGTGGCGCCACATTATCCTACATCCTGCATCGCGCTTAAGAAGTTTTCTCGAGAATCTGCATATATACAACTGTCCGACATGTACAGTTGGACCGCGGTCCCCAGGCATGATGACCCAGCCTGGCGGAAGATCTTCCCTTTTAAATGGAGGTGTCATCCACCTTGCACCTCCATACAACTATAGGGATAATCAACTTCCTACCTTATTATTATTATTCGTCTGTTCATTATTATGTAAATATTTTTATAAAAATCATTAAAAAATACTTTTAAAAATATAAAAAATGTTTTCCGCCGGTTTCGGGAGGAAGGTCCAAGCTACCGGTTACCGGTAGAGCTGCAGAGATAGGAACCTCCTCACAATGCGAGCCGTGATGAGGACTGCCGTCTGAATCAAGCTCTTGATCCAACTGCCTAACGAGAGCCTCGAGAGATGTTGGCCGAAGCTTTCAGCCATTAGGTCATTGGTTGTTACGACAATCGGCACAATGATAGCGGAGCCCATTTTGGGATTCGAAAATATATTCCCCGACTATAAGAATATAAGATATCTTTACTAATATAATAAAGTGGATGAGATTTTTTGTTTGTTTTTTTGTTCCCCGCGTTCCCGTCTGGGATAATGTAGCTTCCTGTTAGTGAAATATTTTTTGGAACCCGACTGGTAATTTTAGCCCGTTTAAAAATCTAAAAAACTTCCGCTTTATTATATTAGTATAGATTAACAAACTCTTTGCTTGTTAATATATATAAGTAATACATGCAATTGTATATATGACGAAACAACATGTAATAAAATGAGAAAAAAGCAAATAGAGTTACGTAATTAAACTTGTTCAATTATAATTCTCTGTGACAATATCAAACTTATGACCAAACTGAACACACCCTTCACAACCTTATGGTGCGTCCATGCTACGCGAAGCGAGCACGAGCCGAGCCACAAACCAACAGTATGACGCCCGGTTTCTATAAACAAAAACGAATCCTTTTGCTTACCAATGGTAAGTATTTTTATTGCCAAACTGGGCATATAGATCATTTCGTAAGCTAATTTTATCTGTGATAGCTACTTCCATATGGGAGAGTCTGCTATGCAAAGCTTTGAGGTCTTCGCTTAATTATTAGTAAGGATATAAGAGTCTTAATTTTAATAAATCTTAACTGATACCGGTCCATAAATTATTGAGACCGGGCCTTACAGATTCGTTCGTTGTTGACATCGCATGACACACATGACATCGCGAGCACCGATCGAATTCTGTTCGTTCGTGGCTCGGCTCGTGCTAGCTTCGCTTAGCATGGACGCACCATTAGATAATGATTGTACTTGTTAACATAAGTAATGGGTTATTGTTGTATTTCGATTAAAAACAGATAACTGTAATCTCAATATGGGCTCTATCAAATAGCCAATCCGTAATGGAGGCAGAATGTGCGCGAAAATGGTGGTGCTACATAAAATGCTTGTATGAATATTTTATTGAAAAAAATGTGGTTGTTTCGTAGGGCGAATACGCTACCGAATATACCTTTGACGCCAACTAAATTTAACACAGTAAGTTCTTTCATTTTATATTTTAATTAATTTACTTAATATTCTTTTTATGATAAAGGGCATATATTTATATGAGAATAATTAAGATCATGTTTATATGTATAAGCACAGTGTTCGAACAAACGAATTCATAGCCCGATCGATTTAGACACATTCGATCTATTTTGTTAGCGCCTGTGATAGAAAATTTTGTGACATTTGGTTCACAAAATTTGTTTGGACACTGTAATTTAAGTAACCGCGATCCAAAGGATTAATTTAGCTGTTTATTAGGCATTTGCCGCAGCAATACCGGGGTTCAGACGCTTGACGTGCGGCCGACAGTTCTTAGAATTTATAAATTAAAACGTGAAATAACAAAATTTTACATAAATATTTTTATTGTGTTCGTTGTTTTGTTGTTATTTTATCAAAAAAACAACTTCAGAAATATAAGTCGGTTTAATTCTTCGTAAGCGTCTATTCACACGTACGGCAACCACACGACAGCGTCGCAACAAAATTAAGTCAAGATGTAGTTATGTGTGAATAGTGTCGCTGCGGCTTTTTGCGGTTGCCCTCTAGTTCCCGGTGTCGCTGGTGGTTGCGTTGTGATAAGACGTCGCTGCGGTGTGGTCGGTATTACACATACGGTTGATAGTGATGGCAAAATGTGGTCCGTGTGAATTCATCTATTAATTTTCATACTAATTAGCGCCCGCCCACGTGGTGTGGTTGTAATGTCAACCACATTGCGTGTACGTGTGGTAGTGTGTTTGTGGTTCGTGTGAATATAGTCTGTGTTAAAAAACGTCGTATGAAAAGCGTGTGCTTGATCAGCACTCTCGGCTTAATACCGCCTCGTGTGACAACAGTGAATATGTCATCATTTGGTGCAAATGGAGACCCTAAATTGCAGGTGGAAGAAAGGGTAAAAAAAATACATGAAAAGTTTACGATGCGGGGGACAAAAAAACCAGTGGATTTCCTTACAAAAAAAATATTTCTTACGATTTTTTATAAACTTGCCTAAAATATTAAATTATTCAACTTCATCCTTTGGAGCACAAATTCAATGTTACGCACAACTATACAGACAGACATAATGTCAATAAAAAGAAATATATTATGTAAATTTAACGGCTTTTCTCATGAAATTATCCACCCGCTACAAGGCCAAGAAATCCAAGTTTTCACGAGAAAAGATATCGAGAATTTCGTAAATAATGCACTAAATGAAAAAGACTTGGACACAAAGGTCCTTCCTACATAACAAAGGTACTACCTACTTAGATTTAGGTTTTTCTATTATATTCGTAATAAATTGATAGGTACTAACCAAATTACACTTTTAACACATTTATTTTTGGTTTACAAAATACAATTTTTTGGGATAAGCGGTGCCTGCAGAGAGATAGAACTGGTTAACATAACAGTGGAAGATGTCGAACCTGATGCCCAATACAAAAACAAATAGAGGAGAGGAAATTCGTTATATAGTTGGAGAATAACTAAAAATTGTCAAAGCCTACCAAGAAATGCGGCGCGGAGATTTTTTCTCAAATATCAAAACGGAATATGCACAAAGCACGTAATAGGTAAAGAGAAATTTTTCAATAGGCCAAAAAAGGTCGCCACCTATCTAAATATGCCTAATCCGGAACAGTACCTACACTGGCCATTGTTTCCCCTAAGAAAATCCGTCACTCTCTTAGCGGATTCAGGTGCAAATATAACAACGCTACAACGCCACCGTAGATGGAGGTCCGATCAAGTGACGGAAATTATATATAAAACTTCATTCAAAACAAATTTGATATCACCCAGCTTATCACAGAACGCATCAATATTCTCTCCTCAAATTCTATTCAGAACATTAGTACGAGTGACCCTCAACCCTGGAACTACGTGTATCTCCCACGTTTACCCCACAGATAACTCAACATTCATCTTCACAGGGGATTTGATTCTTACATCGAACCATAAGACGGGAAAATGTTTACTCGGTACATTGTACAAAGGAGTGGGACTTCCTTCCGATATCTGTGTTTCCCGACTCTTACAATCTAGGGACTTTCAAGGTTAGAGTGAATAGGTTTCTTCTTGGCAGGCGTAATCCATCATCGGCTTCATCATCATCCCTAATGGGCGGATTACTGGCCAGACGCAAGCTAGTATATTTCAAAAACAGATAAAAAGTAAGCAGAAAACAAAATTTTAATTTTCATTAATTATGAAATCAATGCGGTATTTCTTGATATCTTATTACTCCGAGCGATGTTTTGGAACGCAGATAACCTATGGTATGGAGAAGGATATAGGCTACTTTTATCTCGGGAACGCGAGTGAAACCGCGAGGGACAGTTAGTAACATATATATTTTTGCTAATGACGCTAGTAAACAATTTTTCCGATTTCGTAGACCATCAGACTTTTATGTATCGTAAATGTTGTAAAATTGGTTGAAACTACAGAGGTATTTTGTAAAATGTATCCCACCAAAAACATAAATGTGAAAATGGGAGCCAAGTTCAATATTATGATAATTATGGATTGGTTGTCGACTTCACCGACAAAAGTCTTGAGATCTAAATGGGTGCCAAGTTCTGTAAACAATCTTGAAATTTATTTATAAGAACGTAAAACATTTTCTTGTTTTGTTTTCTGCTACAACAATGTTTGCTATTTAAAAATAAGATTTTTAAATTTGAATAGTCGAATTAATTGCACAATGCAAATAACTTATCTTATATTTAGCCAATCAACTTATCATCTTTATTTCAATGCAAGTTATTGTTTTTATATTGTAAGGTATTTTGAATTACTTTTACTAGAATTATGTAACACTTTGTTGTTGGAACTTAATATTGCACAAGAAAATCATACTGATTTTCAAATGTATTTTTTTTTCTAAATATTTGATATTTGCTGGTATAATATTACATCCATACTAGTCATTTTATATTTAACTAATCAACATATCATTGTGATATGCTAGATATTGTTTTTATATTGTAAGGTTGTATTCTTCTAAATATTTGATTTGCTGGGTAATAATTAGAATAGTTTCACCAGCAAATCAAATATTTAGAAGAATTCACATTTGAAAATCAGTATGATTTTCTTGTGCAATATTAAGTTCTACCAACAAAGCGTTACATAAATCTAGCAAATAGAAAACTAAGGAATTTCAATGATAGGATCAAAAAAACGATCGAAAAATTGCTATAACTTATATCTCCTAATTTACACAAACTTTTAAAAATATTTGATAGGGCAATATATTTAAATAAGAGTATCCTAACTTTGCTTCGTTCGTTCATTATTTTGAATATTAGGAAATATTGGCGAAGTTAAAATAATGATGGATGGAGGAATATGAAGATCTAAACTGCAAACCAAACGCTTAACGTCGCTCAGTATCATTCATACATCCGAGAGGGCCGCGCGTCTCACACTTTACTCTCGTAAAACATCTCGACCGTTTCAAACATCGGCAAGACATTAAACATTAGTGCCAAAAAAATTAAATCGTACTTTTAATAAAATAATTTATCTTATTAATTTCAATAATGGATTCCGCCAACAAAGCGATTCGTTTAAGAAATCTTCAAAAAAGTGGACCCATTAAACTACCAAAACACTGGTCAAAAATGTTTGGATTTGTGACTTTGAATAAAGCCTCAATCGCTGAATTATTTCACGTGAGTTTATTTTAAAATATTAGATGTTATATTTAAACATGTTTTGATTAAGTTGCTGCTTAATTTCACTTTAAAACCCTGTGGTGTTTTTACAGGCTTCGCGTAAATACTTCAATATTTCCAAACGTTCTATTTTAAATTAATATTAATGATTTTTTTAATATTATTAGTATGGCATCCTATTTCAGTAATAATTCTTTATTAGCCCCACGTTGGGCGCCAAAATAGTATCTCGCTCATCTTTGTATCTTGTACAGATGAATTCTCAACTAGACATGGGGAAGGGAATTGCGAAAAATACTCAAAGGAGTGTTGGGGCTGATAATGTAAAAACTATAATTGTAAACTTAATTTAAAAAAAAACAGAACCTAGCCGGTAATATTAGAAATTGTTAAAACATGCATCCTGCGTTATTGCACCATCCTATAGATAGTGGACCAAATTCTAGTATGTTGAATAGCAAAATAAAATAAAGGCTCAATTATTTTCTTTTTATTTCCTAAAATTTTTCAACGCGGATATCAGAAAGAAACGTTTGGCATGTGGCAAAAGTTCTAAAAAATAGTGTCAACATGTAGCCTTTTGTTAGACTGCTATAGTATATTTGTACGTTTCACAGTCAATTTACTATTTTAAATTAAATTACGTGACAGATATTAAGATGTTTTTTTTATATTAAGTTAGTATCCACATACATTTTGTAGATTAAATAAAAAGCGGCCAGGTACGAGTCTGAGTCTGACTCGCGCGCCGAGGGTTCCGTACGTACCTTTCGTATATCTCTTGACTTGAGATTTTTTTTTTAAATTAATATTTTTTATTATTATTGTTGCTAATCAAACTGATTGATGGCTATAGTTTTCAGGCATCTATTTAAAATGTTCAGTCAATATAGATTTTTTAATTAAATTACGGGTTTTTTTCACATGAAGCTAAAATCTACATCAAGTTTATAGATTAAATAAAACCCGGCGAAGTGCGATCAAGTCCGTTGTCGTGAATTATTTTACTTGGGGCGTACCTACATACTTCCGTAAAAAACGGCCATTGCCATTTAATAACAATCTGGTAACTAATAGTAGTACAAGCATTATTATTGGTATACTTCATACTCGTAAGTAGCTTTCTCATGGGAATATTCGATAGGTAATAACGTAATCAATATATCATGCACTTCATGCGAGGTAAAGTGTAATTTATTTTAATACAATTGCCATTTTGCAATTAATAGTATCTGGTTGCTTACTGGTCAATCTGCTATTGGTAATATCAATTATTTGATTTGATTAGGTTCATATTTTGTATTGTGGTAACAACGTACGTACTTAATAGTGGTCCAATATGTGGTCATTGGAACGTAATATAAAAATATTAAGATATAATCTTTAACGATACCAAAGTCACGGTGCGGTCAATATGCTTAAAAAAGTGTCCAAACGATCTCTTTGGAGTCCAACAATTTCGCTTCACGTATTATTGATTTATTACAACAACATTATTTTATGTATATAAAAAACACATATTTAAACAACCACAATCGAAAAGATCAAAGTGCAAAGAAAATTTCAGTAAGGATTGAGAAAGTAGCTGATCGTATGTCTTAGATTCGTTTGCACAAAAACCGGCCAGAGCATCGAACAAATTATAAAAACCCAAAAGAAACACAATGATGTTCATTTTGGTTCATATCTATTCCGCCAATTCCTCGACAATGCGTCCTGATTGGCTAAGTCAAGGACATATGTGCTCTGATTGGCTAATTCAATGACACACTAAATATTTGGATAGTGATTGGTCCTTACTGTTCGAAATCACTGATTAGAGTTGTGGAATTGGATTGTTCGGTAATGGAGCCGATTCTGTTGTAAATCGCTCTAAACTAATTTTAGTCACATCACATCTCTTTCTTACAAACATTATTGAAAAAGGATAGAACATATTTAAAGCTGTCAAATTAGTCTTTGCCGTCTTCATTTACGAGTATTGAGACGTAACCGCGATAGATGGCGACTAAATATATTGAAAACAAGCATTGGACTAATTTGACATGACTAAATTTCTTACATCCTTTTCTTATGTTCTTTGTTAGAAAGAACCATAGTGAGACTAAAATTATAGTAGTTGTAAACAACAGTAGGCTTTGTGTGCTTACCACCTTCGGCCGCATCATCACTTATCATCGTGAGATTGCGGTCAAACACAGGCCTATAAACAGTAAAAAAAAACAGGGACTCTAAAGAGATTATTCCTCGATCGGTCAGAGTTATACGGTTATGTTAAATTTAACTCTAGAATAGTCGCGCCTTTTCGTGAAACATTAAAGATATCGGTTAAAACCGTAGTTAAAATGTACGAGCAGTCAACTCTTAGCAAATAGTAGGGGTTCGCTTTTGGAAGTTAGCTAATTCTGTTAAAACGTTAGGTACTTTTCTAGGTTTTTGTTAGTAAAGCCAGCGTAGCCACTGGCTTCGGTATATTTTTTTGGTATTGTGCTTACTCCTGGGACCACTGATTTCATTAAAAGTGCTCCTACGAGGATTCGTTTTTTTTTTTTACAAGCAATTACTAAATCTACAAGATATAGGCTACCTACCTAATTGGTTTGTAAAATGTGGTTTTTACTTACGGCTATAGCCACAAATATGACTTTCCAAATCTTTATAGATGATGAATTCATATTCTAGTAGGTTTAAGCATTGTATTTTGAAATACCACCTGCCTACGGCTTCTTTCGAAAATATTTATAATAATATATCAATATTTCATGATGTTAGTGGCTTTTTTATATTCATCGGCAGTGTATTTTATAAGATTAATATCACAGATTTAAAATTGCCACAAAAGAGTATTCGCGATACCGTGTCCGGGCGCCGGCGCGTGCTTTGCACTCATGCGAAACCGGGGCAGATCGCTAGTAATAGACCTAAAATACCAATATCCTTTGACCTACTTAACAACTATTTTGTTTAAAAAGAGCTTTACTGTAGTATACACAACCACTTTTCCTCATATTCAATTTGTAGTAACTGGTACTCAAAATATGTTGACTAATTGCATGGCCCCATACCTCGTAACGTGACAGTTATTGCTATTAGTTTGATTACTTCACAGGGCATTAACATTGCGTCGAAATTCATTACATGTTCGTGTCTCATACCAATTAGAATGCTAAAGTGATAACGTTTATCTTTTGAAACTACATACTTTTTTGATACACTTCGCCTTATTACAATAAGCCGGCTAAGTGCATGAAACACAAATATTCTCATAAATTCACTTTTAAATTGACTGAAAACATCTAGTGAGATTTACACCTTGAACCTACAATTGTGCTCCAATGAACGATTAGTAGTATCAAAATTTACAGATTTGTCAGTTTTCGTAGTCTACTAAATAGAGTGGCGCATCATGGTGGCGCTATCATAATGACTTTGTGATGATTTACAACTGAAAAGCCATTGAGATTTTAGCATTATGTCACGCAATTACAATAAGTCACAATATTTTTTCAGAGATTTCTCATCTCAAAATGTTCGTCAGTTCTATCTTGATCTGGATCTACTGACAAGAGAGAAATTATGATGAGCCTACGCATACTGCTCCTTAGTAAATACGTGGCTCGTTTTCAAATTGTTTGAAGTTAAGCTGTTTCAGTGCTGTATCTAGTCGCTCGTTCCATGCCTTCGGAGATTGCTAAAGACCATAGAGACATCTCTTTAGTAGACACGTAGTTTTGCTTCCTTGGTCCATCAAAGTCTTTCGGTTGTCTCAAATAAAATTCAAGTTACCGCTCAGAAAGGTCGCTTTTACATCCATCTGATGGATTTGGTAATCGTTTTGAACGGCGAGTGCTAATAGCAACCATAGAGATGAGTGTCTCACAACTGGAGAGAAAGTATCAGAATAGTCAACACCTTCTCGTTGCCGAAAACTATTAACAACGAGACTTGCCTTAAACCTCTTCTTATTCCGCTCTTCTGTTTTGATTCTAAGACTCCACTTATAATCTAAGATTCTGGTTGGGTGCGGGTTTAACTAGCACCCAAGTTTATTTACACGTTAAAAATTCGTATAAATTACTCCTAATTTATTAATTCATTCATGGAAAATTGCCAGCAAGAGCAGCTAAGTTGTATATGACCTCATTCTGCATTGTAGAATGGAGATTCTCCAACAATTATAAATGCTGGCGTCCCACAAGGTTCTGTGCTCTCACCGAGACTGATGCAAATCAACTCTGCTCTGTGAGCTGTACACCTCGCAAATCTCGACATTTATATTTATTTTTTCATCGTAACTCAAATCGAAGAAAATTATCTTTATAATTACTGAATCTGCTCACAATTTCACGAGAATCTGTTAAGAAATGCAACCTGTAGAGGAGAACACCCGGACAGACATATGGAAGCATTTTTTCCAAGCTGAAACAGAGCCATTTCGCTCGCTCGGTCAATGATATGCTGTCTATTGGCATTTATTGTTGCGCCGACGACAGTACATGGGACACGGGCCGTACAAATATCTCTCGTTTCATAGTTCTGGGAGCTGGAGGCTCCCAGGCAGAGTAGCTGGAGGTGATTCAAAGAAGAATAAGAAGTAAACCAGGAAAGACGTGCTTTATTTAGCATTGACAGCATTGAAGTAAAAATGACAGTATGTTTGAAAAAACAGTTGTAGAAAAAGAAAAATAATTTAGATGTAAATTTTATCAAAAACAGGCCAGTGCTTTGAGTAAGCAGTATATAAAAACATAGTTTTTAACAATAGTGAAAGAAAGCCGCGTATGGCTTGGATCTGACTGAGATGAGAATACTACTCGTGTCTTCGATTGGGGTCTACTAAACCTAGCCCATTTCAACCCCATTTAAGACACAAGCCTGCGCGTTCATCGCGAAGAAAATACCAGTTCCTGTGACTCCACAAATCTATAACAAGTAATCCAGTAAAAAAAGATTACAAGTTTATCAATACTAGGTAGATTAGGTATACATCTTCCTGTACATCCTGTACCCCATATAATGTAGCAATCTCTTTTCCTCTTCAAGATATTCCGTTTGAATCAACATGACCGCTTTGCTTTCAACCCTGTATTCCCCTAGGCGGGTTACTAAATTCTACTTTAACCACAACAAACATACCTACTTGTTAACAGTTGTTTGCTCTCCATCGTCTGATGACCTTACTTAAAAACCTGACCTCTTTCCTAATGCTTCAAAACACGTTTAGATACGGATGGATATTGCTAAAGTTCGTGGCAATTGCCTTGTGTGAACTGCAAGATTAATTCCCACTTGATGTACTGAATGTTGCCTTAACGTTGCACTTATTGTTATACATTGGTTTTATGCTGTGTAATTTGATTGGTGGATTAACTTTATATTTTGTGCTTTTATGATAGCCAAGCTATATTATAGTGGTGTCCGATATTTGAACCCTACCTACCTACCTTCGTACATATCTTACCACAGGTCGCGGGTTCGATTTCAACCCAGGACAAACATTTGTTTGTTGTCCTTGTGATTTTATAAATTTTAAATATGCCAAATCTGTCCTTCGTGCGCGCAAAGATATACAAATATATACCTTAATATTATCACTTGATTTATTATATATAATAAACCTGCCTTGAAAAATTATGTGATGGCGAAAACCGCGTCAAAATGCGTTGGGTGGTTTAGGAGGAGTTAGCGGATAAACAGACAGACAGACAGCCGCGGAAAGCGACTTCATTTTATACTATTTAGAGATTACAGTGACAAGATCCACTATTCCACTAGACTATTTTTTTAATATTATCTAGTCTAGATAGAACATTGGAAGGATCTCATCAATCTACTATAAAATTTGGTTATAGAAGAAGACTACCCAAAGAAAGAGCCTAATTCTTTTTGATGGATCTAGAAGCCGAGGTCACAAGTTTATTTTTATTTCTAATATTGATATAGTTGACATAGTTGTTTTTCTTTGCAAAAACATTGATGTGCAAATAATATGTTTCTATAAATATCCTATTATTAGGATTAGTCTAAACCGGCTGCTATTTTCGAGTTTTTGGTGTACAGAGGTTTAGAATATGACATATTTACGAATCGTTTAGACGCACGGAGGAAAGAAAGAAGGTCTAAACGGTATGAAAAAATTACAATGTACTTTTGTGAAAGAAACAAACAAAATAAATCTCGTATTTAAATAAAACAATAAAAAAGTAGCTCATTCATTGAAAATGGTCTTACATGTACAACTGTAAAATCATAGAAATCGGCAAAAAAATGTTTCAATATTGTAAGCTAAGCGAGCCGAGCATGAGCCGAACCGCTCTTTGCGTCGTCGCTAGTGCGTACTTACAACGAACCTAGCCTTAGTGTCCAGAAGGGGCGAAAACGCTGCGATTCTCTCGCGCGAATGGATTACGTACGTACGTACGTACTGGTCGCGTAAATCGCGTGCACTTCGCCGACTCTCGACTCGCGCGTGATACCCGCGTGAGTCGCGCGAGACGAGATACTAGAGACAGACTCCTTGTTGCGTCTAGTTTACGCGCGATTGCGGAGCGAGTGCACGTAACTAGGGAAATGGAGTGGCAACATTTTCATACGAAATTGTTTATTGATGTCCTTCGTAGATGGACTCGTCTGATTCTGCCGCTAGAAATTTAAAACGTAGGGCATGGGAAGAATTGGATCTTCTCCGATAAAGATGATTCCGAAGGAAAAAAGAAAGAAATTTGTGACTAACTATATTTATTTATTAGTAGGTAGCGAACAATTTTGTCCTGCCGTGGCAGTCGACCCTCTTTCATAATCAGCAAATAAATCCCTCGTATTTCGAGACCTTTCGCTTGATCGAATTGTAGTAGTACTCAGACCATCTAGGGCTAATTCGAATCGAAGCCATCTCTTAATCTGACGTAGTTGTGAAGAACATAAAAAGCTTGGCTAAATTCGATATGTATTGAGTGGTTTATGAAATATTCTCGCGAATTCGTCTTTTCTGGACAGGGTCTTACAAACGCCGCGATCGACGACCTTTATAGATTAGCAGCCTTTGATCCAAAGCATATAGGGGCTTTCGCAAAAAAAAGTGATATTTAACGTTTAATCATTTTGTTCGTTTGTATGATAGGCAAAATATATAAGCATGGATTCTAGTATTATACCTTTTTATAGCATATGTTTTACATCGGCCAAGTAATTATTAGTAAGTAAGTAGTAATATAGTATTGTCACAGAATACTATGTGGTATTGTTGTTGTATTTTTAGGGTTTATACAATGTTCATTTCATGTTAAAGTACCTTGTGATACATGTGTGCAAACTTGGTATAAATAAGAGCCATTTTACAAGCAAGTGTGTTGAAATAATACATTTTGATACATGTGTGCAAAGTTGGTCATTACAAACGAGACGGTATTATGTGCGTGAGCCGCAGGCAAACGCGATAAGGAAGCAGAGTTTTTTTACAGCGATGCGCTGTCAAACTGTTTTACCCGTTTAAATCTACACACATATCACTTGCAGTGAGGTACAAACTAACATTATCGGGATTATATCATCATAAAACTGTGCGGTAATGTAAAGCAAAAATCACTAGTGCGACATAAACTGCGTTATGAAACTAAAATAGGTGCAATAAAAGTCACATTACGACCAAACGTGTTGAAAAACGTGTTGTTGTGTGTTGTTTTTTAAACGTTGTTTTCTCTGGAACCATCTCTGGCTTCGAAATATTATTTCTTCTTTTCTTTCTAGTTTTTGTGATAGAGCCATCCATATAACACAACAGCCAACACTAACTAATTTAATTGAATGTATCTACGTCTGTAGGTTATCTATTTTTAGGGTTTCGAACCAAAAAGTTAAAAACCCTCCGTCCGTCTGTCTGTATGTCCGTCTGTCTCAGCGTTATATTTCAGCAACCACCAAGCTATTGTTTTGAAATTTGGAATAGTTTTATATTATTGTTTACTCAAACATATTGCAAATGAAAAAAATAAAAAAAAAACTTTTCAAAAGGGGTCTAATGGGGGACCGAATTTACAAAATAGTGCTACTCGTTTAAATGGGATATCATATGAAAGGGCTTCATTTGTTCATTCCAAATCAGGTTTTAATTATCTGTTATGATGCTTAGTTTTTGACTTATTGAAGAAAATAATACCATTCCCAACCTTATATCTGAAGTTCGCAATGTGAAAAATCTGAAATAATTATCGTTGATAAACATTGCTAAAACAGCAAGGATGTTTCTATTACATTTCTTTCAAAATCAGCAAAATTGCTTCACTCACAAACTTTGTTATGCGGTCTGAATTTTAACTACAGTGATGGACCAAACCAATAAATATACGTCCAAAGAGGTCGAGGATTGTGTGCGAGTCAGACTCAGATTCGCACTTAGCTGGCTTTTATTTTATTTAACTATCTGTTTTCCAGGCTGCGGAGAGCGGAAATGTGGAGGACTTTATGAACCTATATATAAGGGAACCTTCCCGTCTGGCAGTGAGAGACGGACGTGGTCGCACGGCTACGCATCAGGCAGCATCTCGAAATAACACAAATATTTTGCACTTTATCAACAACTACGGTGGAGGTGAGTTTACAGTGTAGTAACATGTTTAGCCGTTCTTAATCGATCGGCAAAGTTAGCTACCACCGTCGTGGTCGGTACCTAGAAGGGTGACCGCCTAATGGTATTTCAAATCGAGCGTTTTCGTGCTTCGGAAGGCACGTAAAGCCGTTGGTCCCGGTTATCACTTAATTGTGATAGTCGTTAAGCTAGTTGGATGCCTCCTAGGCGGCTTGAAAAATTCCAATAGTAGGTTGACCACTAGCCTACCTCCACCAATCCGCAGTGGGCACGCGTGGTTGAGTATCTGCCCATTGCCTTTCACCCTCATTTGTGAAAGGAGGCCTGTGCTCAGTAGTGGGACATTATAGGCTGACGATGAAGATGATGAACATGGTTATGTAAATAGGCGATTTACATGACCAATGAGCAGTCTCTAGTTATTACTTTTGTTGTGATTAAACAACTTCATATTCTGAGATAATTGATTTGTAAAATTCGCAAACGCAAGAAGCTCTACTTACAGTAAATTGTCGTTCCATTGTTGAGCCAGGACATTTCAGTCAGTGTCTTAAATATCGCTTTACTTTCATTAACCTGACTTTTATTATATTTGATGGCGTAGCAGTACGTGGATTACGTAACTTTGTTACAATTATTTTCAGATTATGTTCAACCTTATTCTACCATCCCCTTTTTTAACAGAACCACAAGGCGCCGGGAAAAATTTCACCCGTACGTTGTAGACATACCGAAAATACGGATACAGTGTTTTGCATTCTCTTTTATAATGCGTACAGCAAGGGATTGGAACTTGCTTCCGGCGTCTGTATTTTTTTCCCGACTCTTACAACCTAGTATAAGGGATCAGGCGATAAATGAAATGGCCAGTTAAGCTCAACACAGTATAATTTGTACGTAGTATTTATATACTCTTGAGGTATAATTATATATTTATACCTACAATTCAGCAGCGATACGTTATTATTAAAACTCGAATCGCAACTAACTAATTTCTCGTCGATGTTCCCATTTTTTTAAAGTTTCCCCTCCGCAATTGACAAACTATAGTAATCAACAAGTATTTTATGATGGTACTTTTATCAATAAGATTGTAAGTAAATTAAAATACTTTTAATCTTATGATTACAATGATTAATAATTCTAATATACATATACCCAGGATATTATAAATAATAAATAAATAAAACATATTTAATATTAATGATCACGAGTGTACATGTATCTGACTGTTTATGGTACCAAGATTTGGCAACACTGAATGTGAGAATACATTTTATCTATATATATAAAATTCAAAGTCCTGACTGACTGACTGACTGATTGACTGATATATCAACGCACAGCCTAAACTACTGGTCCTAGAGACATGAAATTTAGAGGGAATATTCTTTGTGAAAAGTAGGTATCCACTAAGAAAGGGTTTTTCGAAATTCCACCCCTAAGGGGGTAAAATAGGGGATGAAAGTTTGTATGAAAGTCCGTCAGTTTCGAAGTTAGGATCTTCAAATTTTGTGTTTAGGCTGAAGATTGAAAATTAATTTATACGTGTCTTAGCGTTTTTAATAATTCTACCCTCGAAGCGGGATGAAGTTGTTTTGTTTTATTGTTGTAGAAAAATATGGCATTTGTTTCCGGTAGGCCACGCGGGCGAAGCCGCGAGCAGAAGCTAGTTACGTATACATTATCTCGAGCTTAATTGTTGAATTTATAAATAAGTATTCTAGACATTATCTCTAACACTAGGGACTTCGTCATCGTCCCTAATGGGTCGGGTCAGTCAGTGGCCAAACGCGGCTCGCGTTTGACCACACATTGAAAATCTCTATAACAAAATAGAAAATGGTTCCATTTCCAATGAAGCACTCACGTCTACCGCGCTGTCTTTATAGCACTATAACTACTACCTTAAGTTTTACAAGCGTTTTATCAAGCTAACTTTATTATCGACATATTAATTTATTTTACAATGGTCGTTATTTTTGTTTCAGAATTGAATGCTAGAGATAATTTCGGGAACACACCATTGCATATCGCAGTTGAAAATGAAGCTCTTGATGCTATAGAATTTCTTCTGCAACAGTAAGTACTTTAAATAACTTTTTTACTATAAACAGTTTCGTTACTGATATTATCAATTTGTTTGTCTTTAAATAAATATCCTGGGTCAATCCTCACACACGGCTAACTGTTCCCAAACATAAACATTTGAATTTGAATTAATATACATAATTACACCCAGACTCAGGACGTACAGACATGTTCATGCACACAAATGCATGTCCTATGTGGGATTCGAACCAACGACCTGCGTCATGATAGGTGGAATCTTAACCAGAGTCCGCCAACTGGCACGTCAATCTATATACATATATACTTTAAAGAAAGTCGTGTTAGTTACACTATTTATAACTCAAGAACGGCTGAACCGATTTGGCTGAAAATCGGTGGGAAGGTAGCTTAGAACCAGGAGAAGGATATAGGATACTTTTTTTAGGGGAGGGTAGGGTAGGGTAGGGTAGATTATAACACCACAGGAACGAAGTCGTGCCGGGCCAGCTAGTTAAAGATTAATTTAAGTCTCACATACATGGTTCATGTGACTACAGGAATAATTAGTACAAAAAATCGCTCGTGAAATACACTAGAATTATTCAGTATTTTCTAATACATTCCAATTCTACTGCAAATATTCGTCAGGATCGTTCTGTATCGTGTATATTGTATTAAAACAAATAAACGTTCAGGTAACTGACATCCCGGGAAAGTCAAGACTAATAAAATGGATGGGTGGATGGGTCCAACTCGGTTTGACCATTCTTTGGTGCTTTTCCTATTTAGACGTCTTACTTTAATTACTTGACCACAATTATTCGGATAAGATAACCTGACGAGTTCTCCAATAACCAGTCATTTGATACATTTCTAATAATACCCATGCGAGTGATTTGGTATCTCGGAATAGTAGCCGCCAATTTATTTGAAGCTGAAATGGGTTTTGGTTAGAAATTATTTGCATCCTCAGCTATTCGAAATTAAAAAAAAAAAATCACGACCAGCAGCCTTAATGCCACCCCGTGTTAATACCACCAACATTATTGATAAACAGGATTTGTGCTAATTTCATTGTTTGCGTTATTTGTGAGGATGAATTATAAACTAGGACTGAGAATGGACCTTTATCAGCATTATTTTTCAACTTATTGTAAAAATCTGGATAATCGTAATCCATTCTGCACCGAAATTACAGGAGACTTTCTTTTTTAATAATATTCGTAATTAAATGATCAGTTGTGCGCTTTAAAACTGGTTTTATACCAGGATCTATCAACTCCATCCATCCATATCCGTCGTTGACATTGAGTTATTATTACTACGTATAGAAAAGACGTCACACATCATAACTATGTTCCGTTCAAGTGTGTCTGCCGTGAGCTGTCAACTCGACTTTCGCAATCCTTTTCAGTGTCAAAACACTAGACATTCCAATTCTACTGCAAATATTCGTCAGGTATTCGTTCTGTATCTTTCCGTGGTAATTGGAAATTAAACACACATGGTATGTACGCAGCGACCAGTTAAATGTTGTCAACAATGGTTTTCAACAACAAAAACGTATTATTTTCTTAAATTGTATCTCCACTTCATTATCTTTCTTTTGAACTTAAAACTTCAAATCTTGTGGCAATAACACTAAAACTAATATTACTCGTTCACTCAGCTCTAGTCAGGCGAAAGATCTCATTTGGCAGTGAGGATTCACATCTGTCGTCACTAAAGAATGTCAATATCTGCTCGCGCCCGTATAGGGTGTTGTTTTGCTATCTCGCTATATTGATATACTTTTGAATAGAACACAAATTGGTGATAAATATTGTGTTTCGTAATCTCAAAAGTGACGAAATTAGTAAGCACATAAAGCCTACTAAGTAGCACTCAATTACAGATACCAGGACACGCCAGTAGTTGCTTGGCGACAGATTTTTAACATAAGGGTGGTAGCCATCCAGGTAGGTATTACAAAGTACCCTCTACCGCCGTGCAATAACATTAAATTCGTATTGTTTTTTGTATATTGTGTAAGTGGGTATCAACTTCGTATATAGAGCGAGAATGCAATACACACTCTGTAGGATTGAGTTTCTCTTATACATCAAAGTAAAAAGCAAAGTAGAGACCCCGATGATGAAGAATTTTATTGAAGTAAATATCGTGGCTGTCAGAATGATCCCTGCCTGAGTGAATTTTGCGGAATTTTAGGTAGTTAATTTTATGAGAATGTTCCAAGGAAACCTTATTGGAAATGACTAATAAAACTAATTAACTAACTTCTTCGTAACATTTCAAATTCAGTAACAACGTTTATAGTAAATGACTCAGAGCGTGTGTGTATGTATGGTATTTCATTAATAAACAAATTAATCCATCGGTAAACATCAAAGGCAGAAATCGCTTACCGATTAATGTTTTGATTATATGTTGGTATATAATATAGAATCAGTAATCAGTACGGACTTACAGAGAGTATCTAATTATATACTCGAATTCACGAACGAAACCTTAAAGGCAATCGAAATTAACGATATCCGGCAATGTTTATTTCTGATACTGTTACTGACTGAACTATACATTTCAGGCACGTCGATTCCTCCGTTGTGAACGAGAAAACTCAAGCACCCATACATTTAGCGACTGAATTAAATAAGGTAAGTTTAAGTTCAAACAGCCTCTTTTTTATTCAAGGTTCTTTTTTATAATGGGGTGATAGATGAGTGTGCATCGATTGAAAGCTAACAATGAATTCCAAAAACCACGTGGGGTGCGGGGACGTATGTTTTTATTTTATATATTGTGGGAAAACCAACAGTTATACCAAAAAAACTAAAAGCCGTTTCAAGAGAGGTAGAGCGTAGCGTTTATTCGCAATAAGAGCAGCTCGAATGGGAAAGTACCTCCACCTTACAGAATACCGCAGCCAAATAACTTTATGGTGTGTAAAGTTGTGTTTCTACGCGTGAGTAAGGTTGCCAGAGCTCATAGGGAGGGGGGGGAAGGTCGGTAACGCGTGAGCCATGCGTGTGTTGCAAGCGTCCATATGGCTGCGGTAACCGCTTACCAACAGGCGGGCCGTATGCTTGTTTACCAAATTAGTAGTATAAAAGGGTCTGAAGAGATTTCTGCAGGGTCGGAAACGCGTGAGTGACACCCCTGGTGTTGCAAGCGTCCATAGGCTGCGGTAGCCGCTTACCATCAGGCGGGCCGTATGATTGTTTGCTACCTAAGTAGTAACAGGTCTTCACGGATATTATGCTATTATAATTTAAGCCATACTAGGTATAATGAATAATCTGTGACCAATTACACAACATATCTTCATACAATGGTACCGAACGCGGCTTGTATGTGGGCGCATACGCGGCCCATAGTGTTTTCATTTTGAGATGTTGCCCCCAGTACGTACGCGCCCAAATACAGCCGTGTTCGGACCATTGTATAAAGATAACCTACTCGTCTTTACTCTGGAAAATGTTTATATTTATGTTCGTTGGTAATGTCTCTACAGGTAACAGTCCTGCAAGTTTTCGCCAAGTACAAATCCCAATTCGACGTCGATCTCGGTGGGGAGCACGGCCGCACTGCTCTGCACATTGCGGCCATACATGACCATGACTTGTGCGCGAAAGTATTAGTACGTATCATATACACGAATATCGTTGGATATATTATTCACTATTTATATTATATAATGTTGAATACTCATGCTCCAACCAAAAATGAATTTAATGCTAAATAATTACAATCCTTATTCGCCTATGACGAAACTTGTAAGCAATTTATTAATAACTCATGTATATTATTCGTCAAGAACGTTAAAATTGGTTTAAAATAATCACCTAAATCGCATGTGTGACAATACTGAAAAGAAAATTTTTGTGATTTTTCACAATGTGACTGTGTGATAGACCCGTCATAATCTCATCTTGGTGGTAAGTCATGATGAGGCCGAAGGTGGTAAGCACAAATGGAAGGTAGCTGGGTCTGGTTGTTGTCGAAACATACCGGTAGATGCTTAGTGATAGTCATTGAAATTGAAGGTACGGACAACCAGGAGGTAACTTAGAAATATCCTACCGCATTGTTCTGGTTTCCTCACGATGTTTCCTTCACCGAAAATTCATATTATCCTAATAGATAACTGATTTGGAAGCCGAATGGAAGCGCCCATGCAACAACGGATACTATCCAATCCACGAGGCGGCAAAAAATGCTTCTTCAAGAACCATGGAAGTTTTCCTCCAATGGGGTGAAACCAAAGGGTGTACCAGGGAACAGATGATCTCATTATACGACAACGAAGGGAATGTGCCTCTTCATTCAGCCGTTCATGGAGGGGATATTAAGGCCGTGGAACTATGCTTGAGGTCTGGTGCCAAAATTTCCACTCAGCAATATGATTTTTCGACACCAGTTCATTTGGCGTGTGCTCAGGTATGTTTGGTCGTATTTTTCCTTGGATTGGCCTATAATTATACAATGAGCTTCAAAATATAAACATCTTTTATAATTTTTAAATGTGATTCAATGGTAATTGCACTGCATAATAATATTGTACTGTCGATACATTCATTAGTTAAATTATGAGATGGGTGGTAGGTATATGCAGAATAGGCACACTTTTTAATCTAATGCGTGTTTAATATAGTACGTGTTTCAACTTCCAATATAATATTGTTGTCACCAATTTTGTTTGCATAATTTTAGTTATTGAAAACAACAATTCCTCTCCAGGTTCACTTTTATTTCACGTTATTTAGCCGGGCAGTATTTCCATTCATTTTTAATTCCGTAAAATCCTTATTCGGAATATTAAGAACATCTAAAACAGAACGGTTCAGCTTTTCTCAAGTGATGCGCAGATCAACGAACAGCATAACATTTTATTTATATTGACTATGTTTACTGACTATTACCTCAAGTAGGTACAGTATTACCCAACTTATATGGCGCGTCGTGAATCTTCGTTCGCACAGAAAGAATGCTTAAAACTTACAATCAACCTCAGACCACTACTATAAGGTTCATAATACAGTGCAGTGGTTAGTTCCGTCTCACTCGCAAGTCACGCCCCTCCGCACGGCGCGCGCTAACATGGTGGCAGCTGTCAGCCAATAGCGTTTCCCGCGCTTTGAAAATGTATCTTCTGCGCAGGTACATCGGTAAGCCATATTAATTGGGTACTACTGTACGTATTAGTTGTATAGTGTGAATAAAACAGTTGTGTACACAGGTCGGCATGTTCATGTTTCTCCATCCAACAGAATGACATAATAAAGTTACTTCCCCTGCAGGGATCATACTACTCCACAAGGTTCCTAGTTTTTAATTGAAAATCTTTGAAACAGCTTACTTTACTTTGCATAATCCACTTTAACTTAGAATTATGTTTTCGTAATAATAAGATGCGCTTTCGTGATGAAAACACCATAATATATTATAAAATTAGTTCAAATAAATAACTATAGATTATTAGAACTATCTTATACTAGCTGTCTGCCCCGCGGTTGCACTCTCCCTATACCCTATTTCCTTGACTAAATCGCTCCAAGAAAAAGCCAAATATTCATAATGCATTTTGTGTGACGAAAGACCGACGAACAATGTAACATTTCTCATCTGTACATACATTTGTGGTTGACGTTGCCATTGGTAAGGAATATTGACTGGCAAAGCTTAACCGGTGCCAAAAAGCGAATTGAATTAAATTTACGTCGGGGAACTAGTGGTATCGCTTTTCAACGTATCAAGTGATGCATGCATTGCGAGAAAGCTCCATTCTAGTAACATTGGTCAATTATGGACTTACACCTGAGGGAACGGAATATTTCGTTGTAATATTTGCCTTAATGTAGAAGTAACCCGTTTTAAGGATAACTACATTCATAGTGGAATATTTAGCTCAAATATCAAATAAGATTTCTCATATAAATGGTAATACATAACTTTAGGCGCCGATCCCACAGAGAGTTCTAGAGTTCTGCGTTTCGCGTTCACTGTAATCTATGCGGCTGTAATAAAAGTGTATGACGTATGATCGGTAGCGAATATTGCAGAACTCTAGACTGCTTGCTGTGTGCACAATAGTAAATGCGGAACGCAGAACGTATGATCGGTAGCGAATATTGCAGAACTCTAGACTGCTTGCTGTGTGCACAATAGTGAATGCGGAACGCAGAACTCTAGAACTCTCTGTGGGATCGGCATCTTATAATACAGAAACATATATTTATAGTCAGTTTCTTTAGTAGTAGTAGTAATGTTAGGTAAAAATCTGAGACAGTTAAGGGATGACTTTTGAAAATTAGTAGAGACATACCTGGTCTACGTTAAATATGGAATCTGTGTGTAAAGTTTCCGAAACGAGAATCAAACGAATTTAATTTTCAAGTCAATAGAAAAAACACTTTCTAATAATAGTAAATATTGCACCATCCTATAGTGCAATGTAGCTTATAAGGATATAATTCGGAGAAGTACACAGTGTTACATGAAAAACTAAAGAAAAGGCAGTATTTAAGAAAATACGATTATTAGACGTAACTAATTCCATACATGATCCAAGTCTACAGTTTTACATTATGTGATATATGTAACCCTATGTAAGGAACTACCTAACTCTGAGTTATTAAGATAACCTCGTTTAATTAACGGGTCTTAATATTTCAATAAATGTTTACATTGGCTGATTTCAGTAAACAAAAATAAATACCGTTTGAAATAGAGCTGTGTTTATTGTCTGTATTGCAGGGCGCACTAGAAATAGTGAAATTGATGTTTACTATGCAACCCAAAGAGAAGCTTGCTTGTCTCACATCATGCGATGTCCAGAAGATGACACCCATACACTGTGCTGCCATGTTTGACCACTCGGATATTGTCAATTATCTTATTAGTGAAGGATCTGATATTAACCCGTTGGATAAGGAGAAACGATCACCATTGTTACTGGCAGCCTCAAGAGGTGGATGGAGGACGGTGCATACATTGGTATGTTTCCGTTGCCAGACTATTTAATCCCACCAAAAAAAAAAAAATATGTAAAATGTTGCCAAGACATACCGTTTACCGTTTTGGCCGTTTCGATACCGTCACATGGGAGTAATGTGAAAAATGTATTCACTGTTCATTGCTTTTTTGTTATACAATAGTTCTTGTAGTAGTGAAACGGCCAAGCCACATATTTTGACTAAGGTGTAGAGTTTGTGAAGTTAGGGCTTGTAGAGTAAGGGCATGTATGTAAGTTATACGCTTGGCTCTACATGATATCTGATAACTTTTTGAAAGTGCCAGCCATATGTCTTAGCAAAATTTTACATAAAAATGATTTTGGTGGGATTTCACTTCTTTTTGTAAGTTGCTTATGTTTTTTTTTTGTGTTTGAAATTTCCAAGTTTTATATTTTTTTGTTGGTTGTGTACTAATACGAGCTTACAAAATTTCAGCTTTCTAGGACTTCCTAAGAGTTTTGATGATCATCAGTGAGTCAGTGACGAAATTGGGGTTTTTTAGATATCAATAAAATCTAAAGTATAAGAGCTATGTTATTGAAACTTAATATATTTAATAAGTTCAGTATTGACATCATGTGCCAAGAATTTTGTTTATCTGGTATAATACAAACCCAAGTTATGAGGGTTCAAAAAACCGACGAAGCGATTCGAGAAAAGGTAAAGTGCCCTTGCGCTTCGCTTGGCTGTCTTGGCGGGGGGCACTCCCTTGCCCCCAGATATTACTAGATGCAAAACTAGTATAGGGGATCCTAGGCATGATCATCTTTATAAGCCCACTGGTATGCTGTCCATAAATCAGTTGAGCATTAGCATCCTGCCTGCCTTTTGATATATTATAGTTCAGCTCGCACCCAAGTTCCCGCAGATCCGTGGCTGCATTCTGCATAATATCAAAGTTTAACAAAGAAACTGAAAACATTGAAACTATTCTCACACTGATTAATATTTATAAGGTAGAAGTCGTTTATGCTACGATTGTGCCAAGATTTATTGCCGAACAGTCCGTGAGCTTTTCACTTAAATGTAGAAAACTTATTGCAGTGTAATTCATGTTCCATGTTTTGTTTCGAAGGAGTTTTATACTTACAAAGAAAATCCTTCTTTTACACTTAGATTACCAACTGTTAATTAATTTCTAATAATGGTAAAAAAAATATAGTTAGGGATAAAAAGTAAGAGAAAACGTATGACTAAAGATGTGACTTCACAGATCCGCCTTGGCGCCGACATACAGTTGAAAGATATAAATAGCAGGAATGTTCTGCTGCTTGTAGTAATGAATGGCGGTCGACTCGAGGACTTTGCTGCTAGTTGCACAGTAAGTGAAATATTGTGATCAGTAGCATAGCAGTTTGTCACTTTTTTTACTGTTACTCAACAGTCTTGAGCAAGTTTTAACTGTATAAGGTTAATTATTAGTGTTATAGGTTACATTTTAGCAAGCACAAACACTGCCAGCACCAATTGATTTCAACAAATAACTAAATAGATAACGCAAGTCCATCCATCCTTTGTATGTGTATCCTTTTGGCACGCGAAGTACATACACTCGCGTCCTCTATTAGATTTATAACTGTGTTACAAACTGTCAATACAAGTACAGACAGTTACAGTATTACCCAACCAATAAGGCGCGTCGTGAATCTTCGTTCGCACAGAAAGGAAAGTATGGCCCGAACATTAACGAAAGTATGCTTAAAATTTACAATCAACCTTAGATCACTAGTATAAGATTCATAATACAGTGCAACTGTTAGTTCCGTCTCACTCGCAAGTCACGCCCCTCCGCACGGCGCGCGCTAACATGGCGGCAGCTGCCGACCAATAGCATTTCCCGCGCTTTGAAAATGTATCTTCTACGCATGTACATCGGTAAGCCATATCAGTTGGGTAATACTGTACCGTTTTCAAGACATTCTTTATTGGAACGCGTTATATAGGTATGTACAAAAAACTTAATCGTGATTTTAAAGATCCAAAAAATCAGTCTTTCAAGAACTAAAAATAACCTTGAGTTAAATATAATCGTTGTCTCAGTATCATCTTCATAATACTGTTACGACTATCTTGTACTCTCCTAATCAGAGATGCCACTTTTAATTATTCATGCGGGAAAATCTCCGAAGCATAACAGAATTGGATCAGTCGCAACACCGCCCCTGATGGCATTATACTCGACGAGTTAGACACTCAGCAATGGTGTCATGTAGTAGCTCGTGTAACAACGTTTCCATACGATTAAGACGCTTTTTTTAGTACTTCAGCTAGGACAGACGAGATTTACTAACACTACGATAAGTAGAATAGTATATAAATGAAAATAAAAAAACATTATAGTATATAGATCATTTTTTCGAATTATTTTTAAAATTATGTGACTTGGGTTATTCTAAATTTTAATGTCTTGTAAAGTGTAGGCCAAAGTTAAATTATGCCATAATTTAACTGTAAATTTAGCATCAATTCCATATCGAATAATTGAGCAAAAACTTTAAAGGTTACACCGTAGATTCAGGCGGAAAAGCAACAATTACCTCAAGGGCATTTAAAGGTTACACCGTAGATTCAACAATTATTATTTACCTCACGGGCTTCTTTGAGTTTTCATATATTGAGTACCTACCTGACACTCTTGAAACCTTTAATTCACTACCTGTATGTACACCAGCGTTGCCAGTTTTTTTTTTCGGGCTAAGCGGGGTTTTGTAACCTCTTGAGTAAAAAAGTGGGATTCTATCGCCGAAAGCGGGACATACTAAAAAACCGGCCAAGTACGAGTCGGATTCGCGCACCGAGGGACCCTTAAGGTAATCGCTCACTATATCAGCACCGCTCCATCGCAGCAACGGCCCGGAACCACCTCAACTCAATCCAACAGTAGTTGGATTGAGTTGAGGTGGTTCCGCAGCTAGTAAGCTGCGGCGCGGCGCGGCGCCACTGAAATTGGAGGCGCGGCTTTGGCAAGATACCGCTTGCTGTCGTCACGCAGCAAGGGAGCGGACCGTTCGCTGGAAGCGTGTAGTCAGCCAGCAGGACTAGCGGCTTGTAGCGGCAAGCCTTGCCGCTGAGGCATCAACTATTTTATCTAGTCATTGTAACATTTACTTTATCGTATACGATTTAAAGGCCTCACTTGCAGGGCAACCCTTACTATTGGAATAGTACCTATAGTTTTGTATGTGATTCAATTATATTGTGTATCGTATAGGTACCTACCTAACATTACAAGCGTTCGCTAGTTCGATCTAAGGAACGTTTGTTAAAATTATGTTTTAGAAATAATTAGTGCTCTATCAAATATACTATCGATGGTGAACTAATGATTTTAGATACTGTGTAGGATCCCTATTTCAGTATAATTTTACGCGTGACAAAAGGACAAGCTGCAATGTAGCGGTATTTTGTAGTAGATAGTAATAACTAATCGTTTACACTGCAAGTGTGCATCCTTAGCCTATAGTGTTGTATGCTGTCGATACGTACGAATACGCACTCATAGGCAATTCATACGTATCGACTGCACTATAACACTAGCGAAAGGATAAAGGATAGCACTTGCAATTTAAGCGATTAGGAAAAAGAGTGGGCCGCGTTTTCGTCCTAATATATTTTTTCTGCTTACCAAAAGCAACAGCATTGTCAGTAACAGGTGTGACATCATCATCGCATCGTTTTTCAGGAACGCTGCGAGCAAAGCCTAGCTCAACTGCTTAATGAAAAGGATAACACAGGATGTTCACCGTTGCATTATGCGAGCCGCGAGGGGCACATCAGGTCTCTTGAGAACCTTATCAAGCTCGGGGCCTGTATCAATTTGAAGAACAACAATAACGAGAGCCCATTGCACTTCGCTGCCAGGTAAATATCGCCTTTCTAATAAATAATATCGCCGTAAATATCGAATGTGATCTTATTTTACAGCAAAGGTATACAAGGAAATGTTTTATGTATATCGGTCCAACGAGGAACGAAACATTTTGCATGATTTTCTATTGTAATATTTCTCCTAAACTTATTTATTTATGGCGTGAACTTAACAAGTGTACAAGTTGTTGCAAGTTTTTAAACTATATATGATGAACGTTTTAGATATGGTCGGTATAATACCGCCTGCCAACTCCTCGACTCTGATAAGGGGACATTCATTATCAACGAGAGCGATGGCGAAGGTTTGACGCCTCTTCACATTGCGTCTAAGGAGGGTCATACCAGAGTGGTACAGCTGCTGCTTAATAGAGGGGCTCTGCTCCATAGGGATCACAACGGACGCCACCCTTTACATCTAGCTGCGATGAACGGATACACTCAGACGATTGAGTTACTGCATTCTGTGCATTCGCATCTGCTGGATCAAGTCGATAAAGATGGGGTTAGTTGCTGATATAAAATTCTTTTACTTTTTCTTCTTTCATAGCCAATTTAAATATATTTAAAGAAATGGGACTCATGTATAAAACTTCATGTATAGTTATAAAAACCAGCATGCAAATCAACTGGAATCTCAGCCTAGGACAGGGGTCGGCAACCTTTTGAGACAGAAGAGCCAAAACTCCAGATTTTAAAAATCCATTTTTTTTGTAGTTGTTTAAAATCTGTTTTATTTTATTTCATTCAAGCTATATTGCTCGCACGAATACATCAGCAATCCAAATGAATCGATTGCATGCTTTTAAAGGGTTTTATTTGTTGCGTATGGATCTGATGAGCCGCAACTTTACATCGAAAGAGACGCATGTGACTCGCGAGCCGCAGGTTGCCGACCCCTGGCCTAGGAGATATCAGTGTTGATCAGATGGCAGTATTAATGTTTTAATTTTTATGTCAGCAGGTTGACCAGCTGACAGACTATCAAACTGATGGTAGTGATCACAGTTGCCTATGGACATTTCCAATACCCAGTTGATATTGCAAAAGTTTTACTAATGAGCTTAAAAATAAATGAAGCAATAATACCGAAAAAATCATAAATGTTTCCAATTCCAGAACACGCCATTGCATTTGGCCACCATGGAGAATAAGCCCAATTCCATTGCTCTACTCCTGTCCATGGGATGTGGTCTGTGTTACAACAACATGGATATGAGTGCCATAGACTACGCGATTTATTACAAATTTCCCGAGGCTGCACTCGCTATGGTTACTCATGAGCAAAGGTGCGTGGAACGCAGTTTATTTTATTGACAACATTTAATATTTAATTCATTTTTTTGTATTATACTTCATATTTTTATTATTTATTTATTTACCAAGACATAATTACAGTGTTAAGAAAAATTAATATTCTGTCAAATCGCAGAACGATTTGTCGACAGAATAGCCCTCGTTCTTGTAGGCTATAAAATAACATAACATTGGTAACTACCTACATTTATATAATTCCGCTAATCTTGTTGCAACAAAAACATTTTTAATCTACGTTTAATTTGAGCCCTAGATTTAACACCATCAAACAAATCATGTGGCAATTTATTAAATAGTGTTGGAGTTATCCAACGCCTCGTTCGTTTACCGTAATAATTGCATAACCTGGGTATTACATACCTTGGTCTATTTGACCCACGGGCTAATATTCCTTTTCCTTCTTGTTATCCTCTGTGTTATATTGTTCCAATAATATTAAAGATTTAACTTTTTCATGTACACTTCATATTTTACATAATCCAAAAAAATTCTTGTATCTGATTAGAATTTAAATAAAAGCGAGTGGTGGCAAAGGTACCTCTACACTCGAGCTGCACCGAATTATGAACGGGAAAAAATTACAATGGTGCCGATTCTGTTGTAAACCGCACTAAACTAATTTTAGTCACATCTCATCTCTTTCTTACGAACATGATTGAAAAAGGATAGAAAATATTTTAAGTTATCAAATTAATCTTTGCCGTCTTATTTTGCGAGTATTTAGGCGTAACCGCGATAGACGGCGACTAAAATTATATTGAAAACAAGCATTGGACTAATTTGACAGGACTAAATTTCTTACATCCTTTTCTTGTGTTCTTTGTTAGAAAGAGACATAGTGAGACTAAAATTATTGTAGTTGTAAACAACAGAATCAGTAAAGAGATTATTCCTCGATCTATCAGAGTTATACGGTTATGTTAAATTTAACTCTAGAATAGTCGCGCCTTTTCGTGAAACATTAAAGATATCGGTTAAAACCGTAGTTAAAATGTACGAGCAGTCAACTCTTAGCAAATAGGAGGGGTTCGCTTTTGGAAGTTAGCTAATTCTGTTAAAACGTTAGGTACTTTTCCGTCTTATTTTGCGTGTATTTAGGCGTAACCGCGATAGATGGCGACTAAAATTATATTGAAAACAAGCATTGGACTAATTTGACAGGACTAAATTTCTTACATCCTTTTCGTATGTTCTTTGTTAGAAAGAGACATAGTGACATTAAAATTAGTTTAGTTGTGAACAACAGAATCTTGGCCCTGATTCTGTTGTTCACAACTAAACTAATTTTAATATCACTATGTCTTTTACTGTTATTAGGTTTAAACTAATATTTTATGGTTTTAATCGTGCTTATGTGAAATTCTTACATTGCAACAAGACTATTTCCTAATTTTCAGGGCAAAAGAAGTGATGGCCCTCCGGTCGGACCGGCATCCTTGTGTAACCCTCGCGCTCATCGCATACATGCCCCGCGTGTTCGAAGCCGTTCAAGACAAGTGTATCACCAAAGCGAATTGCAAGAAAGACTCCAAAAGCTTTTATGTGAGCCACAGTAGTTTTTACTCTTACGCTACTCTTTTTTTACTACAGTCCCATAAAAAGGTTGATCGTTTACTAACGATGACGATTGTCGACAGCCATCTTGTCTAGCTGGTCGCGCGCACGACCAGACAAGAAAGACCTGCTAGAGTTAAAATTTATATGGAACAGTAACTAAATGACAGTTAATATTAAGGCGGCCCTCTGTGGCCGGCGCAACTTCAACGCGAGCATAGTCTAAAAGCTTGTTGTTTCATCCAACGTAATGTTTGACTGCGAACAAAGAGAGATAGCATCAGAGCCGTCGGTTATCAGTGGGTAAATTCCGCTGATCTCTCGCGGCCGCTTTGCTAGGTCGTCATTCATGATTTCGCATTCATAAAACTTGTTCCAGGAGTATACTTCTTGTGAAAAAATCTTACAAGTTTGTGAAAAAAAAGTTAGTTATTTAGAATCTCCAATACATTTGCAAGCCTGGTATCTAAATGTTTTCTTTACTTTTACAACTTATAGGTACATTAGATATGGCCAAAGTTCAGGCAAAAACGCTGTTTTTCGGAGGCTTTGACTGAATTTGTTTCACACTTTTTTTAAATTACGCCAAGATACAAGGCTAGATATAGTACACAAGATACTAATTTGTTCAAAACATCTAACGAAAAATGTTTAACAACGCCATAATAAGTACAGGGGTTTTGTATGAAAAGTATGACGAATTGTGTCCTCTTAAACCTTGTGTCTTATACGTCACAGTGGCATTTCGCGCACAATGGCCGCGGTTCCCCTTAAACACAAACGGTCTGTATAAGGCGCTCGAAGGGCTAGGGAGGCAGGTCAGTTACCGAAAGCTGGCAACTTCACAGTGCTCACACATATGCAATTTTATGATACAGTATGTTTTATTACATTATGCCTTCTAATCAGTCAGTCAATTCTAATGGACTAATGCAAAAAACACTCTATATTTAGGAGAAGTAGCAAAAACAAAACAATAACTGTCTCCTTTATACTCATAAGCTTGACCGCGCGCGAGAGAGACGGACAGACTTTTCATGATGCTCATGCAGTGCGATACACGCCGCGCGCTTATTCACAGACCCTACACAAGCGCAACGTGTAAATGTGTTGTACGTGCCAGCTTTAGTTAACCAATATGTACAGTCGTACCCAATTAATATGGCTTACCGATGTACCTGCGCAGAAGATACATTTTCGAAGCGCGGGAAACGTTATTGGTCGGCAGCTGCCGCCATGTTAGCGCGCGCCGTGCGGAGGGGCGTGACTTGCGAGTGAGACGGAACTAACAGCTGCACTGTATTATAAACCTTATAGTCGTAATCTAAGGTTGATTGTAAGTTTTAAGCATTCTTTTGTTAATCTTCGGGGCCATACTTTCTTTTCTGTGCGAACGAAGATTCACGACGCGCCATATGAAGTTGGGTAATATTGTACACGATGTGGAAAGGCGTTATAAGACGTCTAAAACTTCACGGTGTCATTTAATATTCAAATAGCTATATAGTAGCGTTCGAAGGTGGTAATCAAGCAATCAAGCAGCAGCAAGATGCATTCTATCAAGTGCAGTTGGAATACAGTAAACAGTAAACTACTGAATTCGGTTTTGAAGACTGCTATAGTTATTACCGTACAATACCGACTGCTTCTCTTGTATATTAACAGTGAATAATTTGATACAAGTGACACTCAGGTTGTGTGTTACACAAGTGCTATTATTGTCGTAGTAAGGTATCATCTCGTCATAACATTGGAAAATAAGGGAGTTTATACCTAAGAAAAGTTACTATAAAAAATTTGTTTTCGATATTAAGTACCCTACATTGAGTGTTGTAGATAGATAGAGTACCCCACCTAGACGACAAACTAAAAAATAAAGTTGAAGCAATCAGTTTCTTTTTTAATTTTTAATTTACTAACTAATCTTCTAGTCTAATTGCTTTTATATCTAGATAAAGTACAATTTCGACATACTCTGTCCTGAATTGAACGATGAAGAGCACAACGCCAGGAGAAACGACAGCGTTTCTAATACGCAGAAAATACCTTTACCAGCCTTGAACGTAAGTGGATATTTAGTTCGACATATTTATTCTTACTTTACTGTGCTCCTTCACAAATTAAGTACAGTTGCAAATTTTACCAACACTCAAAGCTTAAGAGGAAACGCTGGTGGCGTTTGTTCCATACAAACGTAATCCTCAGTTTCCTCTCTGGATAATGACACTAGAGCTATGATTATTTTACCATGCAATCTGTATGTTCTCGGTTGTGTTTTTCTCCATAAATTAATTATTATAAGAAATAGGAGCCTTCTAAAATGACAAAAACTGAACATTATTACTGCCCTTATCAGACGTCCAGCATACAAATTTGACGAATATAAAAAATAAAAGAAAAACCGACAAACATAGGCAAAGACCTTCTTATTATATTCTTGAAAAAATAAAAAAAACGATCCAGTATTGGAGGAGGAAACTGGGGATTACGAAATAGCGATTTCGTCCATTTTAAATAGGTATAATCGATCCAAGCTGCAGTTGTCTCTATCGTTCCTCATATATTTATATCCCAGCAACAGCGCAACAGCAATAATAGATTAGTTAAATACCTATTTTTCAAATTTCATGCAGCCATCCTTTCCTCTTAAGATAGACGCGTTGAGATTGGCGCTGAGCAATCCTAAGTTTGATCTGACCGTTGAGTGTTATCAACGTGAGTTGTACCATCAACAACCAAAGCATCGTTCGTCCCAAATGCCGTGAAACCAATACCATTTTTCAAACAAATTACTTTAAAAAAAAACTCGCATAATATAACGATGGATGGCATTTTTTTGTTATTATGTATTGTTCGTCATAATTCAAAAAGTGCAAACAAATAAAAACCTGTTTTATAATGTGCAAATAAAGCCCTTTCGTAATATTATACCCCATTTAAACTTGTAGCCTCACTTAATCTTTGGATCTCCCATTATTATTTTTACCAAGATAATATATATTGCCACAAGGTAGGGTTTGCTGTTCAAAGCAGACCCTCCCATACCATGAGGCTTTGAGGTATTTGCTTCATTATTAGTAAAGGTATAAGCGCCTTAATTTTAATAAATCTTAACTGATACCGGTCGGTAAATTATTGAAACCGGGCCTCAGTCATTTGAGTTATTCTAGACATTAATATTGCAGAGAAAAATAGTCATACGTTCCCAGAATACCTGATGTTTTGTGATGAAAATAAACACTAAACTGTTCCTAATGCTCGTTTAAATTAATTTTCAGGCCATGGTTGCCCACGGTCGAGTAGAACTTTTGGCTCATCCATTAAGTCAGAAGTATTTACAAATGAAATGGAACTCTTACGGGAAATACTTTCACTTGGCAAATTTGCTGTTCTATTGTATTTTCCTGATATTCGTCACTGTCTACACTTACCTTCTGATGATGAATACTGATTCAGTAAACTCGGCCAAAACAGCCGACAAATGTGTCAACACGACAACCATAAATAATTCTGATGCTATTGAGAAGACAAATAAAAGTACTGGACATCAACAAGGTAATAATAGTTCATTATGATACATGTGTGCAAAGTTGGTTATTAACACTCGAGACGGTATTAAGATAAGTGAACCGAGAGTAATAATCAATGCACACGCATGTCCTACGACGTTTTTCAACACACTTGCGAGGACAAAAACAGACTTGTATTTTTGTAAGTAGACTTTTTGATAATAATCAACCACACAATGAGAACGTTAACAAATATGGCGCGCAAGTTTTTTTTAACATCCGTGAGCTGTCAAACTATTTTACCCGTTTAAATTAAGAATGCTTGATCTACACATATATCACTTACAGTGAGTTACAAACTCATAATCGGGATTATACCTATCATAAAACTGTGCGGTAATGTAAAGTAAAAAGCACTAGTGCGTAATAAGCTGCATTACGATACTAAAAACGGTGCAATAAATGTCACTAAGAGCGAGTGTGTTGAAAAAAATATTACTTTTGAAATCTCTTTTCTCTGTATTTGAACATTATAATGCCTGTTTGAGCGTTTAGCGTTGTAAACCACCCAATATATTTTGATGCGATTTGTATAGACAACATGTAAAGATCCATTCTCGCTACAATCTAAGTTCAAGTATTGTGTTTTTCTATCAATTTGTTTATTTCTATACATATTTCTTCTAGATTTGGAATCATTAGTAGCCATGTACACAAGTACCGTAGCGATCCTTGTTTACATCTCTATATGCCTTGTTCGCGAAGCCTATAACGTGAAGCAGCAGAATTGGCATTATTTAGTCGACCCCTCCAACTTGGTGTCCTGGCTGCTGTACATCAGCACAACTCTTATGGTCTTCCCAACGATATTTGGCGAATACAGTAATCTTCAGGTAATTTTGTTTATTATTTGTACCTAGCATAATGAATAATTCATTTAAAAAGCACGTCGAGTCGAATTCAAAAGCAATAATTGATACTAGTGGTCCCTAGTGGTCGAAATTCGACCATATTTTTTTAAGATTGAATAAACAAACAAACGATGACTATGGAGTTATGATTTATGATTATGTTTGACACTCTTATCAGTTTGGTACAAAATGGTAGTATTGTTATTTTTTTATTAATTACATATTTTTTTAATGCATCTCGAAATCTCCACCTGTTATAATATAACAGGTGGAGATTTCGAGATGGCATATTTTCGAAACCTATGTTGGGTTAGTCATGCTGAACAACTTTTACCGTGGAACCAATAGTGAATTCTCAAAAAAAAATTTTACATAGTAAATGTCGACCTTGCTCGATCATACTGTATGAAAAGTAAAAATTTTTTTTTGAGTATTCAGTGTTGGTCACATAGTAAAAGTTGTACAGCATGACTAACCCAACATAGGTTTCGAAAATATGCCATCTCGAAATCTCCATCCAGTATAAAAATATTAGCTTTCTCCACTTCTTCTCCATATAAACTTTAACTATGCAAAATCTCACTCCGCCGTGCGCGCTGTCTAAAAAAGGGATCGAAAGATTTCTCTTATAAATTAGAACTACTCGGTAATAATTTGATTACGAGTACTTTTTATTTTACTATGCTGTCTTACACGTAAGTTGTTATCTTTTCAGATCTCCTCAGCTTCCATAACAGTGTTCCTGTCGTGGTTCGAGTTGCTTCTCCTCCTTCAGAGATTTGACCAAGTGGGCATCTACGTGGTGATGTTCCTGGAGATCCTCCAGACCCTCATCAAAGTGCTCATGGTGTTCTCCATACTGATTTTCGCGTTCGGACTGGCGTTTTACGTACTACTTTCTAAAGTGGGTGTTTCGAAACTGGGTTCTATGGTAACTGGTTGGGTTTTTTTAATGTCTTCGTGTCTTTTTATTTGCCGAGTTGTAAGTTTGGTGGTCATCTTAAACCAAAAATTTTCACTAGTATTTTTAGAAGAGATTAATGGCATAAACATTCAAAATAAAATTATTTTTTTAGTATTTAAGCAAAAAAAAAACAAATGCCAAAAAAAAAATTGGCATTCTTTGGCGCCGATCCCACACCGAGCGGTCTTGAGTTCTGCGGTCTGAGATCTCCATGACCACTGCGGTAGCCGTGTGCATTGACCAAAAGCGCCGCATAGATTACAGTGAACGCGGAACTCTGTCCGCAGAACTCTAGATACTGCTCGCTGTGGGATCGGCGTCTTTTATGATCCTTGTTACACAATGCCTACTAGCGCTTTACATTGCAAGTTGACTAACATAATGTTTGCTTAACTCTTAATCTCAAATCAATTTAGTAAATCAGTAACGATCGTTTGATGTTAACTAGTTTCAGATGAAAATACCTACTCAAATATTATTGACTTTCATAAAGTAACTTTTATTCTGATTTTTTTATTTGGTAGACTAAAGTGACATTTGTTGGGTTGCCACCTTATCGCAACGTAAAAATAGTGTTGTATCCTGAGTGATTCTGATCCTGAGTGAGCGCTCATTTAATTTCCACTCATTTATATCTATTATATCGATCGCATTTATTTTATTATTGATTTCTTATTTATTACAAGAAAAGTTTATGTATTATGTTTATATTTAATGAACATTTCAATGCAACGGTTTGATGTATCACGAATGAATAATCTATACCACAACACTAAAGCCCGTCACAGACGTAGCTATAATATATATTAATATAAATCATAGCAAGGCATATTACGATATATTTTCCATACTAATCTTCGAGTGACCGCACACGCAGCTATAATATATAGTTTCTTCGCCAACCTGTACTGTAATTTATATTATAGCTGGGCATATTAATATATATATATTATAGCTACGTCTGTGATGGGCTTAAGCTCCATGCTTGCAACATTAAAAAAATTAAGGTCGGCCGCAGCTATCATTTTAGTCTACGAGAAAAAAAACAGAGTCAATTCACAACAAGACGCGACGTGGCGCGCACTTTTTAGATAGCGATACAAATAGAACTTTGTTTACTAACTAAATAAAAACTACTAAAGTTACTACTAAATAAAAAGGTACAAACAATGAGTGAGTTAGACTACGCCCCGCGGCGTTGCGCTACGCCTCGAGGCGTCGCGATGCGTTTCGGTGTGAACTGACCCTTAGATTAAGTGAGTTTGACTTTCAGACTTTGCGTTCATGACGTCATGAATATTTTAAAAATGCGCAAACAGTATTAAATACATATTGTTCTCGTGAAGTGATTGGCATAAAATACACATTTTTTTTAAATTTTGTTTTCCCTTTGTATTGAAGCGAAATTATTGGCAATGCGAATGTGATCTTGCGAAATATGCTTAAATATTTTAAACATGTCATGTAATAGTATTTTCCTTCTAGGGCAATCACCTATCTTTCAACAGCGTTCCAATGGCCCTCATGAGGACCTTTGCAATGATGCTTGGTGAATTGGACTTCGTTGGGACGTATGTGCAGCCATATTACAAAACTGAGACGGACGTTGATCTGACATATCCAATGCCAACCTTTTTCATTCTTGGACTGTTCATGGTGTTCATGCCAATCCTCTTGATGAACTTGCTCATAGGCCTGGCGGTTGGTGATATAGAAAGTGTGCGAAGAAATGCACAATTGAAACGATTGGCAATGCAGGTACCTACTGATTTTTACTCAGTATGATTATCCTGGTATAAAGATATATCGAAGTATTTAACCGTGTTTGAGGAATGCTCCAGGATATTTATTCCCAGGATATTCACCTATTCCTAAGCGATAATATGGTTGAAGATGGAAATCACACAAAGCATAGAAAGAAACTTAATTTCCTGTTCTTTATTATACAGGGTGGAAATTTGACACGGTTGATGTTGAAGCCACGCAAATATGGTCTAAGGAGGTTATCCCTTACTATGTTTTATTTAGGAGCTTTTACGAGCATTCACAGATATTGAAAAAAAGAAAGTCGGAAAAAACGGCAAAAAAATAGCTTATATTTTTTTTTAATCTGTCTCCGACAAGTATCAAAAAGCTCAAGTTAGGTTAAAAGATTTAAGTTAGGCGAAAGGGTTCTCCACGAACCCATACATTTTGTAAAGGTGGGTCTAAGCTAGACGAGCCGAGCAAGAGCCGAGCCGCTCTGCGCGTCGTCAGTCGCGTATGAGGAGTAGAATAACTGTCTCCTTCATACTTATAAGCTTGACCGCGCGCGAGAGAGACAGACAGACTTTTAATGATGCACATGCAGTGCGGCGTGACGCCGCGCTCTTATTCTCATACAAAGCGCAACGTGTAAATGTGTTGAACGTGCCAGGCGCCAGCTTTAGTTAACCGACCTGTAAGGGCTCTGACCGCCTATTGTACGTAGTATACAAAGATTTTCATATAGGCATCATGCCTGTAGTATATTATTTACCCTGTACAATGGTGGTAATTGTACAAAATCTGTTCACGGAATTCTTGAGACAATTTGAAAAGTCACGATACACTTAATTCCTTTCATTTCACTTCACTGGTGCACATGGATTGATCTTTATTGGATAAAATACCACCGATGATACGCAATAAAACTCAAAATATACGTTTTAACTAAATATGGCTGTGTGACATAATTTGTATTGAGAATCTGTCAAACTGTCATATTTATAATAAGGATAAAGGTGGACGCACATTTATTAAAGCCGAACGCGGCGAACGAAATTAATTTAAGAATTAGTATAGGAAACCTTCTCCCGATTCGAACGATTCGACGCGGGGGAGTGCGCGAGCTTTCATAAGATTCCATATACAGAATCCTAAAATTCGTTTCGTTCGACAAGTGTTCGTCCACCTTAAAAGTTACACGACGTTTGTAAAATTAGACCTACAGGTACTAAAAGACGCTTCTAGAAGCCGGTAGTTTACACAGAAAGACAACTTTGATTTTATATTTCTAGTACCATCTTATTATCCATTAATTCATATTATTAATAGCGATTCTACGATTTCAAACATTTATATTTTCAGGTCGTGTTGCACACTGAATTGGAAAGAAAACTACCAGCCATTCTACTGGAGAAAGTGGACAAAAACGAATTGATTGAGTACCCGAACAACACCAAATGCAAGCTTGGATTCCTTGACCTAATTCTTCGAAAATGGTTCTGCAACCCGTTTCCTGATGATGGTTTGTATCACAATGTATGGTGAATTTGTTAAGTTAAATAGTTACAAAGCACATGAATAATAATGTTGCCCCCTTCCAGCTTTAGCAATGTAAAGATGACGTTAAAATAGTAATAATGAGAAACTTTATTATTTATTCAGGTTAGTTATCGTACTAAGTTTCAAGGTTATAAACCCAAGGAAGATTTTTCGTACAAACAAAATTCCCATGTTTTCCAATTGTGTTCAAAATATCAAGTTTCTTACCCCAACGGTTGATAAATCAGTCAGTCAATCAATCAGAACAAGTAAAATTATATAGATATGTATACGTAACTTAAGAAACTATCGGAAACTAACGGAAATGTGTGATCACTGTACCCAAAGATATGGTCTAGGGCATCTAAGGTGTCGATTTTCAACTCTTTCAAAATATGGCTTTTATCACTAAACTACGAGACATGGATTATATGTCTTTTGCTTACCAGTACCCCTAGATATTTGGTTACGCTAGGATTTCAAAAAACTATGCTAACTAGAACCTTTGTTCTGTTTTTCATCATAAGTCAAATACTACGCAATATAAAAGAAAATAAAATCCTGTTTTGGAATTTACAAATGGTGCTCTTTCATGTGATACCATTTAAACTTGTAGCTCTACTTTGAAATCGGTCCCCTATTCTGATCCAATTTGTTCATTTGAAATATTTTTGGGTTAGCAATATAAACTAGTATTCCAAAACTAATTCAAAAACTATTCAATGCAGCTGGATTAGACCTGGCCCTGGAAAGCAACGAAGAATACGTCACAACTGAATTGGAAAAGATAAAACGTCGGCTGAGAGACATGACGAAACTCATCGAGCATCAGAATACACTTGTTAGACTCGTTGTTCAGGTATAAAGCATATTTTGATAAATTTTGAAATCAACGTGGTGCCTAAAGCCACGTGCGCACTGTGCGGTTAGCCGCAACAAGGACAAACGTCCGGCTGGCCGCAGAATGCGGTTTCAATTGCGGCTAACCGGGTAGCGGCTAGCCGTAACTGCAACCGGAACTTGTGGTTAGAAACCATCGTGGTTTGCGGTTTGATCGACTCATTTCCAAGATAGACGTCTAAGAGGTGGCAGCTATTTATTATATTCAGGCTCATTGTATAAAGAAAAAGGGAAAAATGGTGCAAACACGAACTGAGAGCATTTGATTATGTATTCCAGATTGCTGGCCTATTTTGTACTGCCGAAAAAAAAAACGCGTGAACAGCTCCTACGCTCAATCTGTATATATTTATTAATAAAAGCCTTTTGCAGTCAATAGACCCAGTAGGTATTACAGATTTTTTTCCGTGTTGGGGGCGGCAAATTTAGAGTAGGGAGTAGGGAGTATATAATAATTATCTCACATAAAGATGACACATATTATGTTGCTCCGCAGATATTATAACAGCTGGTAGGTACCTAATTTATTGTTTTTTCTTCTTCAGAAAATGGAGATCAAAACGGAAGCAGATGATGTGGACGAAGGCGTGTCACCGAAAGACACCCGTGTCGTTCCGCGATGGAGCTCACCGAGGATCCGGAATAGACTTCGCACTGCAACCTCCTTTAATAAAACAGGCTAGCTTTATTATACTCAAAGAGTCAGGGGAGACGTTTGTAAGCGTTAATCTTTATAGGGTGACTGGTAATTAGTAAACGACACTTAAACACATCCGTACGGACCGCGCGCGTTCTTTCAGCTGTTAGTCGCTTGACCCTGGGGGCCTACCACAAGCTCTTAAAACAAGGTTAAAATAACCTTATTTGTCTTTTGTCCCGTTTTGACGTCGGACCATGTTTCAAGAGATTGTGGTTCGCCCTCAGTTCCCGCGCCGTAGTGCTGTAAATTAAAAAAAATATATTTTTGGTAACGTTGTTTGTTATCATGAGTACAATCATGTGTCTAAGTGTCGTTTAGTAATTACCAGTCACCCTATATATATACACGGTGACTTTTAAATCGTTTTAACGCTAGAACAAACGTTATTCAGACCATGGTGTACTAACATTCTATAACATCAACTTATATAGACTTTGGTTTTTGAAAAAACACAAAATAAAGTTAAAAAAAACTCGGGATTATCGTTAATCCTTACAACCAGGACACCGCGCTTGCACTTCAAAGTAGTTGTGGGATTGCGGCACGCCATTTTTGTAGCAGGTGTGGGACTCCGCAGCTTCCTGGCTTTTTGATTTTTTCTGATTTGTCGTTTTTTTTTATTTGTTGTGTCTGAACAACGTTTATTCTAGCATTAAAACGATTTAAAAGTCACCGTGTATATAAAAGCGAAATACCACTGATTCACTGACAGATCACAAAATCTCAAAAACATTTTTTTCTATGTAATTTAGCAGATAGGTAATTTATGGGGAGTAGATGTCAGCTAAGAAAGGATTATCCGAATTTCTGTACCATTCTATCCCTACGTTTTTAAAAAAATACCAAATCCATACAAGTGGTTTCAACTTCCTCCATACCATAGAAAAACATAAATAATGTATTCAGATACTATAGTTTTCCTTCTTATACACCATATTTATATGTTTTTCGTTAATTGTGACAATGAGCTTAATATACCAAATTTCAAACAAAGAGCAGAAACATATATTATATTAACATATTACCATTTCTACTTATATATTTCTTTTACCCCTATTTCTCTCCTTATGGGTTGGATTTTGAAAAACTCCAAAATATGTATTACATTTTATATATTTATGTAAAAGTGCTTAAATACCAAATTCAATTTGACCCGAAAATATTTTTTCCCTCTTAAAATTAAAATTTTGCCACCCCCTTCATATTCATTGGGGGTGGCCTTCCAAAAAGTCTAAAGCACGTCACCAAATGGCTTAATATAAAACTGAGTCGTAGATTTATCCTCAACAATTGAAAGCGATATTTTCTTTCTATAATATTTGATGTTCTGTGGGACGCCATAAATAGGTTTCACTGAAACTAGTCACATTTCTAGTCATACATAACTTAATTTAAGTATATCCTAAGGCCCGAATTAGCTAATGCGATACAATATTAAATATATTATTAATAGTGCTGTACAGTAGTACCCAACTGATAAGGTGCGTCGTGAATCTTCGTTCGCACAGAAAAGAAATGGCCCCGAAGATTAACGAAAGAATGCTTAAAACTTACAATCAAACTTAGATCACTACTATAAGGTGCATCATAATACATTGCAGCTGTTAGTTCCGTCTCACTCGCAACTCACGCCCCTCCGCACGGCGCGCGCTATCATGGCGGCAGCTGCCGACCAATAGCGGTTTCCCGCGCTTTCAAAATGTATCTTCTGCGCAGGTACATCGGTAAGGCCATATTAGTTGGGTACTACTGTAATATATTATTTTGCTGCCCCGTATTACTGAAATCAGTTAGCAGCCTGCTTACAAATTATCTTGTTATTAATTGAATTCATATACAGACCGTTGTTTTGTTCAGCGACGAGCGACTCAGGGTTGATAAAACAAATGATACTGGTGCTAAAACATATATTAAAAAAATACTTAATTTTTTTTTAAACTAAAAAAATGGAAAATCATGTAATAAGCTAAAGTGTAGACGTAATACTCAACGGGAGTGCGAGGGAGTAAAGGGGTGGGGCGATGGCGGCTTGCACCTAGCTCTAGTCTGTGCAAGAGCCTAGTGACCATACTTTGCGGTAATTTTATTTCAAATTGTATAAGGTATTTCTCAACGCATTTACAGTATTTAATGGAATTAAGTCCATTTTTGAAAATGTTTTTTTTGTACTACCACTCCTGGGTCGCTTGCGCCGACCAAAAAAAACATCCTGTATAATTTCAATGAATTTAATTTTGAGTTCATCATATTTGTAATAAAATATTATTTCATAAGAATTAGATTATGTATATAATGTACCTAAATTATGTAGATTATGTATGCAATGCAGTTTAAATTTAGTTACAAATCAAGTAAGTTATTAATTATACATATTATATTATTATTTTATTTTATTTAGATAATGTGTACTTAAATAAGAATTAAAATGTATATTATAAGCTAATACCTAGGCGTAGGTATAACTAAATAGATACATATTTATTAATATAGTTATATTTACTTAATATTAAATACGTCGTGCGTACGTTTTTAAATCTTAATGTAGTAAAATAAGTAGCCGATGAGTACGATTTTATTTTTATTGAGAACTTTGTATGTCCCTGGACTTATTTATATTAAAATATACCTACTTAGAAAAATGTTAATTATGACATTTATTAAATAGAAATGGTTAAACATATAGGTTAGATTTAAAGATAATAAAGTTGGCCTGTGGTTATTATTTTCACACTTAAAATATACAGAAAATTATGACGGGTCGCGTATTTTTTTTAATGTTATTTGAATATATCGTTATGTAACAATTATGTAATTAAATAAACAAAATATATTAACACTGTTACAATCTATAGATGAAATAACATAAACAATACTAATTCAATAGGTAGGTTACCATTTCAATTATTATTTATATTATTAATAACGATAGCTTTTTGAAGAGCAAAGCTCTGTTTTTAATTAGGTAGTAGATAAATAACTAAAAAGTTTAATTATAGACATAAGGGTCAGCTCATATTCAAAGCGCGCCTCAAGACGTCACGAGTCACGTGCCATGACTCAGTGTGAACTGACCCTTATGTTATTTATGGGTAAATTTTGACCATTTGGAAAATTTTACAAACATTTATCGAATTGCATTTGAATTTATTAACACGTATTGTAATTTTATGAACGAAATTGTAATCCGGTGATACCATCCTCGGAATACAAATAGGCTAGATGATGAATAGGCTCTTGTTTTAATGTATTGCTTAGTAAATATTCTAAAAGAAACAATTAAAACAAACCGGGCTAGATGACTGAAAAAATCTTTTAGTACATCATTTACTTTACAAAAAATATTAAACACGTATTATTTCTTTTGTCAATTAAACAAAAAAATACGTAATATATTACGTATGCCCAATATTTTTTGATAACTGACGGACTGATTAGATTTTTTTTTACCCAGTAACCATCCCTATTGGTAAAAACCATATTATCTGACCAAAACCAAATAAAAGTCACACTCGCGCTTATACTGAGCCATGTGAGTGTGGCACTTGACTGATTTACAATTTAGCATTGTTTTGATAAAAAGCTAAGAGCAAAGTTATCGTGGCATGCCGTATTCTTGACAGGTTGGTATTGCCTAAAGTAAATTAGGAATTTATTTTTGGAATGACGTGTTTATAAAATTAAGGTACCTAAGTACATACATACTATATAATGAAGAATAATTAATATTTTAGCCAATTAATACAAAAATATATGTAATACGAATTAATTAACTTACTAGTAGAATAATAATAGTCTTAATTTGTAGGCATACGTCCGTTCTTTCTGTTTTGAGAAATTACAGTGTATCAAAAACGTGCATATAAATTAAATCATGAACCAAATTTGTTTAATGTTACAACTAAACAGCAAGACAAAAGTAGATATTTTTACTTTAACAAGATTTTAATTAAAAAATATATTTTTATTGCAAGTTTTTTTGGTATGGTACTTTTTGATGACTGTACTTGCATTGTCATCCAATATACTAATGTATACCAAATATCAAGTCATTCCGACCATTGGAAGTGGGTGAAATTTGACATGCTAGATTTGATACATACATACATTGCAATTGCAAAACAAAAAAGCTTGTAAAGTACGCTTATTTAAATGTCTCAAACTGCCTTATACTTTTCCTTCTGAGCTTATAACAGTTTAGGAACGGATTAATGCAATTTAAATTTAATAACGGCCTATTTATATTCCATCGAAGAGAGTCGTTTTTTTTTAATTATTTAAAATAAAGGGGGCCACTAATTACTTGATGCTCGGAACGGGAACAAAACATGGCAGAGAAAACGTAATAGACACAGTACTTATTGTATTTAACCAAATGAAAAAAAAAACATACAGAATATAATAAAATACAGGTGTTTTTTTCCAGCCAATTAGTGCAACTTCTGAACAGAAAAACGCTGAAAGGAACCCCGAGCTGAATGTTGAAGAAAATAAAAAAGCCAATAAAAAAAAAAAAATTGTATTTACGTGGATATGTTATTTTTTTCTTTTTCTTCGTTAACAATACGAACAAAATTATGTTTAACAATTTTGGTCACAAGTTGCTAGAAGTTATCAGAATTGACCTCTAATTGCTTGTCAGAATGCTAAGAACTAATTCTTTATGGCTAAACATATTGAGGTCCCTGCGAGATCTGCTCCACCGTCAAACTACGTATTAGGATAAAACCATGGTCAAAGAAAATATAAAATAATATTTTGGATAACTTTTAGCAACTTGTGACCAAGATTGTCATACATAATTTTGTTCATATTGTGACGTAGAATCAGAATCTAGAAAAAATACTCATATTTTGAAATAAACTTTAATGCTACTTTAATTTTCTTCAAAATTCAGCTCATGGTTTTTCAGCGTTTTTCTCTAAGACCAGTAGTTTAGAATTTGCCCCTGACTAGAAAAAATAATTCACCTGTATATGCTGGTGTAAAATTCCTACCATTTTAAAGGCAAAAGAAGCAAAAAATTATTTTATAGAACATGTTCACCTTATCCATGCTTTTACCTTTTTAACAAGGTTTATTAACTATTTCGATAGAGTGCTCCAAAGTGCAATTTTAACTCAATAAAAAATGCTCTTCCGTGGATATATGTAGGCTGTAACAACGTATTGTTCGTTAGAGATTGCATGTATTGGTGCTTGAAAAAACTACGGACCTGTGTTCATTAGTTTGTATTAATGACACGCGTTTTATAAATACAAGAGATAAAGCCCATCACAGACGTAGCTATAATATATATTAATATGCCGAGCTATAATATATATGTATTAAGGCTACCATACACGGAGACGATGCTATAATATATATTTTGCCTTCATTTCTTTGATGGTCGGCCTAGCGTGTCCACGAGTTTTATAATATGGTATTATTATTATTTGTAAATACAATATTTATGGATCCAACAAACACATTATTATTGGATTTAATTGATAAAATTCTTCAGTGAATGATGCCGCTGCTAATTTTGATATTATGCTGGTTGCCCAGTCAGGCCCAAAAACTAGAACTAAATTCCTTTTCTGAAAATTAGCTATAATATTTATATTAATATATATTATAGCTAAGTCTGTGACGGGCTTAACGCTGCGCGATTACCCGTCAGTGGAATCGGGTCCTTATATGCGAGGTATATTTTGATGGTGAATTTTCGGAATAAATCTTTTATAGTAAGTACTGAATAGCGTTTTAATTATTGGTCAAGGTATTTTGATTATCTATTGTTTTAATACAAAGCTAATGGTGCTGATTCTGTTCTTCAAAACTAATTTAGTCTCACTATATCTCTTTCTAACAAAGAACATAAGAAAACGATGTAAGAAATTGAATCCTGTCAAAGAGGATTTTGGCCAAAGTAATTGGATACCTATTCGATTTCGGCATTCCTCTCATCCGCCATTTTTTTTGTTTGATTATAAATACTTGATAACTTTTATAAAATGCCAAGCTCAATACTAAAATTTTTAAACCCCTTATTTATTACTTTTTTCAACATAAATTTAGTCGTAATGAAAATTGGTTACGTCTATTAAAGACTAACCCCATTATTCATAATAAAGTTATCAAACGTTGATTAGCTAACATTCTGAAGTCTTTATCTGACACGTTACATTTGGTGATCGAAAGAGTGAGACGGAGGACACTACACTGATTTAGTTTAAAAAGCTATTATGAATAAGGGGGTAATTTGACAGATTAAATGTTCTATCCTTTTTCAATAATGTTTGTAAGAAAGATATGTGATGTGATTGAAATTAGTTTATTAGTTACAACAGAATCGGTACCAATGTATAGCTATGTTACCCACTCTAATCCTATAATATAATCCATCCCAGTCCTTTAAAGGCCGGAAGGAAGGCCATCAGCTAGCATGCATCGGCCGAACGGCCGGAAAGGATTTAGCCCTGTGATGTTGACAATGTTGTTACAGTATGAAAGCTTGTGTAATTAAGTTATCGAATATTCCAGAATATTCAACCTACAAGTCCCGCTCATGCACTTTAGGGTCTGTAGAAGCTGACTGTAAAAAAACTGTCGTTACAAATCGGTAATTGAGAGTTAACATAACCAAGGAACATAATAAAAGGCATGTAATTAATCACTTAACCATTAATTCTCTATTCCAACACAACAAATCAAAACTAGAATCAAAAATACTGAATTGCACACTAAATAAATCAAACTGAGTATCAGTTTTATGGTTTATGAAAAACTGTTTGAATTGAATAATCATCTAGCGCTCGGCTGCTGCCGCAGTTCTAACCTAACCAACTGTATTTGGAGTGCCCCGAGTCGGTTCTGGTTGATAGAATATGTTTTGATGAATATGTAGTTTAATTGTACAACAGTCAGTTTTCTGATATGCAATAAGTAAATTAGAGGATAGTCTTAAGTTTGCGTAATTTTTAAACAGAGGTGCAATCTCATAAAATAAGCGAACGAAAATCGCGGTTTGAATGCTAAAATACGTATAACTAAGATCACAGATTAGCGCTCTTTTGTTAAATATGAATTATTATTACACATATTGAACTCGATATAATGTTATAATAGCATAACGCAACAATGCGAGTACGCGTGTAATGTTCACTCCATTGTTGTAAACGCATGCGTGCAAAACAAACCAAAGAAATTATCACCCAAAGTACTCATTGTGGTATAACTATAATAGGTGAAATTTAACATCATTGTCCCCTTCCCGTTATAAATATTACATATAAATTGAAGTGGCGACATAGTTTAGGTTTTATACAACCATAACACTTTCCCGAATACACGTTTAAAATGAACACAATATTTGTATTTCAAATAATTTTCCTTTTGAAATTTTGTAAGAGTAACGATATTACAGAGTCCAGTTTGAATGGTAGAGGCATTTTAAATGGAGTATCATTTCCAAGATGGAACAGGGGTTTTTATGGAGTTACAAAAGCACAGAAAGAAATACAGAAACCGGAAGGAACCGGAAGGTTTTGGCCACCAGCGCAGAAAGAAAGTCGATGTAAGTATAACTTGAGGTCAACCTGATTGACAAATAAATAAAATCTTTACATAAACTTACAGTTATGTAAAGTATATTATAATCTACATAATAGGTATTATTTTATTATGAATAATAAATATGCATTTTATAAGCTATTGCGCTATTGCGATGGATGGAAATATTTAAATCACCTTATGGATCTCGTCAATATTTCAAATTCAAAAATTGTTTATTCAATAAAGGCACGAAAGTTACAATTGATTTTACCATGCTGTGTTAGGACTATAATAATATAGTATACCGTTCTTTTTTACAACGCACCATAATCTTTACCTGATGCTGCAGTTAAGTCCTCCTCTACGGTTAATGAAAGACTGTTGTGTTTGTTCAGGAAAAACCAAGCTTCAACTGGTTTTTCCTGATTGCTTGGTAGGTGTACATTAAATAAAACCTACCCGATGTTGCAGTCAGGACCTAACTCCTCAACTCTTAATATATCTATACTAATATACTAATAATATTATAAAGCTGAAGAGTTTGTTTGTATGAACGCGCTAATCTCAGGAACTACTGGTTCGATTTGAAAAATTCTTTCAGTGCTGGATAGCCCATTTATCGAGGAACTTTTTATCCCTGGAAATACAAAATCCTCGGGAAAGCGAGTGAAACCGCAGGGCGGAAGCTATATTATATACTTCGCAAGAAAAATTACAGCTTTTCATACATTTTTACCGCGGAGATCGTATTTATTAGTACTTTACGTGATTTTATTTATTGTCGTATCCACTCCGTATAAGTGCGAAGTGATTTTTAACACTGTGTGATATAGATACATCAGCTAACAAGCTGCTTGTATTATATACGAGTTTGGGTATGATTTCTAAGTATCCAATTAAAATTGTAAACTAGTTAAAAGAGCTGGTTGACTGAGAATACCTCCACAGTCCACCTTACAGAATGCCGGTGACAAATAATTGTATGTTGTGTTCCTGCGCGTGAACACGGTTAGGGCGCCAAAATTTTATCAACAAAACCCCCGACGTAAAAATAAAGCTCTAAAAAGTAAAAAATATAGGTATAGTCTGGCATACAAAAGTAGAGTACCTTTCGGTGTGTTCCGACAGCTGTACTTGAGAGCCAGTTCCTTCTAGGCTTTGTGTGCTTACCACCTTCGGCCGCGTCATCACTTACCATGGTGAGATTGCGGTCAAACACAGGCCTATAAACAGTAAAAAAAAGAACCTGAAAAAGCGCGGCGAATATAAAAAAACTAGAAGTGGTACCACTAAGTATAGTAGGAATAAATTGTTTTGATACTTTAAAAAAATATATAAATATTAAATTATGTTTGATTTTCCTAAGTAATATTTGCATGTAAATGAGTTAAAATTTTACATAAACTCGTTATATTCTATTTTATATAGATTAATGGCATTTTTATTATCTTCAAAATTTAGCTCGGGGTTCCCTTCAGCGTTTTTCTCTAAGACCTGTATGTAGTTCAGAAGTTGCCCTCACTGGCAAGAAAAAAAAATTCACCTGTATATTCAAATTCAAAAATTGTGGTAATTTAAATTTTTTCTACCTTATATTTATTTTACCTTCGTAGAACAATATGGATACATGTTTCAGTGATAAGCTACTGTAGAAGTTCATTTAGCATATTCTAGAACATTAAGGTGATCGAAAGAATGAGAAGGTGGACACTATAACACTGATTTAGCTATTATGAATAAAGGGTTAGTATCAAAACTGGTTCTGGTAAACTAGTTGACACTTTTTATGCCGGGTGAAGAAATAGAATGTTGCCATGTAAAGAGTTTCAATTGCAGCCAGGCTCAACTTTCGTTTGGCAGTATTTGTTCGATTTTATAAGTAGTCATATTTTGATCAATGCGTCATTGCGTCGGAAGCTGCTAAGGAAATAAAAGTACATAGGAAGTTAACAGCAGCTATCTTTTTTTACAACAGCAGACATTTACATTATTACATAAAAAACGAAAAAATATAATAAAGACAAATATTGAAAATATTACTTTATTTCCGTCTCTATTTGTAGTTCTGTCACTTTTCACGGTGGTGACTTTCCCGAACGGTGGGTGTGCTGGCGCATCGGGTGACAATGGCACTTGCATGACAGCACGGGAATGTTCCACTAGGGGCGGATCTGCCAATGGATATTGTGCTAATGGCTTTGGACTGTGTTGTATTTGTAAGTATTATGTATCAAATAATTTTCATCAATAAACGGTTCTTTTTATGATTCCGATCCTGAAGGTTATTTTTGCTATTACTAGTATACTGGAAATTGGGTTGATGCTTTCATCCAGAGATTGTTAAGATTACCAAATAATGAGTTTACCCGTAACACATACCCAAAAAGATTGCTTTTTTATATTCATGTTACTCTAATCTCGTTTATCTCACTAAATGATCAGTAAGTCCTAGAAATTTAGAATGATTTTGTTAGATTCAACCCCCATATAGATAAAATAAAAATGGGGATATATGGTTTCTAGAAAGAATTGCCTGTAACAATTGCTCATTATATTAATTGTAAAAAAAAATTCAACACACTCGCTCGTAAATTGACATTTATTGCACCGTTTTTAGTATCTTAATGCAGCTTATTAAGTACTAGTGCTTTTTACTTTACATTACCGCAGTTTTATAATAGTTATAATCCCGATTATGATAAGTTTGTACCCAAGAATCTTATATAATATATAAGATTCTTGTTTGTACCTCACTGTAAGTGATATGTGTGTAGACCAAGCATTCTTAATTTAAACGGGTAAAATAGTTTGACAGCTCAACGCCGTCAAAAAAATAAAAAACTTGCGCGCCTTATTTGTTAACGTTCTCATTGTGTGGTTGATGATTATAAAAAAAATCTACTTAAAAAAATATAAGTCTGTTCGCTGCTCGCAAGTGTGTTGAAAAACGTCGTATGACAATCGTGTGCATTGATTATTACACTCTCGGCTCCCTTATCGCATTCGCCTGCGGCTCACGCGCTTATTACCGCCTTATCTGTAATTACCAACTTTGCACACATGTATCACAATGTACTACAGTTATGACATCATGCGGCAGTACAACGTCAGAGAACGGCACTTACTTCGTAAACAACAACTACCCGTCGGCGTATGATGGCACAGGATCCTGCGAGCTGACTGTCGTCAAATCACACCCGGACGTATGTCAGATTAGGTACGTATATTATGCTGCACACCAGGTACGTCATTACTGCTGAAAAAGCTTTGGAATATTCGATCAAATTGTCACAAAACTAGTACTGTGTCAATATACAGGGTTTTGTTTTGGTCGGCGACAAGCGACCCAGGAGCGGTAGTACAAAATATATATTCCCCAAAAATGGACTTAATTCCATTAAATACTGTAAATATGTTGAGAAATACCTTATTCAATTTGAAATAAAATTACCGCAAAGTATGGTCACTCGGTACGTGCACAGACTAGAGCTAGGCGCAAGCCGCCAGCGCCCCACCCCTTTACTCCCTCGTACTCCCGTTGAGTATTATGTCTACACTTTAGCTTATTACATGATTTTCAAAAATTTTTTTTTTTTAGCACCAGTATCATTTGTATTATCGACCCTGAGTCGCTCGTCGCTGACCAAAACAACGACCTGTATAAGGTCTTTCTAAAGTTGTGGCGGATATTTTTAGGGATGAATGTAAAGGTCATTAGTAATCAAAAAAACAATATTAGAAAAATAATACGTAGATTTTAAATACCACATAATTTATAAATTAATACTTGGTACCTACATAAAGTTCAATTTTGTTTTTTTTTTTTCTCTTGAACCATGGGACGAATAATTTTTCTAATGTTTTTTTTTTTATTACTAATGACCTTTACATTCATCCCTAAAAATATCCGCTAAGATTTTAGAAAGACCTTATATCATCATCATCATCAGCCTATAATGTCCCACTGCTGAGCACAGGCCTCCTTTCACAAATGAAGGTGAAAGGGAATGGGCAATACTCCACCACGCGTGCCCACTGCGGATCGGTGGAGGTAGGCTAGTGGTCAACCTACTGTTGGAATTTTTCAAGCCGCCTAGGAGGCATCCAACTAGCTTAACGACTATCACAATTAAGTGATAACCGGGACCAACGGCTTTACGTGCCTTCCGAAGCACGGAAACGCTCGATTTGAAATACCACTAGGCGGTCACCCATCCAGGTACCGACCACGACAGGCGTAGCTTAACTTTGCCGATCGATTAAGAACGGCTAATCATGCTACACCACGAGCGCTTCAATAGTAATCAAAAAAACAATATTAGAAAAATAATCCGTAGATTGAAAATACTACATAATTTATAAATTAATACTTGGTACCTACATAAAGTTCAATTTTGTTTTTTTTTTCTCTTGAACCATCGGACGAATTATTTTTCTAATGTTTTTTTTATTACTGTTTACTGTTGTTTAATTTAATGACCTTTACATTCATCCCTAAAAATATCCGCTAAGATTTTAGAAAGACCTTATATAATACCATTAAACGAGCAATTCTTGTATATTTGTGTATATTTAATATATAAATAAAATAAATATAAATATCCTGGGACATTCCTCACACACGGTCATCTGATCCCAAACTAAGCAGAGCTTGTACTATGGAAACCAGATAACTGATATAATTACATATACTACTTTTTGTTTGTAAATAAATACTTAATATACATAATTACACCCAGACTCAGGACATACAGACATGTTCATGCACACAAATGCATGTCCTGTGTGGGAATCGAACCCACGACCTGCGGCGCGTAAGTTGAACCTTAACCAACTGCGCCAACTGGCCCGTCAAATCTATATATATATATTCTGAATCTCGGAAACGGCTCCAATGATTTTCATGAGAAGTATGCAGAGGGTTTTGGGGCGATAAATCGGCTAGCTAGGTTTCATTTTTAGAAAACGTCGTTTTATCCGTGTTTTCAGGCAATGAAAAACTACTACAATATCATTAGACTACAAAGGTAAATTACGCGAGCATCGACAAGGTTATAATAGCTCAGGAATAGAATAGAATAGAATAGAATAGAAGATTTATTTGTTGAACACAGGTTATTATAAAACAAAGATGTTACAAAATGTCAGAGTTGGTATTTTCTATGTTCTGACGTTAGGCGTACAAATTCTTAATACAATCAAATTAAAATGGCAATAAAAGTTAAATTCAATATTAATAAAGATCAGGTGGGAAATCTCGAAACCATAAGATCCCGGTTCGAGCCCAGATGTTTTTTTTCCTTTTTGTGAAAAACTATAATGATTTACCAAAAACACAAAAAAAACAGGTACAGGTCATCCAGGTACTTTTGTTAAAATGATTTTGTAGTCATACATTTTTTTATCAAATGATTGATGAGTTTATATAGAAATTTATGTACGTGTTTTTTATTGAAACCAACATGACAACCAAGTATGATGCAGACATTCTTCAGAACATAGGACCTGTCCTAGTTTTCTGGAAGTTATACATTAGAAAGGCAAAACTTTCAGAAGAGCCTGAAGCTAATGCAACCATCCGTTTCTTAAAGTGAAAACCAGAGCAGTCATTCATTTACTCAGTCTTTGACACGATCTTACGAAAGTATGCAAGTGCAAAAAACATACTTCAACCACAGACATCTAAGAGTTAGTACACTTCAACTAAATCAGGAAAGTCGCATTCTTTGATATGTGCTCCCAAAAGTTTCGTAGAGATATGGTACAAAGTTTTGCATAAGTTATAAAGAATTTAAGCTTGGAAACTTTTCTCCTCACAAGAACTATTTTTCCATGGTTAGGGAACGTAGAGTTGGAATGTTAAGCGTTTACGACATATTTTCAAATTGACTATACAGGTTGAATTTTTAATTGGGTATGGATGGTGCTTTCCTAATGTTTAGGTAATAGAGAAAAATACTCAAAAAAGTCCCAAGGCCGAATTTGATATAAAAAAAACTCTATAATTACTTGGATTATAAAAAATAAATTTTCCAAGCCGGGAATCGAACAGTTATTGCCCAATGCCATAGTGACGCTCAGGATCTGAAAAAACATTTTTATTTGTCATACATTTATTAAACTTTAACTAACTACCATAGATATTTTTCAAAAATCCAAGTAGGTATACAGTTTTTTCTTATTCAAATCGGCGTCGAGACTCCTTTGAGAATTTTTCGATTTGTACCTATTTATATTTCTTTCATACTTCCTTGCCCACCTGAAAAATTCACCTGTATTCTGTTCCTTTTAATTATGAAAGCGGCCTCATATGGAGTACTGCTGTCATTTATGGGCCGGAGCATCTGGATACCAGCTTGGGCCTTTAGACTCGGTTCAAACACGTGTGAAGAGATTTCTTCAGGGTCGGCAACGCGCGAGTGATACCCCTGGCACCCCTGGTGTTGCAAGCGTCCATATGCTACGATAACTACTTACCATCAGACGAGCCGTATGCTTGTATGCCACCTTAGTGGTATAAAAAGAATATATATAATAAAATAAATAGACTTACGACGAATAATAATTTAATAAAAAAGCATTCTATCATTATTTTTCTGGACTTCTCACAGAGTATACTGACAACTTGACTTGTCATGGCTTCTCCTACGGATATGACATCAATTCTTCGTAACAGCAGTATTGCTTGTTTTCAATCAGGTTGGACTTCAATCGTTTCACTATCGCTGGGCCGGAGCAAGTGAACCACGTTTGTAACAAGGATCAGTTTATTGTGTCAGGGGGGAACCCCGTGCCAGCGATCTGCGGGGTCAACCAGGGCAGTCACAGTTGAGTACAAAACAAATATTATAAAAAAATATTATTTATACAAAACTATAGGAGTACATTTTATTTGGCCTCTACAAGCGCCCCACCGACTTTCTTAATCAATAGAAATATATTTATTTCCCGGTAATGCCTTGAGTTACATACGGTATATTTTATAATTCTTGTAATATTATCGTATATATAAAATATATATATAGTATCTAGGTTATATTATCGACTGCAGCGCCATCTGCCGGGCTGATTTGTGATTCTAAACTATCCAGGGTGCCACCCAAACATACAAAAAAATACATTCAAATCGGTCCAGCCGTTTAGGAGGAATTCAGTGACATACACACGTACAGTAGAATTAACTCACTGGATGGTTTAGATAGGGTAGGGTAGCACCACGCGAACGAAATTGCGCCGGGCAGCTAGTACCTATGTATATTATACCCCAGCGCATTTTGTTGTAACACAAACTTCAGACTATATACGTAATTACTTCCATTTTATTGTGTGATCATGCCGGGCACAGCCTGCAAAATATCGCGCATATCTTGCAGGTATCGAATATTATAATAATATATTAATAAATAAATTATTATTATTTAAGGATTTGAATAATATTCGTCACCTAGTCTAGTCACTAGTCACAAATGAGCTCTTTATCAACACACAGAGGCAGGAACAAAAAGTCTTCGGAAACTTTTTGTCCATAGTTAACGTGACGTTTATATATAGAAGGCTCTTGTTGCAATCCACAGTAGGTGCATTATCAAATAATTTGTAAGTTTTCCTATAGATGGCGCGTGATGGTAACTTCAGTTTTGACCTTCATAAGTGCCCTTCTGGGACCAAATTGAATAAATGGCTTTGACTTTGACATCACTCGGGAATACGAGTAAGACCGCGGGCTGAAAACTAGTAAAAAATATATCAAAGAAAGAAAACCTTGTTTTGATAAAAAAATTGGGACTGAACTGTCGATTGTCCCCAATTAATCTTCTCGTTTATATTAAACTAGCTAACCCGGCGCAACTTCGTTCGCGTGGTGCTACCCTACCCTACCCAACCCTACCCTATTTGTGAATCTAAACCATCCAAGGCGCATACCAAACGCATACAAAAAAAAAACATTTAAATCGGTCCAGCCGTTTAGGAGGAGTTCAGTGACATACACACGTGCAGAAGAATTTTATATATAAAGATAGCTTCCGTCGCACGGTTTCACCCGCGTTCTTGAGGGATATAATTTCCCGGAATATAAGTATCGTAAGTGTTAATCCAGAACATATTCTGCGTGCCAAATTTCATCCAAAACCATTCAGTAGTTTTTGCGTGAATGAGTAGCAACATTCTAACGTCCTTACAATATTTCACATAATATTACTAAATTACGGAGGATTATTAGGATATGATAGGATAAATATAGCGTAGAAAACGTGTTAGTTGAATGCATACGGCACATGCATGTTTTCTTGATTCTCCTTATGATACCGCCCTCATTTAGGCGCCGATGCCACAAAAAATAGTTCTAGAGTTCCGCGTTCCGAGTTCTGCATTCCGCGTTGACTGTAAGATATGTGGGGCCTTTGAAAGTAAAAAAATGTATGATGTGCGATCAGTACCGAATATTGCAGAACTCTAGAACTCTAACTGCTTGCTGTGTGCACAATAGTCAACACAGAATGCAGAACTCGGAACTCGGAACTCGGAACTCGGAACTCTAGAACTCTCCCTGTGGGATCGGCGCCTACGTCATTCTAAACTCAGCTGGGCCTACGTAAGTTAAAAAAAAAACTTGGAAACTACAGTCGATTTCAATTGTAATAATTACAATTTATTAAGTAAAATTCATACTGCGTGTACAGAGACCATGAGGACTGTATAGATACTTCTCTTATCTATACTTATAAATTACGTGTCCTGACTGACTGACCTATAAACGTACTGCGTAAAACGATGGGGGTAGTAACTTGTTGCATACATGTTCCTCACATAACGTAGGCATCCACTAAGAAATTATTTTCCAAAATATATCCCTAAATAGGGGATCGCGGGGTAATCGCATGGAAAGCTAGTGAGAAATATGTGCTAGAATTTTATTGAGCATTGATGCTGATATTAAATTTTACTTGCTCCGAAGTACGACATCATTATAACGTTATGCTTTGTGACTTTACTTGAAAGATTTCATATCACTCATGTAATTTTTAAATCCATATTAAAGAATTATACATGGAACACACTATAATACTAATTAAAGGGCCCATATTTTTAGTTTCATAATTGTAGTGAATATTATTTTCGGTCTACCACTACTTGCGGAAAGAGTATCACCTTATTATATAAGATGGTTTTAAAGCATGTTTTCTCAAACCCAGGTTTTAATATATCTGACACTTTCTAATGTCATATAACAACAAATGTAATTTTTAATACAAGCGTTTTTTTTAATGGCTGTACTTTTTGTTGACTGTACTTGCGACAAAGTACTCATCAAGAAGAATCAAAAGAGCCCAAACTCGATGGGGTTATGTGGAGTTCCTATGGCCACCTTCCAGCTCCATCATCAGATCAGCTCCACGTCATCATAATATTGCATTATCACGCGATTTGCATATTCGTGCAAAATTTCAGCTCAATGGGAAATCGGAAAGTGGGTCAAATTTAACTTGGACAGGTGAAACGGGTGAAACTAAATAAAAGCTTGTAAAAAGAGTCGGGGTTATCTTAAAAAAAAGATAACTTAACTGCCTTAGAAGCAAAAATAAGTCCTACGTTAGTATGAATTGAACATAGAATGTGATCTAAGAAATATTTTGTTATTTATAGTGTACATAGATGCCGGTGTTGGCACAACTAACCCAGTGAAGCTGACATTTGTAACGAGCGGTAACTCCTTCGAGAGGATGTGGAAAGTCAAAGTGACCCAAATCCCTTGCAGCACTATTTATAAAGGTAATGAAAACTCTACTATACACCGTGACTTATTATTCGTTTTAGAAACGCAGCCCACATTACGTACCCAATGAACAGGTACTAATATTTTTTTTTTTTTTTTTTAATATTTGTGTAATTAAAAAAAAAACATTATTCATTATGACGCATGACGTAGTTTTAAACACTCTGTTAGGAGCGCAGTGTACTCGACTCGTGCTCTGCGTTGGTATTTTCTACCGTTTTATACGTACAATTTACTAGATTTTTCATAATTCTATTTTTTTTTAATACAATTGATCAAAACATTTTTTTTTCTTAAAGTGTAGTACCTGTTCTTTGGGTTTATTATGTGGGTTTGTAAGACGAATAAAAAGTCACGATAGTGAAATTTTTATTAAGTTAATCCACAAACTGTTTAAGGACAAGGTGTCCTACTTTAATATATCTACAGTATGGAATTTTTTTCAATAACTAGGTCAAATTCTATAAACTGTGACGGAGGCGGGCTATGCTAGATAGACAAATAATTTTATTACTATTTTAATATATTACTAGTTCAATTACTTATGATATAAGCTCTGTAGAGTAATTATTTTATCATTTAAATATTCCTTTTACTAAAATTTATTTTTTATTCTCAATTTAACTCAATAGGTAGGTAGGTACTGTTGAAAAATCTTTATATAAATTAAAATATTGTTTGATAAAACTACTAACTACTAAACTGTTCCACACGCGTTCAACAGGGAAAAAATTGTATGTGCAACGTTTCATCCAAATCCGTTCGGCCGTTTATGAGTGTTTGAGTCACAAACATCCAAACTTATGTTTATAATATTAGTGAGATTGTAGAATCTATTTGAAGACTTCCAAAATTACAAATATTTCCGTAAGTCTTTGTTTAACCCTATAATGTAATATTTTACAACACTAAACAATTTTTTTATATGGTAAGCAAGCCTGAAAGTAAGCGGTTATCATAGTCTACATAATTTACCCAATGAAAAGGTAATTTTTATTGAATTTTTTTTTTAACATTTGTATCTATTAAAAAATGCAAATATTATTCATTATGACGCATGACGTAGTTTACGAGCGCAGTCTACTCGACTCGTGCTCTGTGTTGGTATTTTCTACCATTTTATACGTAAACTTTAATTTGTCGTGATTCTAATACATTTTAATATTTTTTTTAATATACCAAATTATTAAAAAAAAAAAAAAAAAATTGTACACACGGCTACAGATCAAGCTATACATTTCCAATATAAGCTGACCTCTCATTGTACGAATATCCTATACACTGCGAGATCAGCTTATACTGGAAATGTATAGCTTGATGTGTTGCCGTGTGTACCTAGTCATTGGGTACATTAAGTGGGCTGCGTTTCTAAGACGAATAAAAAGTCACGGTGTATATGGACGATTTTAACACACGAAGCATCACTCACGCGTTACCGGCCCTTCCCCCCTCCCCTATGAGCTCTGGCGACCTTACTCACGCGCAGGAACACAACTTTACACAACAAAGTTATTTGGCTGCGGTAATCTGCAAGGTGGAGGTACTTCCCCAGTTGAGCTGGCTCTACTTCTTTTAAGAAAACCCACAGATTACAGAATAGTAGGAGAAAACCTATTTAAATATTTATTTATCTTGACCAGCTGATGAAGGCTGTCTCCAATACTACACGGGCGTGTCCGGCCAGCTCCGTTCCTTCAACTACGATCCAGCGTCGGGTCTGCAACTCAGCAATCAGGACTATGGCATCTGCATCAGAATGGAGAGAAACTTCTGTGGGATCCAGTATACTGTCTGCAGTGATACTGGTATGTTTTTTTTTAATAAATTGTCTTACGTTTGGCCACTGACCCTGACTAATGATGAAGCCTAAGCCTGACCGCAGTATTTTTTTCTTAATTATATTAGATTTTTTACAGTCGACTGCCTAACCAAATTTAATATCCCACCCTAGGGAGGGAAGAAATTAATATGAGTCTTTCCCGCCCCAAGATGGGAAGTAGCATCTTCCACTCGCTATTCGGGTTAAATAAACACTACTTTCCGAGTATGAGAAATGAAAACAATATTTCATACGTATGTGTGTGTATAATTAATACTGTAACAAGCAGTCACATATTGCACCTGATTCTGATGTAGGTACAAATGTGCATGAGACAAGAAGGCCCAGCATTGGTTGGCTACGTATACATATAACTCCAAACTTATACCTAACACCCCTCGGCGGAAGTTAATAGATTCTTTCTTATATTCCAGTAAACAATCGGTCCCGTGCCTTCACTTTAAGTGGCAATAGTAATGGACCAGTTAACTCAATGATTGGCTCTGGAGCTGGTCCCAATAATTGCGCCAACGATTGGCTGCTGGTGCCGTGTGCTGCTAACGTTGGGAGAATCCAACCTGCTCAAGCTTTATGTACCGATAGAATATGTGGAGGCACCTTCTCCGCGGACCTATCCATGCAGTCTTCGTCAGTTTTGAGTGAGTATGGAGCAGATAAGTCGTCGTTCGCAATAGCGACTTATATCACGTCCGATCAATGTGTTTTTATGCCTTTTTTTCAGGTATGGTGAAGCCATTCCGTCTATGGTTCCACACAGATAATGTAGAAGCGCCAGTAGATATGGGTAACAGAGGATTTTGTCTCAACTTCGTACAGCAACCGTGTACCAACAATGTAGTTTAACTATATTTTAAATTAGTCAGTTTGTAAAAAAATAAGAAATGAGTTTATAAATAAAGAATTTATTGTTAATCTGTGATATGTTTACTTCTACAAGTATGTTCCTATATCGAAACGTAAGATATGTAACCGCACCAGCAGTAGAGATGCCGTACCATAGTCGTAGCATAGTAGTGATAGTCGTAGCATAGCCGTAGCATGGTCGTAGCGTAGCCGTAGCTTACTAACTAGTAGCTCTATGAGCTGTAGACCTCGCGAGTCTAGATAATTATATGGAATTCTCTTGTCGATTCGGTTTTTTACTGACTGTTTTATACTGACAAAAAAATCCATATAATTACCGAACCTGCCGGACATCTCATCCTTCGGGCATCTAAACAGCGTCTAATGCGTAGCAAAACCATAGCTTACCTGTAACTTTAACAAAACTTAGTCGTAGCTAGAAAACCGTAGTTTATTTATATTGCATAGCTACGGCAAAGCCTTAAGTTATGTATAACATAGTAGTACCATAATCGTCTCATAGTCGTAGCATAATCCAAATTACAACACTTTATTCAATAAAATAAGCTAATACTGAGAATATATCACTGATAAATTAATAAGTATAAAACCGTGTCTTATCAATGGCATAGTATAGACTAAACCCATATAGATACAGTAGTACCCAACTGATAAGGCGCGTCGTGATTCTTCGTTTGCACAGAAAATAAAGTATGGCCCCGAAGATTAACGAAAGAATGCTTAAAACTTACAATCAACCTTAGATCAATACTATAAGGTTCATAATACACTGCAGCTATTAGTTCCGTCTCACTCGCAAGTCACGCCCCTCCGCACGGCGCGCGCTATCATGGCGGCAGCTGCCGACCAATAGCAGTTTCCCGCGCTTTGAAAATGTATCTTCTGCGCAGGTACATCGGTAAGCCATAACAGTTGGGTATTACTATACTGACGGCGGTTTAATTTTTTGGTATAAGCTTACGAAATGAATATGATATAGAGCAATTAATTCCGTCGGCAAACATCGACAGCAATCGTAAAATATACTACTAAACATTATTATCAATTAAATACCATTTATATAGAGCTCATTGGGGAGGGAGGAAATTTAGTTGGGTACTAATGTACATAGATGTCGCTACGAACATCGTTAGGACTGCTTGAGAAATAATTATTAAAACGCTAAGTTATTTCATACTTTTTAGCGTACTGGCGGTTTAATTTTTTAGTAAGTATAAGCTTTGAAATGAATATGATATACAGCAATTAATTCCGTCGGAAAACATCGACAGCAATCGTAAAATATACTACAAAACATTATTATCAATTAAATACCATTTATATAGAGCTCATTGGGGAGGGGGGAAATTACGGTAACGCGTGATGCCTCGTATGTTGCAAGCACGCATAAGGTTACGGTAACCGCTTACCATTAGGCGGGCCGTATGCATGTTTACCAACATCGTCGTATTTTTTTATTATATGTTGCAATTTGCGCATACAGTGAGGAACAAAGAATAGAGATGGTTATTTGTACTACCCACTTGATGGGTTATTACAATTTACCACCGTTTTAAGGGTTCGGAATGAATATTAGGTACCTATGTGAAATTGTTTCGAACTGTGCGGGCTAAAAGGAGTTTTCTTCCCCGGACGCTCGGACTGTGGAATGAGCTCCCCGCCGTGGTTTTCCCAATGGAGTAAAGCATGGGTTCTTCAAAAAGGGTCTGAAGAGATTTCTTCAGGGTCGACAACGCGCGAGTGATACCCCTGGTGTTGCAAGTGTCCATAGGCTACGGTAACTGCTTACCATCAGGCGGGCCGTATGCTTTCCACCTTAGTGGTATAAAAAATAATATTAGGTACGTAATATATATAATATGAGGTGTGTAGTGTATGAAAAGATCCTTAAAATTACCTAAATAAGTTTTTCTTTATTACCTCCGACGCCGACGGAACGGAGAAGGTATGCGTTGAGGCTGTGTGTACAAAAACCGAATGCTGCGATTTATCTCCAATACGGTTGTCGGTAAAAGGTTAACTCACCTGAAGCGCTGCTCTTTTCTTCTTGCTTCTTTCTATGTATGAACTGCTGAGGGTTTGATGGTACAGCAGAAGAACATCGTACGAAACCATGTAGAGTTTGTAGAGCTAGTATATTTAGAGAAATGCATTTTTTTATCCTTTTAAGATTACAAAGTTTACATCCGTCCACAGAATCCGTCGGAGGTTTTCTAAAAAAATAATGTTGTTTTTTATTTTATTTATTAATATTAATGTATTGTAGTTGCTCGTACAGAGTGTTAAAATTGGCATTGTACAGCACCATATTATGCAACTTTTGTATCGGCCAGGGCTCGGTAATGTTTATACATAGTACAGACGCAGCGACGCACGTATACAACCGTAGCTAAAATGTACGAACAACCGACCCTAAATTAATAATTTTGTAGCTTTATCTGGAAAACATACTTATACAATTAGGTATAGATGAATAAAATGGGTACTGATGAGGAATAAAGAAAACTTATTATAATACGTACAAAGTACCTATCTACCTATAAGTGTTCTGTTATCGCTAGTATATGCTTTACATAGTAATAATATGTTATACCTAACTAATGTAAAATAATGGGCGTTACACATTTGATGTAACTTTCCGGCACAACCCACAGTGCGCAGTTGCGCAAGTTTGTTGCAAATCTGCAAACAATGGTGGATACGCCCTTTTGATACTGAACATTCAGGGAGAGTATAAAAGGGAAGATTTTCCCAGCATCCGCCAGTTCAGCCGTACTTCTTCTAGAAGCTTGCTGGCAGGTAAGAAGAACACTGCGCAATCAAACTTGTAACTCCAATCAGCCGTAGCACCGATAGCACTTAGTACCTATGTCACGTGAATGTTTAATCAACAGCCCTAACCACCCCGTGACATCGAGAACGCGCGCCAGTCACTTACCACCGTTCGACCGATACGTTGGTGACAATAAACATTCATTAAAATAATATGATGACTTTCGAAATGTCCAGCCGGCAAAATTTGTATCCCCCATATCAACCCGGTTCTAATAATAGTATGTAACTTAACATTTTATGTCGTGACAGTGGTGAAAATTTTATTGGAATAAAATTGCTTTATAAGGTGTGTAAAATATTAAATCGGGGTTATTTTTTTTTAGATCAAGAAACAGTGGATTCTGAATCCAAAACCTGCGGCAAAATACTGATCGCGCTGTCGTGGGTTCTCGTCGTGCTAACGATGCCATTTTCTTTTTTAATATGTTTTAAGGTAAGTTGCTAATATCCCGCGGCATTCAACTTTGAGTCTGTAGCTACTTTACTTACTAGCGAAATTATAATTGTGTTCTCTCTCCTTCCAAGCGAGCTGACGCGATTGATTTATAAAAGTTCTTAAATATTAGGCATTTGAAATTTAAATTCTGTTATTATTATTGTATTCTATCTCTTATTTTTTTACAGTAAAGATGCCTAGGTTAAATAATGTACGAGAAGTATTTGAAGGTTTTTTAGTAATATTCGCATTTTTCATTATGTATATGTATATAAGATTATTTATGTTGCAAAGATTACGCCTCATTTTACATGCCCTTATGGATGACCGTTTCTATTAGTTGGACTCTGTTATTTTTTCATAGATCATTCCATTATTTTGTTAAACGAAATGGTTTTATATTACTACACAATATATGTAGGCATATTATTTTAATATGGAAGTATTATTTATTTAATCGCGCGTTTATATGTATATAATAGGTCTTTACCTATGAAATTGCCGTTCTGCAGTACTGGCCATTTCAAATCAAAATAATTTTTGTTTGGCTAAGAATTCTAATTTCAAATTAATTTTATTTTAAAAACATGGAAACCTTTTTCCAAAAGTAGTCATTTGTTTATTGATTAGTGTTACATTTTCATCGCATTTCAATCTTTTTCGTTATCATGGATACGTTAAAAATTCGAGTAATTATGGAATATGAGTACCGTCGTGGCAGCAACGCGGCACAAGCGGCACGCAACATCAACGACGTTTACGGAGCTAACACTATAACCCAACGCACCACCTGTTATTGGTTTGCTCGCTTCCGTTCTGGGAATTTCAACCTGAAAAATAAACCTCGCGGTCGTCCGAAGACTTTGGTCGACAATGACGAATTAAAGGCGATTGTGGAAGCTGATGATACACAATCGACGGCTGAATTAGCAGCAGCTTTCGACGTTAGCGTTAAAACAATATTGGTCCATTTGCGTCAAATTGGCAAGGTAAAACAGCTTGACAAATGGGTGCCCCACGAACTCAATGATCGCCAGCGCGAAGTACGCGTCGAAGCGTGCCTTGCACTGCTCAACAGACACACAAATGAAGGAATTTTGAACCGCATTGTTACCTGCGATTTCTGTTCGATAACCGCAAGCGCTCAGTAAGTTGGTTGGATCCTGGTCTAGCGCCGGTGTGATTCATCACAGCTTCTTACCAAACGGGGTGAGCATTACTGCAGATGTGTACTGTGAAGAACTGAACACAATGATGGAGAAGCTGGCACATCTCCAACCAGCATTGGTCAATCGCTCGTTTCCGCTGCTCCTGCACGATAACGCGCGACCTCATACTGCACAGCAGACGGTCTCCAAGTTACAAGAACTGGGGTTGGAAGTTCTCCGTCATCCGCCCTACTCACCAGACCTTGCGCCTACAGACTACTACTTTTTCCAGAATTTGGATAACTTCTTGGCGGGAAAAAAATTCAATACCCGAGAAGCAGTACAAAATGCCTTTGAAGAATTTGTTGCCTCCCGTCCAGCTGATTTCTTTAAGACGGGCATCAATAAACTGCCACTGCGTTGGCAAAGATGCATTGATTGCATGGGTGATTACTTCGATTAATACAAATAAAAAATACATGAAAAAAAATCGTTTAAATTTTTTCATACAAAACGGCAATTTCATAGGTATTATGTAGATAGTTAAGATATGTATAAGACGTAACACTTCTATTATTTTTACTGTTAGGCCATTCACACACGGGGTTACGGGGTTATGATCGACAAATAATCTTTTCAAATACGTTTGCCAGATTATTCGAAGCCTTTTCTGTGACATCCTTCCTTGCATACAACATAAGCCTATAATCGTAGAGGCAAGGGTACTTCTCAACCTACTGATCTTATTTAATATTATTGTTTTGCTCCGATAATATGACACACTTATCGCGCCAATTTTATGAAAAATTTCACGTCGCGCGAGACTGGTTGCGTCGCCCATTAAAACTAGTTTTCGATAGTTGCCTCGTGTAAGAACCGCCATAGAAATGTATGTGCCAAAGCGATTGGTTGAAAACTGGTTTTATTTTGGTCACCTCGTGTGTGAATGGCCTAATGTCTTCCTGTGGGATCGATAATTGACCACCTACTAACTAATTACTTTAATGAAAATGGAGCTTACTTTATATTGCCTTAGAAGCATTTTTAAATTAAAACTTCTGCTGCAGTTGGAAACAATGGCAACAAGGTATCGAACTTACAGTTTAGAAATTAAATTCTACATAATTCCAAACTGATTGTTAGCTTTTTCCGAAGCCCGATGGTTAACATTGTTACATTATTTGCATGATAGTTCAAACGTTTCAGTGCATTTAATATTAAAAATTAACCCCTTCAAGGTGATGATAGGTAGTGACGTCGGATGCCGAGACGAAAGTCCCGGGTTCGAATCCTACAATGAGCTTGAGCTTTCGGTGAAGGAAAACATCGTGAGGAAACCATAGTACGTTGGTAGGGTACTTTAAAAGTTTAAGCTTACACATAAACAATTCAATGTTTTTAACCTTACCAGTATAGTAATATAGGTATATAGGTAACATTACCAGTAAGGAAACAAAGAAAGTACACAAATTTATCAAATTTATTATTTTACTCTTTTATTGTATTTATAAACGGTATAAAACGACATTTCCGGGGCATTTCCAAATTAAAAAATCTTTCTAAGGTACAATATAGGCGCAGCGCAGACGACGGACTTTAGTCTGCGGCACACAAAAGTCGGAATATTTCGCGGCGTGTTCGTTACTGCTTAGCATTATATAGATTCTATTTTCATAGACTAAAAAGTGCGGCGCGGCGCGGTCTGACATCTGCGCTGAACCATAGTAGGATTGCGTGATATTTTATTAAATAAAATTAAGAAAAACATTTATTCTAACTACCAATTAATAAAATATATTTAACTATGTAGATTTCATGCATACAAATTATTAACTTTATTACATTGCAATAAATTAATTAATATTTAATTTACAGGTTATTATTATTATTAATCCCTAAATATGTAATTAAAACTCTTGAATCAACCTGGGTTACAATTTTAACCATTTAACCCGATTGTGTCAAAAGCTGGGTTAAAGAAACGTACCTCTGAATATAAATACAATACAATGATCTCAGAACAAAGAATTAGTTTTATTAGATTTTTGTATTATTCTTTTTGTCCGAAGCTTCAAATGCAATATTAATATGCAGTTTAGGTACGTCTATTATGCTACGTAAATTTCTCAGGTCGTACAGGAATATGAGAGAGCGGTAATATTCCGTTTAGGACGATTGCTGTCCGGTGGCGCCAAAGGGCCAGGTATGTTCTACTTTGTATTATCTGACGTGCAACACACTTTCACCAAGGGCATCCCATGATGTAGGCATGGAAGACATGAGCAGCAAAATATCTTATTAAGGCTCGAGTTGGTAATGATCATTAAGTCATCGTGCCGTATTAACCACTTGTTTTTGCCTCGTTCCCGAAGAAAGAAAGATATATATACTTTATGTACTTTACTATAAATATCTAAGTATATCATTATAAACTACCCGCGTACCAAATATCATTACGATTGGTTAAGTTCTACTTGTATTCATACGCTCTCAACGATTCTAATAGTTGTCATAAAAATATTAACATAAAGGGGAAACAGAACCTTTTTAACCCTGTTAAATATTTACATAAAGGGGAAACAGAACTTTTTAACCCTGTTCAATATTAACATAAAGGGGAAACAGAACTTTTTTAACCCTGTTGAATATTAACATAAAGGGGAAACAGAACTTTTTAACCCTGTTAAATATAAACATAAAGGGGAAACAGAACTTTTTTAAATCTGTTCAATATTAACATAAAGGGGAACAGAACTTTTTTATCCCTGTTAAATATTAACATAAAGGGGAAATAGAACTTTTTAACCCTGTTCAATATTAACATAAAGGGAAAACAGAACTTTTTAACCCTGTTAAATATTAACATAAAGGGGAAACAGAACTTTTTAACCCTGTTAAAAATTTTCTCGCGTCCTACATTTACTAACAGTGATCAGGGCTCCAATAAATTTAGGAAGGCTTATCTTAAAAAAAAACTGATGATGCGTTTGCATTAGTTAAAGCTTACAATACAATATAATAATTCAAAATATTTTGGTTTATACAGGTATTTTTTTTATACTGCCATGCATTGATACCTATGCCCGCGTAGATCTGCGTACACGCACATACGATGTCCCTCCCCAAGAGGTAAGCTACTACCCCGCTACTACGTTTATTATATTTAGGGTCTAAGCCACCACGACTTTGCAGCGCAGAGTCAGTAATGCAGTTGCAAAAAAGATCACGATGGAGTTGCTGCCTGTCACAAAATATCGCCTGATTCAGTCGCAACGCGCTTCACAAAGCCGCGGCGCGGCGGCAGGATTGACAGTCCATTTTTATTAATTATGCTAGCGGTGACAACGAACTTCTCATTGACTATGGTCAGTTCTAAATTACTGGCACGTTCCTTTAGGTGCAGCGCAGATGAAGGACTTTTTTGCGAATTTTAACTTATTCATAGTAGGTACAGTAGTACCCAAATGATATGGCGCGTCGTGAATCTTCGTTCGCACAGAAAAGAAAGTTTGGCCCCGAAGATTAACGAAAGAATGCTTAAAACTTACAATCACTACTATAAGGTTCATAATACACTGCAGCTGTTAGTTCTGTCACACTCGCAAGTCACGCCCCTCCGCACAGCGCGCGCTAACATGGAGGCAGCTGCCGACCAATAAAGTTACCCGCGCTTTGAAAATGTATCTTCTGCGCAGGTACATCGGTAAGCCATATCAGTTGGGTACTACTGTACGCATTAAGATAGCTAATAGCAAAATGCAAAATATCTGAAATGTGAAATTTTGCAGGTCCTCACTAAGGATTCCGTAACAGTCTCAGTTGATGCCGTTGTCTACTATCGCGTACAAAATGCGACAATATCAATAGCAAATGTGGAGAATGCCCATCACTCAACTAGACTTCTAGCTCAAACCACACTGCGGAACACCATGGGTACCAGACCATTGCATGAGATATTAAGTGAAAGGGAGACTCTTTCTGGGACCATGCAACAGTCTTTAGATGAAGCAACGGACGCTTGGGGTATCAAAGTAGAGAGGGTTGAAATGTAAGATTTTTTATGGATTATTTTTACTAGCTTCTGTCCCGCAGATCCACCCGTATTCCGAAGAAAAAACCACACACATTGAAAACCAATTCGAACCAAATTATAGTGGCTGTATATTATTTTATATGTTTAATTACGAAGTCGGCAATTTACAATATAACTTTAAAATATACGCATACCTACTGTGCTAGTATTATACCTTGAACTGATATTCAACAGAAATGGACCGATCAATATAATATGAATTATTTGTAACTACTCGAATTTACTTACTACTTTCCACTCGTGAAGTAATTGCTGGTAAATACAAATTGTACAAAATATTTCTGTATTCCTCAACCAGTATTGATTTACTGACGTTTTCTATGTTCGATTTATCCTTGGTTTTGCGATTGAGGATTGATATTTATGTCAAATGTAATGTCAAAACTAATTGTTTTCTAGCAAAAGATAAAAATGTATTTCCCTGCATAACAAATAACGATAACTTTTTGATAAACATTAGTTACGTTCTCTTCTTCTCATCTTCGCGAAACCTCCATTTTGATTACAAATTTAAATATAAATAATCCGAATGTTGATACTACTGACCGTATCACATAAATATCGATTCATGTGTCATAATTATTGAAAATTGTACCTTAGCACGTAAATTTTAAATCATAATATCAAATGAATGATTTATTCCGCCATATATTAATGAACCGTGGGAAAAACTACAAATGAACAATTTGTCCGTGAATAAAATATTGCACACAAAATGATGGCAAACAATTCCTAGCTACCTGGTACCTTACTGCTACTTAACAGGTAACTCAACTCAAAATTGAAACCTATTAAAATAATTCACTTAATAATTATTAACGTTACAAATTAGTTCGTTAAACAAAATCTTGTTTAATTTCCTTAAATTGAAGTCGCCTTTACGCCTACATTTACAGCTAGCATGATAAAAGATTTTTGAATATGAAGCGTATTTATAATTGAAATGTTCCGAACAGAAAAGACGTGCGACTACCAGTTCAACTACAACGCGCAATGGCTGCGGAGGCCGAAGCAGCTCGCGAGGCTCGCGCTAAGGTCATAGCAGCAGAAGGTGAACAAAAAGCATCCCGAGCACTTCGCGAAGCTTCAGAGGTTATTGGTGACAGCCCGGCAGCTCTACAACTTCGTTACTTGCAAGTATGTTTGCAAGTTCTTGCCGCACTGAGACAAACAAATATGTAGTTGTTGCGAGCTCTGCGCCGAAGTGGGGATTGATCTCTCGCTGCCAAGCATGGTTCGTGCTGTGAATGACAGCGAGAGATCGTGGGACGCACTCCACTTTAATTATGCTCGCAAAAAGAGGCTGCGGAACCCGACAGTGAGGAAACTACCACACTGGATATTCACCGCAGGAGAACCAGTCGTCGGCTGCCGGCGGCTTTTTTGAGCCACCTTCCCCCCAAAAACTACTTGCCGTAAACTAGTTCAGCGGTAGAACATTGTGTTTGAATGTGGCCTATTTGCGCGTGACTTTGATTTCGATGATTTTTATATAAGGTTCATTCGTTTCAGACTCTCAACACCATCTCGGCTGAGAAGAACTCGACTATCGTTTTCCCGCTGCCAATCGATTTCTTAACATATTTTATGAAAGCTAAGAATGAATCCTAAGTTTTTCTTAATCAAATTCAATGTTTTAGAAATATCATGTTTATGTAACTAAATTCAAGCAAAATGAAGAAAATATTGTGTGTTATAACATCGTGTAATTTACTACTATTAGTTGGTAAAATATTTTTCTTTTTGGTTTTACCTACGGCCGTAGGATAGTTTGTTACAAAATGTTTTCGATTTAATATATTTCTATTAAATTGTAAGAGGCCTCATAACATAGTTCATATTAATTAAGTTGTAGGCATAGTTCTTACGTCTTATTAGTTTTAAGATTGAGATGTAAACAACGTTTAGTTTCTCGCGATTATAGAGTTGGATCTAACGTTGACGATCACACATTTAAGAGAGGTAGAGCGTAACGGGTTCTCCCGTTCAAAATATGGAGCAGCTCGACTGGGGAAGTACCTCCACCTTACAGAAGATCGCAGCCAAATAACATCACTTTAATGCGGTGTTGTGTTCCTGCGGTGAGTAAGGTAGCCAGAGCTCCATGAGGAGGCGCTGTGCTGACAGTGAATGGGGACGAGTGGTGTATTACCGCTGTAGGGTAGCGCAGGCGCGACGTGTCCTGTCCAACAATCTAGTGGTATAACACTACACTTTGTCCGATCCGCTACTAGCACAGCGATTCCTCTTAATCTTAGTTCCAACCCTTATTCCGAGAAAAATTGCAGAAATAGGTTTTCAGCGGCCTCCCCGTCCACACTTTCAATGGACTTTTATATCAGGGGACTGCACACTAGCATCATCATCATCAACGTCTGTACAGCTGACCTTGCTATTTCTAGGAGTCACAAATGTCTTGTCCCGATGATAAATTGTAGGTACCTACAATACCCCAGGCAGACGTTTTTATCCGCAACATTGCGCGCTGTTCTGGGAGGATATTTGCGATCGCTATCAGAGTTTTATATCATTATCTGTAATATTACCTTTCGTTAAAAAAATATTTATGAAATACTCGTTACTTTCAAGTTTATTGAATGGGTTTATATTATTGAACTACATTATATAGAAATATGAAACTTTATAAATATTTTAAAATATTATACCCTTATTTTTAAATTTATCCTAGTTTTTAAGTTATAAGGATATATATAGTTTATTTTGTATCCATTTAATGTTGAGTGCATTTACGGTATATATAGATTTTATAGAATGGGCCCTTTCTATAAGATCACAGTCAATAGTAGAGTAATACGTATGTGTCTATTTAATCTTTAGATTATATTCAAATTAACATTTATAAAATTAATTAAATCTGGATTTAGTAGTTTTTATGTAGATTGCATATTTAAAAAGTATAATAATATATATATATATATATATAATGGATTTAATGTTGAGTGCATTGACTGTATATATAGATTTTATAATTGAGCCCATTCTATAAGATCACAGTCAATAGTAGAGTAATACGTATGTGTCTATTTAATCTTTAGATTATATTCAAATTAACATTTATAAAATTATTTAAATCTGGATTTAGTAGTTTTTATGTAGATTGCATATTTAAAAAGTATAATAATATATATATAATGGATTTAATGTTGAGTGCATTGACTGTATATATAGATTTTATAATTGAGCCCATTCTATAAGATCACAGTCAATAGTAGAGTAATACGTATGTGTCTATTTAATCTTTAGATTATATTCAAATTAACATTTATAAAATTAATTAAATCTGGATTTAGTAGTTTTTATGTAGATTGCATATTTAAAAAGTATAATAATATATATATAATGGATTTAATGTTGAGTGCATTGACTGTATATATAGATTTTATAATTGAGCCCATTCTATAAGATTACAGTCAATAGTAGAGTAATACGTATGTGTCTATTTAATCTTTAGATTATATTCAAATTAACATTTATAAAATTAATTAAATCTGGATTTAGTCGTTTTTATGTAGATTGCATATTTAAAAAGTATAATAATATATATATAATGGATTTAATGTTGAGTGTATTGACTGTATATATAGATTTTATAATTGAGCCCATTCTATAAGATCACAGTCAAAAGTAGAGTAATACGTTTGTATCTATGTCTATTTAATCTTTTGATTATATTCAAATTAACATTTCTAAAATTAATTAAATCTGGATTTAGTAGTTTTTATGTAGATTGCATATTTAAAAAGTATAATAATAATAATAACCTACTGTGTTTTATTGAAAACCTACAATACCTTTTACATTATTGTATGACTTCGTTCTAAAGTGAAATATTCTTGGAAGGTTTTCCTCTACTTCCAATACACTTATAATTTAATTTTTCCAGTGGGCATGGAAGGCCAAATCTTAAAGTATAAATAATAGAGAAAAATACGCAAAGAAGTCTGGAGGCCGTTTCTCTATCTTTTTGTATTTTCAAAGACAACAAATTCTCGATGTATGGGAATTTTCTAAGTAGACCTTTTCTTTAGTTTTCCATCTAACATTACTTCCCAGAATTGAATTCTTATAAGCGACACTAGGTATGGGATTGGGTTATAATACAGGTTGTGGTTATTTTTTTCAAAATCAACGCGTTCGATTCCCGTCTCGGTTTTTGAAAATCCAAAATTCTGTTTTGTTTTTATCTAAATGGGGCTCGGAACTCCTTTGAGCACTTTTCATATTTTCTTCAAAAATAGAGTTTTTCTTTGGTTTTTCGAGTTATTCCGTAATTGGGCACTACGATACTTTATGATTTGGCCATCCATACCCACTTAAGATATTCGCTCTGTACGAGTATATCCTTATCGTCATAATAAGGCATTTTCTATTAATTTTAATACAAAAACAGTACTCAAAATAATATTCTAAGCTAAGAAATATTCCCGTTTGAGCACCTATATTTCGAGCACGAAAGATATTCCAATTTTCATTTAGTTTTATCGGCCATTCTAGGAACAAAATTAATTTTTAAATAAAAACAAATTCCAATTTTAGGTGTTTTTATTGATATAGGAATAATTAAAATTAATCCTAATTTAATCTAAAAACAGTTTTAGAGATCATCAATCACGAAATTAGCATTTATAGCACTTTTAAGAATTTTGCGTATCGACAGGTGTGACGCCATTATCGACAGAATAGATTATATTACAAAATAACGAAAATAAATAAAATTCTAGTAAAATACAACATTATAAAATCAATAAATTAAGTATCTTCTCACTTTCTAAGGCATAATATTAAAATAACTATTAAAATTACCAACGGTTACAAAAAAATATATATAAACTATGTCTACAGATGTGACTTCACTTCTGTAGATAATATAATGAGCAGTTTTTAGCTTAATATTAAATTTAAAAATATAAAAAAAATTACGCCGCTTCTTCTTTTTTTCTACAGTATTTTTTTTATATTTGTAAATTAATATTAAGTTAAAAACTACTCATTATATTATCTACAGAAGTGAAGTCACATCTGTATAGTTATATATAGTCTATATTTTATTTTAGCCATTTTTGCGATTTAAATCTATCTCCTGGAAAAAAAAATTAAGCAACAAATCACATCTGTAGACCAATGTTAGTTTGCAGATTTTTTGTAGAAAATTTACTTAAAGATGAATAATGCTTCAGGTAAACCAAGCGGGATTAGTTAAAAATAAAATGTTGATCATTTTTAGAAAACCACATCATATATCTATAGAACTACGTCACTACTGTATACAAATGTTTGTATTTTGTACTCAACTCATTGTCAGTCAAAAACCGTATATATTGGGCTGAAAATTAAATGATTCATACAACAAAGATTTTCTAAAAATGAATTTTAATCTTTATAAAATAGCAATAAGATATTATTTCGCAAAAGCCTCACATCGAGAGGCATTCGTCACATCTGTAGACAGGTTGTCGAGAGATGTGAGTTCGACAGAAGTGATGAACAAATACTTTAGTTCATGGCTTTAGTCCACGCGGAGGGGAATATTTGAGGTTACAAAACGCGGCGTTTACGTTCTATCATTTTACAGCTAATTAACAAGACCAAAGTAAAATTATAATTTTGAATTAAGAACTTACTGTTTTTTTGGCGACATTAGAAGTGACGCACCAACTTTTACACTTTGTAGAATGACTTAAATCTTATTAAAAACTAGCAAAAAAACGACTTATGGCCAGCAATAACCTTTGGCAAGAACAGACAGGATGCCAACTACGTGTTTCAGTCTTGCTACCAAAAGTAAATAGTGTTGTTATACAAAATATTAATAAATATACCAGATTTTTCATGTTTGTCTACAAGAGTGATTAGTTTTTTGTGAACACTGTAGAATCTTTTGTAACTTGAAATATATACGTCGTAAAAATATTAGAGCTCCATCAAATATGCATTAGTCGAGACTATTAGACGAGACTGATGTTCTAAATAAATAGCAAAGTTTTAAAATAATTCAAAATCAAAAAGTCATTTATTCAGTTTAGGCCCTAGTAAGGCACTTATGAACGTTAAATTGGTACATACAGTTGAATTTACCACCGGTTCGGAATACACTTAAACAGAGAAGACTCCGGCAAGAAACTTCACGTGCAAACTGTATAACGATGGTTTGTAAGTATTGCTAAAAATGGTTCCTTAGGTAAATAACGCTTTGTTCTAAAAAATAAAATGTATAGTCATGGGACAAGGTATGATATTTTAATACAATCGATTAAAAATGACGAAATATTATCCTTACATACTATAATGGTATAAGAACTTTATTCGACCAAAGATTAATAAGGATCACAATTTTAATTTAATATTCTGAATACTGCACTCCGAAGGAGAAGCATAATCCTAACAATCCTAACTAATATTATAAATGCGAAAGTGAGTTTGTTTGTTTGTTACGCCTTCACGGATCATCATGAAATTTGGCATGCAGATAGCATATGGTACGGAGAAAGACATAAGCTACTTTTTATCCCGGGAAAGCGGGTGAAACCGCGGCGGACAGCTAGTATAAGTATAAATACAACGGGTATTTATACTTATGTTTGTGTATTGAACATACTGCATATAAATAACTCCACACAATAATTATGTAAAATAAAATACATCGTTTATTGCAAAGGTATTTGAAAAGGCTTAATGCACAACCAAAATAATTTACTGAATGAAAGATAAATTAATATGTACCCACAAAGCTCACATTTCCATCCATTTTACCAGTAAACAGAAATATGAAGGATTTTGTGATTAATAAGTTTTCACTCCCACAGAAGAGCACTGCAATAGTTTGAATGTTTCATTTCAATTTCCACTCCAAATGATAAAACGATTGATCATAGCTGTAGCTGTGACTATGCCTGCGAAAATTTATTTTTTATTTATTATTTTTTGTTGATCAAAATAATTACAAACATATTTTTACATTACCACCTGACTATAGCCTGGCCTACCACAAGTTCTTAAAACAAGGCTAAAATAACCTTATTTGTCTTTGTAAAAAAAGTCAAATAAGCTTTTAATAATATTGTTTTAAGAGCTTGTGGTTGGCCCTCTGAAAGGCTTATAGCCGGTGAAGAGTTAATTTATACATATTGACGTTTAGTTTATTAATTTGCAGTTTCAATTACAGGATACACGTAAGTAAAATGAATTCCCTTCCATTCCCGGCATATACTTTTAACATTTTTGTTATATTCTATCCACGCATAAATTATCAAAATCGTTCTCATATCTGAATTACGAAATAATTAATTGAAAAGTTTGATAGGGCCTTCGTTTTTATATCGCTATATGGATGGACCTCAGAGTAAGCTTTAGTTCGTGTCCATCAGAATCAGTAATTTGTACATTGATACGACAAATAATGGCCGATTCCTATAATTTACGGACCGTTATCGGTTAAAATTAAGACTCTTATATCTTTACTAATAACGAAGCAAAGACCTCAAAGTTTTGCATAGACCCTCCCTGCTCTGTCATAGATGCTCTGTTTGGCAATAAAAAAACCTACCATTGGTAAACAAAACGATTCGTTTTTGTTTATAGAAACCGGGCATAAGAAAATTGAAGGCCGAGTTCCCAACCGGTGGTAACTTCAGTAAAGACTTTCATAATTGCCCTTCTGGGGCCTAAATTGAATAAATATGGCTTTGAATAAATGAAACCACATAAAGTACTCATAAATACAAATAACTTTGGTTAAATATAATAAAAAACAGATGTTTCATACATTTTAGCCGTTTTGTATGAAACAATGAAAGTGTTTTTGTTTTGCGACACAAACAAACTCACTTTCGCATTTATAAATTTGTATGAAGTATGATTGTGTATGCAGAAACGTTTACACCCGACACGGGGTATTAATACCGCTGAATTCCACCGAAACCTTTTGTCGTTTAAATTCAGTTCATTTAATTCTCACATTGATATAGCGCTCAAAGGTTTATGTTCTGAAAGGGTTTGTTTCCCATGCACCACCAATAATTCCTTCATACTTACAAAGCTTATATCAATGTAACTTATACATATTGCAATAAATAATTGAGTATTGAACTTTTAAACGAATAGTCGAAAGTCAATAGTAACCTATTCCGCATCACGCCGTAAAGCCAGAAAAATGTGAATAGCAGATGAAACAAACTTATAAACAGATGAAACAACTTTCTAATATTCGCGTGGCATGAGACGGGGATAGCGTGTTTCGCGGAACAAAAATGAACTAAGCGCACAGATATCAACTAAGCGCCTCTAATCTAAATAACTCGTAAAGTATAGAATATTTTAAAAATCGTTATAGCATCAGCCCTAGGTCATACGTTCATGATATTATTTATCGGATTTTTGTCTTAATTAGATACACCATGACCGAATAAAAACGAAAATAAATTAAAATTAGAGGTATCTTTGTGATTTTTATCTATCGAGGAATTTTCATTCCATTATGTTTTTGCTCAGAGTGAACCCTTGCATATACACATGCAGGTGACTATTAAATCGTTTTTTCGCCAGAAAAAACGTTGTTCAGACCATGGTCTAGTAACATTCTATAACATGAAATAAAAAGAACTAAGTACGTTATTGGTTTTTGAAAAAACACAAAATAGAATTTAAAATGTCGAGACACCGCGCTTGCACTTCAAAGTAGTTGTGGCACGGCGGCATGCTAGTTTTGTAGCTGATGTGAGAAACCGCGGCTTCCTGACTTTTTGAAATTCTGCTTTGTGGTTTTTTTCAAAAACCAATGACGTTTTTTTTGACAATGCGTCGTCTACACACATATGTTGCAGTGAGGTACGGTTAAGGATGTAGATGTTTTACAGTGACCACGACGCATTGTGAGTTGATTTTTCGCTCATTGAGCGTTTTCGGTCTTTGAGAGTAACATAATATGTATTGAATAAGCCTAACTTACTCACTGTTTTTTGTGTATGTTATATGTAACAGTGTTTGCAATTGTGTTGTCTTACTTCAAAATAAATGTTTTTTCTTTCTTCTTTTCTAACAATATAAAAATAAACTGGCTGAAAACCATTCTGAAGAAAACATCCAGTAAACAAAAGGTTGTTTTTAGATTTATAAACAGTGGGTAAAGTTATACTACAAGGACCTACTATATAACTTTCAAACTACCTCAGTCAGTGAAACCTTTTAAATAACAATTTCATGAAACAAAACTCGTTAAATGTTCAAGTTATATAAGATTTTTCCAGGCATATCATATAAGAATGAAATGTTTAAAAGCAGGAAAATATTCAAATCTCAAAGTCTTGTCAGAACCATACCGAACAAATCAAAATGGATATCATTGCTTCGAAACATAATAATCCCACCAAAAACATTTTTATGTAAAATGTTGCCGCCAAAACATATGGCTCGTACTGTTAAAAAGTTATCAGATCTCATGTAGAGCCAAGCTTATAACTCTACATGCACTTACTCTACAAGCCCTAACTTCACAAACTCTACACCTTAGTCAAAATATGTGGCTTGGCCGTTTCGCTACCGTCATATGGGAGTAAGGTGAAAAATGTATTCACTGTTCATTACTTTTTTGTTATTCAATAGTTCTTGTAGTATTGAAACGGCCAAGCCACATATTTTTACTACGGTGTGTAGAGTTTGTGAAGTTAGGGCTTATAGAGTAAGTGCATGTAGAGTTATAAGCTTGGCTCTACATGAGATCTGATAACTTTTTAACAGTACGAGCCATATGTCTTGGCGGCAACATTTTACATAAAAATGTTTTGGTGGGATTTCACTTCTTTTTGTAAGTTGCTTATGTTTTTTTTTTTGTTTGAAATTTCCAAGTTTTATAATTTTTTTGTTGTTTGTGTACTAATACAAGCTTACATACCAAATTTCAGCTTTCTAGGACTTCAGGAAGTACCCTATGAGTTTTGATGATCATCAGTGAGTCAGTGACGAAATCGGGGATTTTTAGATATCAATAAAATCTAAAGTATAAGAGCTATGTTATTGAAACTTAATATGTTTAATAAGTTTACTATTGACATCATGTCCTGAGAATTTTGTTTATCTGGTATAATCCAAACCCAAGTTATGAGGGTTCAAAAATACGACGAAGCGCTTCGAGAAAAGGTAGGTAGTGCCCTTTCGCTTCGCTTGGCTGTCTTGGCGGGGGGCACTTCCGTGCCCCCAGATAATGACTTTCGGTTTTTGGAGAACCACAAACAAATTAAACATCCGACCTGGCCTACCTGTGAGTGTGGAGGGTGTTAGCAATCCAAAAGATATAGCTAACTTATTTAAAGATCATTTCGCGGTGCGGTCTCCTTTGGGGCCATCACAGTCGGGGCACAGTACTGCGACGCTTATTGGAGAGTTAGGGGTTAGATTTAATGCCAAAGATGTACGGAAAGCTTTAAAGTGTATGTCACGAGGCAAGTCCCCGGGACACGATGGTCTCAGCGTTGACCATCTACGACAAGCTGGCCCTAACTTACCTCGAGTTTTGGCAATGTTTTACGCCCTCTGCATAGGCCATTCTTACCTACCAGCTCCAATGATGGAAACAGTTGTTGTCCCCATTGCCAAAAATAAAACTGGCACCATATCTGATAAATGCAACTACAGGCTTATATCGTTAGCAACTATTGTGGCGAAAGTTCTTGACAGTTTGCTTAACTCGCAACTAGATAAATACCTACAATTGCATGATAATTCGGGTGCGCTATTTTGTGTTTGAAGCAAGCGGGTACTATACCGATAGAAAGACACCGATATATGCCTGTTTTCTAGACTTGTCGAAAGCTTTTGACCTGGTTTGTTATGCTGACATTCTGTGGAATAAGTTGGAGGAGGCCAGCTTACCTCCAGAATTCATTCATGCCCTTCGTTACTGGTACACAATCCAATTCAACAGTGTGAGGGGGGGGCTGACCTCGCCCAAGCTTTTCAATCCGTATGTAAACGCGCTGATCGTCGCCCTCAGCAGCACCATGTCGTCCGTGTAGCTGAATTGTGGCCGCAAATATCGTCGATATGGCCAACACGTTGGCTGCTGAGCGTGATCGTCGCGCGTTTACATACGGATTGAACAACATTTACAGTCGGTTTGTGGCATCAGCCAATTGTTACGAACATGTGAGGAGTATGCAGCGAGACATGGTCTTTTGTATGACGGCAATAGGAGTGATTGCAATGATTTTCTACCCTATTATGGATGCTCAATGAAAATACATCCATAAAGGAAAGGATTTTTAAATTTGAACCCCTATCGGATATAATATGGGATGAAACGATGCAAACCTGTATGAACTGAAAATTAAGAGTAACGTGTTTCACTTGGATGGTCACAAATCCAACGGGTACTACTTCAGTGTCCTTATTCTGAGTAATTACCCTATCTACTCATAAACCAGGATCTACAAAAGCTTTTACGAGATAAATAAATCCAACCTACTGTTTTTAAAATATTTGTTATGTTTACACATATCATGATTATTATGTCTAGTCTAGCCTCTGGTACAGAATAAATAATAGTCCTCTGCTGGCATCAAAGAGTATGGGTGCTCTCGCCAAGTCGAACAAACACAGCCGTTAGTATCCTTCACAAGTAACAACTCAAGTTACTGTTACACATACTGTTACAGTAGTACCCAATTAATATGGCTTACCGATGTACCTGCGCAGAAGATACATTTTCAAAGCGCGGGAAACGCTATTGGTCGGCAGCTGCGGCCATGTTAGCGCGCGCCGCTAACATGGCTATAAGGTTCATAATACACTGCAGCTGTTAGTTCCGTCTCACTCGCAAGTCACGCCCCTCCGCACGGCGCGCGCTAACATAACGGCAGCTGTCGGCCAATAGCGTTTCCCGCGCTTTGAAAATGTATCTTCTGCGCAGGTACATCAGTAAGCCATATTAGTTGGGTACTACTGTACCCATGTGTAGTTTTGTATTGAATTTTTCATAAAGTTTAGTGCAAACTGCTAGAAACTGCATATCAGGACATGAGTTTATAACGATGAAATACTAAATAATGCATGTGCATGTGTTAGACGTGATATATTGTTAGGTTTGATACATATCAAACCTAACAATATATTTCTACCTACTAACGAAGGGAAGGCATTCCGAATTCACAATATCCCTGACTGCATCGCTACCCCTCGCATAGTACAGTGCCCTAGTGTGACACCTTACAAATCTATAGGTACGTCATATACATGTCTATATAGCTCTAGAGTAGCGTATCCATTACTGTAACAATCACACAAGATAGTTGAGTAGTTTTTCGAAAGCCGGGTTATTAATAAATAACTGTTTTACAAAAAACTTAAACCGACTTCAAGGTATAAGTAGTAAAGTAAATAATTTTCCAAATCAGTTAATAAATGACAGAGTTATGAAGTAACAAACATAAAAAAAATACAACCGAATTGAGAACCTCCTCCTTTTTTTGAAGTCGGTTAAAAATACAACCGAATTGAGAACTTCCTTCTTTTTTTGAAGTCGGTTAACATATATTGCTCGGAACACAAGTCACCGTACCACTAATTCACTCAATGTTATTATTGAAAGGCCGCTCCTGTACTTCCTTTCCCCGTTACGCTCGTCCATAAATGAATAACGTGCGGTCTTTGAGACCAAAAGTAATTATAGGCTTTGAGCGTTAGCGCTTTGGACGTCTCGATATAAATGTAGTATGTATAATGTAATTTCATGCAATATAGTAGTAGTAAAAAAAATGCAACGTCATGTATTAATTACAGAATCATTACTAGTTAGAATAAATATCAATGAAAGCAGACAAATACTATGAAATACCTGAACAATATTTAGAAGAAATACTAGTATTAGGTAAACATTTAGAAAATTCACTCACTCAGAAAATTTTAAACTTGTGGTAATTAAATTAAATAAAAATTAAAAAAAAAACAACTTTTTTAGTAGTCAGTAGTAAGACAGGGTAGGTAAGTGTAACTGCCTGTCTGTGTTAACTTTTCAAGACTAGTGGTCAGTTCACATCGAGACGACGCGCTGGAAAAAAGTCGCGTCGCATAATGCAATAGGACGCGCGTCCCTCGCGAGAAACAACGGGTTAAGTAGTAAGTCTCAGTGTGAACTGATCCTCAACCTCTCAACCAATCGCGATAAATTTGGCAGATAGCCTATGGTATGGAGAGAGGCATAGACTACTTTTTATCCCGGAAACGCGAGTGAAACTGCGGGAGACAGCTAGTAATAAATAACATGGAGATTGTCACAGGAAGTTCTATCTAGATCATAACTAAATTATCCACGCGCCACGGGTCCAGCTATACCTGGCTGCCTGACTGCTATTTAATTAACTATAGAACATAGGTACTGTCAGCTCTATACCTTAGCACTATCATTACTGGCATAGCATGGGTATAAACAGATGTGTATATTTGTATCGATCGGGTGACAAATGACCTCATAGGAGAATGTTGATGAATTGCTCCCACGTAACCGACTCGACGTCACAACGGTCACGCAATCTTCAGGCCCAAGCACTTTGGATACAACTTTGTCACACGTTACTTGTATACACAATGGATGCATTTTATTATCATTTTTAATTAGTTGTTTTGCAGTTCAGGTACTCATGCAAAATGTTTAACCTTCTAGAAGATTCAAGACATCGTCGCCATTGTAGAATCGTAGGTGAATGATATAACTATATTTAAAAAGGGATGAATTTGCTCTAAACAATTTAATTGTTATCTATGATGGAGAAGGATTTCTTGATTTTATTGCGCCACTTAAATTTTGGACAAAAAGTTATCTAAAGTGCGCTCAGCGCTTCACGTTACCTGTGTAAGTAAATGTATCTATGCGATATTTATTTAAAGGACTTTAAATACCTATTATTTGATTATTACATCTTTATATATAAAAAAAATCTGCACGTCTGTATGTCACTGAACTCCTCCTAAACGGCTGGACCGATTTGAATGAATTTTTTATATGTCCTGTTAGATTGACAACAGTTGTCTTTAAAACAGAACAATGCCCTACATGTAGTGCACGGACAGTGAACGATGTCAAACTTGTAATAGTGCAGTTTCATATATCGATATCTGCAAATAGTATTGTTAGAAAAAGGTGCAGTGGAATTTAAGAACATCACTTGTTAGGGTTCCGTAGCCAAATGGCAAAAAACGGAACCCTTATAGATACGTCATGTCTGTCTGTCTGTCTGTCCGTCCGTATGTCACAGCCACTTTTTTCCGAAACTATAAGAACTATACTGTTGAAACTTGGTAAGTAGATGTATTCTGTGAACCGCATTAAGATTTTCACACAAAAATAGAAAAAAATAAATAAATTGGAGGTTCCCCATAATTAACAGAACCTCGAAAAAAAAATTCATCAAACCTATACGTGGTATCTATGGATAGGTCTTCAAAAATGATATTGAGGTTTCTAATATAATTTTTTTTCTAAACTGAATAGTTTGCGCGAGAGACACTTACGAAGTGGTAAAACCTGTAACTTCTAAAATAAGAGAACGATAAAACTAAAAAAAAATATATGATGTAAGTACCTACATTAATTACCATGCATACTTCCAGCAAAAATTGGTTTGAACAAGATCTAGTAAGTAGATTTTTTTTAATAAGTCATAAATCGTAAACCGCAATTTACCTTTAATTCAATATTTTTGGCGTTTTTTTTTCATAGCAAAGTTGAGTTGCTTAATATTACACGGAACCCTCCGTGTGCGAGTCGGATTCGCACTTGGTCGGTTTTTTATAATGGAAACAAAATCTCTGTTGAAGACCGACTTCCGAAACGGTAAGTTCAGCAGCTGTGACCTTCATTAGTACCCTAATAGGCCCTAAACTGAAGAAATGGCTTTATGTTTAGTGTATTCCGAACCGGTGTGGCAAATTCAACTGTATAACGTTCATAAGAGGGCCTAAACTGAGTAAATGACTTTTTCCTTTTTTTTCTGTCTACTGTATATTCAGGTTAGTTGTTTTAGTTGAGTTGTGTTTTTGCAAATAAATGATTTGATTGATGAATGAATTTTAAAACTATCATAATATAGCCTACTTATAAGAAACAAAGTAAGGGCTTTGGAAAAAACCCTTTCTTCAACCATTTGAGCTATTATTACAATGCAAATCAGAACCTAAAAGGCTTCCTCCTCCACGAGCGCTTCTAAGGCATTAAGTATAATAATGTTATAAAAAAGAAATAGACAAAGTTTGTTAAAATTAAGAGAATTATATTAAGAAATATAAATACAATACACATAAGTTTTACACATGATACTCACAACATTTGAAACTAAAAATAATGAAGAAATTATAATTGTATCTAGAAATCGATATCATTTGACCTCATTTTAGTGCCACTACTGTTACATTCAACCCCAGGTGATATTAGTCAGGAGATGCTCCTCAACTAAAATACTGCTAATACGTATTTCAGTAGTTTTAAGTAAAATTCCTATGCAATAATTTAACTTTTCTATTTCGCGAATGAATGCATTATGATATATCGTGTTGCAGTAAATTTATTTACCTAAACTACCGGCTCCCCGGTTTTTATCCATATTCCTAAACGGTTCCTCCGGGATAAATAAATATCTTAAATGTTAACTAAATATAACGAACCTACGTATATCCTTAAGTTTGATAAATTAAATTAAATTAATAAGCTATACTTGGACAAACTTCAAAATACGCTTATCACAGTAAAAAAAATATCTACTACCTATCATATAAAAAATAACAATGTAAGTTTCACACGTACAGTAATTATGAGACACTTATCTAGTCTAGGTACTCCCAAACACACGGTGGTATTAAATATGTATACATGTCGATGCCAGCGAACTGAACCAAACCATAACCAAAAAGAAAAGCATGTTTATACAAGATAGAGTCGAGTCCCATAAAGGCGCCTTCACTTTATCTTGGCTGATTCAGTAATCCGTACAAATCACGAATGCCACATTCGCAGTACCACACAATAAATCAAATCCCGAGTTTGAAACTTTCGTCCTTCTACTCCCATCAAAGTCATACTAAAAAATTGGGCTGCATTTTAAGTTTTACTAAAATATTAGCTCTTTATCTTTCCTCGGTTCCTTGCTCTTTTCAAAATATCCTGAATATCAGCCATGCTTCTTGATCTAGCTGGAACCTTATCATATGGAGTCGTTACTTGTGAAGCCTCTACGCTATCAGTATCTATGATTTCTTTGCTTATTAACAGCATACCTAAGTCGAGCTTCATCGAAATCGGCCCATCACTATATAGTAGGTAAATATTCGCCTGATCTAATATTCTCAGTGAGAAGTGAGTGTTAATTTTCAAAGCCTTCATTCTTATTTGAAACGGTTTGAAACGCTGAAGGACCTTGTTTGCTTTCTCCTTTACAAAATTACTCAGTTCAATATCAATCATTTCTTGGTTCTTCTGTTGGCGCTTCTCTTCTTGGTTCGCCCCCTCTTGATTCTTCTTACCCAGAGAACGCCCGTCATTTTCGTTATATTTTTCTGCGAGCAATAGTTCTTCAATGCGCGGGTCTCGTCTTTTAGAAAAAGTATCAATAAATACAGGTTGCAGAACAGGTGGATCATTTAGTGTGTGCCATTTCCATTGGCCCGTTGGTCCAACCCTATCATCAATTATAATTCCTCCGTCCTGATTGTACTTCAATCTGTAAGTCAATTTCAGTCTGTAGCAAAAAAATCTAACTAAAGAGGTAAAAAGGACCCTAGTAGCTGTACAGAACATTCCATCTGCGAATCCACTCAAAAGAAACACCATCTTTTTAATAGACTTTGACAAACTTTTAATAATATAAGGCATAATATTATTTAGGGTCGGCAACGCGCGAGTAGGGTCGGCAACGCGCGAGTGATGCCCCTGGTGTTGCAAGCGTCCATAGGCTACGGTAACTGCTTACCATCAGGCGGGCCGTATGCTTGTTTGCCACCTTAGTGGTATAAAAAAAAATGTGTATTCCCCTGCCTAGTAGTGTAGGCACTCTAGTATTATTTATTGCTTAAAAGTCTGTATTCAAAAATAACACGAGTATAGCTCATAATGTAATAACGCATTAAAAACACCAAAATTAAAGTAATCGAATGTGTATGTGTAGTGTAAAGAAGGAAAAAACAAAATAGGGCACAAAAACAAGTGGGTTTACGACAAAATAATAATAAAATAAAATTATCTCTATTTATGTAAAAATTAACCCCTATTTCTCCTGTAACGCTGTAACTTGAGAACGGCTTTAACGATTTACTATTTTTTTATATTATTTTTGGGGCAAAGACTGCAACTTTATAAGTCGCAGGTCCGGCCTCATATGGAGTACTGCTGTCATCTGTGGGTGCCTGGATAGCTTCTACCATCGCAACTCTCGCCATCGGCGGGGAGTCCATCCTCACATATTGAAACCAGAATTGTTACGAACTGTGCGGGCTCAAAGAAGCTTCCATCCGCGAACGCTCACACTGTGGAATGAGCTCCCCGCCGTGGTTTTCCCAATGGAGTACAAACATGGGTTTCTTCAAAAAGGGTGTTCTCCAAAAAGAGATTTCTGCAGGGTCAGCAACGCGTGAGTAACACCCCTGGTGTTGTAAGCGTCCATAGGCTGCGGTAACCGCTTACCATCAGGCGGACCGTATGCTTGTTTGCTACCTAAGTAGTAAAAAAAAAACATTTAAAAATGAAGAAAATTGCGCAGAAACTTGAAAAATTTAAGAAAATTAATCCTACCGGTAGGGTAGGATACCCCTCGGGTACGCGGCTGAAACCGCAGGCCGCAACTAGTAAATCAATATTGTTGAATGATTAAAAAAATATTGTTTCAATTTTGTAAGCCCGTTTCGTAAAATTATCGTAATTTGTTTTTTACTTCTTTAACACATTAAAACAATTTTTTTGTTACCAATTAGTGTTTTTTAAATGCCCTATGAAATACATTTGAATGTTGCCTTTTACTTCAAGGTGCTAACTGGCATGGTTTTAGAAATATTTCTTGATAAGTTAGTGGCTTTTTATATTACTCGTAAGTGTAGTACATAAATTGTCACGAGGCTATTCATTCGTCACTGAAAAATAATTGAAATAAAAAAAAAACAACATAAACACTGCTTACCTAACATTTCCATAATGATCGTACACCACGCCGTTTCCTAAAGAGTCAAATGAAGCTAACACGGTAAAAGGTGTTGCCTTTTCAACATGAGCATCCTCTTTACATGTGTTACTGTAAATGACGACACGTTGTCCAGCGTTGACTTCTGCAATAATTATTATTAGGTATTATAAGTCTGTCGTGACTGAGTGACGGCCACATACGAGTAGGTGGAGTGGTGGTGGGTGAGTGTGGAGCACCTTTAAGTGAGCAACTTTTCTTCATATTAATTATTATTATCCAAGATATCAGACTACCTTTCGGCTTAAAAAGGTGGTAACACAACACAGCTCACAATACTTAGTTTAATCCACTATCCTATTGTTATGATAATTCTACTGTCTAACATTATACATGTGAAAGTATGTATGGATATGATTTATGAAAATGTTTATTACTATCTCACGAAAAAACTACTGAAAGAATTTGGATCGGCACACATATAGAATATGTTCTGGATTAACACGTAGAATACTTTATATCCATTTATATACGCATAGTCTGGTAAAAAAAAAATAATGTCACTCAGCGAGCTATGAAAAGAGCTATGCTCGGAGTTTCTTTGATGGTTAGAATCCGCAATGAAGTCATCAGACAAGAAACTAAAGTAACCGACATAGCTCAACAAATTAGCAAGCTGAAGTGGCAATGAGCCGGTAACATCTGCCGCAGAACCGACGGTAGATGGAGCAGACGAGTCTAAGAGTGGAGACCGCGTCTTGGCAAACGTATTGTGGGGCGCCCCCAAACCCGATGGACTGACGACCTCAACTGGTCTGGATGCAAACGACTGGGCTGGATGCGGGTGGCACGAAACAGGAAGGACAGGCGCGCTCTGGGAGAGGCCTATGTCCAGTAGTGGACTTTAAAAAGGCTAATGATGATACTTTATATCCTGGAAAAACATACGATCCCACGGGAACTGCAGGCAACCGCTAGTTTAGTAGAAAAATCATGAAAAATATCTGTGGCTAGCTGACTGACCTTCTGCAGTGTAATAATCCAGTGCAATTGATCCATTTTTATAATACCAAGATCCTCTTGTGCTGTTTATGATTTCGGCCAGTTTTTCACCGGTATTGTAAAACATTATCTCCTTACCATTATTCCGTGAAAACCAATTATTATTTCCATTTGCTGGGATCATTTTGTAAATATTCATCTGAAATAAGGTTAGTATTGATGTGACGTTTTTTATAGGTAGATAGATAGGTTTTCCTCGAGCTACTCGTTTGTGTAAATAACGTATCAATTGTTATATAATATAATGTGGATAAAAGTTTCGTGGATAAAGTAAGCAACTAGACTTGCACTACGATACCCACCAAATAAATTCGTTCAAAATGTATGTAAGTATGAATATGCTATTAGTCATATGGAACTTTAGTGAATAATTAAGTGCAAATATATTAACTTCGTTTTTATGATGGATATATTTTATTGTTGCAATATTTTACATATTTGTATTTTATTCTTTCATTTTGAAGATAAAAATTATGAAAAAAATTTACAATATGTATTAGCTTTTTCTTGATTTTTTAGTGCAATAAAAAAAAACACGCAAGTCGACTTGCATCATTGTTCCAGGGGGGGTGCGGTATGAGTGAACCGGAAAATGTGAACTGTCACCGATATCTTCTAATCCTGAAAACAGTTATAATTGGGTACTACTGTATCATATGAAAGAGATTCATTTGTTTGTATATTCCAGAACGGGTAGTTATTTTCTTTTAGTAGTAGTTTTTAGTTTTAGCGTAGTTTTAACTTATGATGAAAATGAGATATAATATAATTATAATAATTATTATGATATAATTTCAGATCGGGTATGGTGTTCAATCAATTTCTAGTCTATCTCTATAATTATACATCAATATGTATAACAGGAAAAATAAAACAACGTTTCTAACTACCACAGATTTTTAAAAATCATCAAAATTCCTTCAATACAAATTTAATTAATCGATCCGGTTTTTTTCTACAGTTAATGGCCTTAACCAAGAAATTATACGTCTAAGGAAGGTTGGAACCCTCAGTGCGTGAATTAAACTCAGATTCTTATTTTTACTTACCCGCTTCATTATTTTAGTCGTAGGCAATTTTGTCCAGCCTCTATTGATAAAATCTCGATCAGATAATTCATATTTAAAAACCCCTGTGCCCTATAAAGATAAAATAAAGATAAAGTAATTTTTTATTATGCTTGATTTCATTTAATGTGCTTTGTGGATCTTACACTAACTAATTTACATAAATGGCGGGTTTAATAAGGCGCCATAAAAATCTAGCCGAAGAAAAAAACTGTATTCCGAAACATTTCGTATCTGTGTCTTATTTTTTGCATAGGTCATTATCACTTGAATAAAAAAAAATCTTACTGCAATGATTTGTATTTGTTTAATGGCCACTTTGTATATTTGATCTATCCTTGATTTTGCGATTGAGAATTAATATTTTGACACTATTTATACATTCGAATTCAACAAATATTGATGAATATTAATTTTTTATTGGAATCGACGTAGTTTTTGGAGCGCAAATTAATTTGAACTATGGTGTAAAACAAAAGCTGTTTTAATTAAACTTACACGTTCGGTTATAGATTTTAATTCCTTCTGATTACTAATTTGAGTAGACTCACTAGTGGATTCTGGGATTGTTGAATGATGTGAAAAAGAAGGATTTGTTTTAAATAGCAAAGGCATAATGTTATGTGTTGTTTCATCTTTATAGTGTGGATCAAAAGGAACAATTTCAATTCCTTTAATCATTTCCTCTGTTCCAACAGCCCGATGTTTTTTATCTAACTCTACAATACTCTCTGATGAAGCTTTAATCTCGACAACGTCAGCTGGTTTTAGCATAGGCAAGTCATCAATTTTGGGTAACTTAAATTTTGCTACCTCCAATTTCCTATGTTTACCCAATAAAGTTGCCTGTTTCTTTTGCTTTTTATGTTGCAAAATCTGCATCTTAAAAAACTCATCTACACTTGTACTTCCTTTCTTTTTCTTATCTATATTAGTTTTATCATCGCCAGAAGAGTTACCTTTTTGTTTCTTTTTATCATCAGCATTTTTAGAACTGACAAATCTTTTGGAATCAACTTTCCCTTTCAAACTCTTTTTATTACCAGATTTAACACTTGGTCCCTCGTGATTGGACTCTTTTGAAGGTCCTATTTTTGTCAAACGCTTACCAGACCATTCTTTAAAACCAGAACCTTTTTTTGACTTATATATCTCGTCCCCTATTTCTTTGGTATCAGACTCGACCTTAGCACCAGACTCAACCTTAGCACCAGACTCGACCTTAACATCAGACCCTTCATCGGTAAGTTGTTTAAGCCTTGTGTCATCAAACCTTTTATCTTTAAAATACTTGCATGCGCAACTTGTAGTAACTACAGATGGAGACACGTACAGACTTTCATCAGACGAGTAAAGTCTGTCAGCATTTTGAGTTCTTAGCTTGGTTAAAAAGCTTTTGAGCATATCTTTAGTTTCTGTCATTAAATTATTTCTATTCATACGCGAGCTCTCAATCTCCTCAATCTCTGATTCATACAATGGTAACGGTGTATCAACTTCTTTCAAAAGTTTATGGAACTCATCGATCGAGAGGGATCTTTGATGCAATTTGTGTCTGCAAAAAATGTTTTTTTCCAAAATAGCTTGTAAAAGTGCCCTAACTTTACAAAGCCATAATTCTATTCTTAATTGACGGTCCTCAAACTGCTTTACTCTATCACAAAAAAACCTGTTAGCGATAAATTCACATCTTTTACACTTTGCGGCAGAGTTCGCCCGCTTGCAGTGCTGACATATACTTTTGATTTCATTAGCATTTATATCTGATATTTCGGTCATGGCAAGGCGAATTCTTTGAATTAATGCTTTGCATTGACAACATTTTGTCTTAAACTGACCTATGGAAAACAATAAAAACTATAAACAGACTACGGGATTTGAAATCTGTTCTAGTTTTTGCGTGATGAGTAACAAATATCATCCATCCTCTAATACAATTTCTTATAACCACATACTGTAAACATTCTCGAAAAAAAAAAATATAAAATAGCAGAAAAGTGACTAATATACGTGCCTACTTTCTTACTAATATATTCACAAGATGACGGCAGGCAATGGTGTGGGGTATTCAGATCAAAGTGAGGTTTGGTATGTAGTTAGTACTCACCGTAGCGCGCACTACTCATGCTTGTCAAGATTGTTTTCTTATTATACTTACTACAATATGATATTTTATGATTGAAATTTCTATATTATTAATTTTTAAAAAGCATTATTCAATTTGTTTATCAATGATGGATAAAATGAAGAAAAAAATTTTTTTTTTATACTTTCTTAATTTTTTTCTCGACCACCGCTGATTAGTGCGCGCTCTACGGTATTTGCAAATGAGTAGGTACTCTTGACGAGTACTAAACACACCAAAGCTCACTTTGATTTGAATACCCCACCACCACACCGTTGCCATCTCCTTGTCAGTTACAGTACAAACCAAGTACAAACAGACATGGAGTGTGTTACTTTTGGAGCAGTCATCCTAGGGCTTCACCCGCGTGTAATGCCATTAATTAGCGCGTTATTTGACATTGTACGCAGATATGGCGGAATGTTAGCGCGTTAATTTGCTAATGGCATTATTAATGTCGTTAGAAGTTCATATCAAATGATAATGTGGCCACCCAGTTAGGGCATAGCTTAGTTAGTGCATCATTTGTTACACGTTATTGTTTGTTGGAACGTTAAACGTCATACAGGTGAAGCTCTAGCATAAGTAACCGTAAAGAAATATCAAGTTGCATGAGCTAAAAGCAGTATCCTTTCCAGCCGATTATAACTGCACTGCTTAAATTTAGAGATTCATGAACTTACCTATAAACCTAATGCTAGAGCTTATTGTCATACCCCCATTTAGTGCATCATTTATTACACGTTAATTGTTCCGATAATTGGACATTAAGCCCTAGCATTAGGGTGTTACATACGATACAATAGCTGAAAACTAAATAGTTGAAATAAATGATAAAAAATCATAGAAAAATAGGTTGGTACTCACTTAACTCACTAATATAATCGTATCTTTTAATTATTTTCTCATTTGAGTTGTAAAGAATGAAAATGTCATCTTGCTTATCTGGATCTCTGGAACTGGATCGTTTTTTTTCTACCTAAAATGTATTAATCGGTTATGTATTACTAGCTGTCACCCGCGGGTACACCCGCGTTCCCGGGGTAAAATGGCAATAGTTCAATCTATCTTTGATTTTACGATCGTGGATAGATTGATAGTAGTTTCGGGCGTTAGTGATACCTATACCATTTTCTGAAAGTCATAATGTGGACGAAAGAAAACCCACAAAGCCTGGAACGGAACTGGCATTCAAGTACCTAAGTGTGACAGTATAAGTACAGCAAGTGACTAACTAGGTACACGCTGAGCTTCCCCTAGGTACTTCGAATGCTGTAGCGCCTTGCAGCGCTTTACTAGAAGTATAAATTTAATAAAAATAACTTTTATTTGGTTTTACCATTTTGTTTATATCATTGTGTACATAAATGCTGAGTCCAGAACCCCTTAGGTCAATAACTTTTTTAAACTCTCCATTCGGTTTTCTTTCACATTCTTGGCAACATCGACATTCCCTGCAAGGTAATCATTTAAATTTAAAACCATAACGTATGTTGGTTTACCTATTTCCAATAGGTAGGTAAATTATTCAGTTCATAATGCTTGCCTTGGCCTTGATAAGTTATTCATTTTCATAACTTTATTTCCGGAATCATAGATGGCTTCACATGACATTTATCAATACTCTATGGTCACTAGAACCCATGAGCGTAAAAAGTACTTACTTACCTACTATAAGAACCTCCATCCTATAAATCCATAAGTAATGCTAGATTATTTTATACGGTTTTATATTAAGATACCGCAAAACCCATGTAGGTATAACCACTTCTGGGTGTGAAGAAAGGTTTGCAGGATCGGGGAGGTGCGAGCGTATTAAGATAATCAAGATCACAATATCGAGATCAAGTTCCAGATACTTATATATGTTATAGTTACTACGTCCGGTAGATGTATTCTTCATCCCCATTCTGATTTAATCTCAGTTTTATTTAAGCTTATTAATCTAGTAGGTATGCGCCAAAGCAATACTTTTTTTTTAAAGACCATAATTTGTAATGTTTCAGCTTCCAAATGTACCTACCTAATTACTTTAGTTTCCTATAGGAATACTAGCTTTCTGCCCCGCGCTTGCACCCGCGCCTCCTTCTTTACCCCCTTAGGAATGAAATATCCCAAAACTCTTTCTTAGGCTACAAAAAGAACCATAAACCAGGAACCAACTTAAGACATAAGATGGTACATTTTGGCGGGAACTTGCATTGTGTCGATGTGTTTTCGTTTTATTTTCTTTATATTCGTGTATGTTGAGTTTTAATCTATACCTATTATCAGTGGTTTTTATTCAATAAAGATCAAACCATGTGCACCAGTGCAGTGAAATTAAATGAATTAAGTGTATTGTGATTTTTCAACATGTCTCAAAATGTCTGTGAAGAGTTTTAATGAGGAGTTTTCTTATGATACCTCTATGGTCAAAATACCTGTCAAGCTGTTGATAATTCGAACCAATTTGAACCTTAAGTGCACGATTTGAAAGTTATTTTAATCATAGAGGTATCATAAGAAGCTTTAGTAATTGTTCTGAGGATAACTCCTCTTCTTCTTAGTTTTAAGTTTGGCAACCAAATCCAAATTATGTTTAGGTGTACCTACCTATATAGTTTCCAGTCACAATAAATCACTTTCACTTTAGTCCTGAGTCAGTCACAGTCCATAAAAGTTATGTTTTACTACAATAGTGGTCATTGTACTCTTCGCGTACTTTTTGAGACAACTTGAAAACTCACGATAGGTACACGTATTCTAGTAAGTTAATTCATTTCATTTCACCACACTGGTGCACATGGATTGTTCTTTATTGGATAAAATACTACCGATAATGTACAATAAAACTCAAAATACACGAATTTATGAAAATAAAAACGAAAACGCAACGTCACTCTTCTATTTCCCGCCAAAAAGTCCTAACTCCTCATTAAATTAACTATTGTGATTAGTCGACATTGGCAAAATACACAAGCAGTGTGAACACAAAAACTCCGCAGAATTTTTAAAGTAGTCTTAGCAGTACTGTTATAAGCGGGATTTAAATATTTTATAGCTGATAGTATATACTGCATGCGATTGATTGTGTTGAGGACTTTTTGGCGGGAACTTGCAGAGTGCGTTGCGTTTTCATTTTTAATTTCATAAATTCGTGTATTTTTGAGTTTTATTGCATATTATCGGTGGTATTTTATCCAATAAAGGTCAATCCATGTGCACCAGTGAAGTAAAATGAAATGAATTACCTATGTGCATCGACTTTACAAGTTGTCTCAAAAAGTCCTTGAAAAGTGTTAACAATGATCACCATTTTACTCAAACATGACCATGACCATGAGGGTGACTGATAATGCGGACTATGTAAAAGTTATATTATAAATAAAAAATGTATGCGACTGAAGGACTTTGTATCCATGGTCATGAACAAATTTAAGAAAAAACAAATTGATTGTGTTGATTGATTGCCTGTAAAAATTGATTGTCAAAAGAAAACATTGTTATTGCAAGTTTATTCAAAATGTTTATTCACAGAATAGTTGCTTTATCTGGTGTTATGTTACAGTGCAACCGTTCTAGTCCAATACTAAGTAAAAGTTACCAGCAAATCAAACAATTTAGGTAAGTAACCTAATAAATATCTATGTCGTAATTATTATTCTGATTGACGTAAGTTGTTGTTGTAAACAACATATTTTGAGCCCACGGTTAATATACGTTAATTATACTGCGTAATATGTTTGCAATACATCGTTATGTATCCCTGGAATAATTTACTAAACCTGGCTTCAGTCTTCTAATGGAACAATTTACAGAAACTACGATATTTTTTATAGGTTATAGAACTCGTAATTAGCGAGATTAGAATAGACTTCAGGGTGACTACCTTGAAAACAATGGTAAAATAAATCATGGCCATGTGGTGAACATGCTTGTTGTTTTATAAGATTGATTCAAATAGATAATTCACAATGACAAATAAATGAATATGCTATAGTTTTAAACCCTTCAATGATCTTGACATTCAGGCGAAAGAATATTTAAGAATACACTATAGCATGGTGTTCCAGTACTTCGTAGTTTCCACTTTGCTCTCAACTGAAAATCTGTTACCAAGTGCTTGTTCCGCCAGCTACATTCGAGAGTCAGATCCTTACTGTACCACCTATGGCATGGTAATCACTTACCTACAGCTAAAAAAATAAACAGTTGTGCCTAGGACTATTATCCTATTACCTTGGAATCTTATTTCCAAGGCCATTTTCCAAGCCAATTTTATTATTTTATAAAGCAAATTCTAAATACAGAATTGTCCTTGGATCAATAATGTACTTTTAAAAACTAGGTAATTTAACTAAACGATACTCTTGTCCTACATGTTTTTGTTGGTTCTCACGAGGAACGCACATCCTATAATGACAATTGTTTTCATTTTATTTTTTTACCATGATCCAAATTATTAAATTAGATACTTTTATTATAAGCAATATACTATCAGAAATGCTTTTTTCATAGCATTCATTATCATTCCAACATAAATTTACATACATGCTCTGTTAATTAGCACCCATTTTGAAGTCTCACGGAACCAAATATCTTTAGAATAATTTATCAGATAGCAATGAATAGGTATGAAATATTATTAGCTATACCTAGGAATGGAAATTCTCCACAGATACAGTCCATGGTTTTGAGGTATGGGTGTCATTTCATTACATAACTCCCTATCATATAGCATACATTTAATTTCTTTGGGTGTCAGAGCAATATATATGCCATCTATGTGTTTTACATTTTCATTTGTGTTCAGAAGTTCTTTGCCAATTTATTTGTGTTTGTTTAGTAGTTATTTATAACTCTGGCTGTTGTTGCTGACTTCCTGCTGTACAGTTGGCATCTCCAGGTCCTTGGAGGCTAATTTCCCACAAATAAAATAAATATCTTATCATATTATGTTTAATCCTATTTTATTTTTATTCCATATTCTATTACAAACAATACTGTTACAAGTTGTTTTTAGAATATATGATTGATTAACCCTGGGCATCTTTCCATCTTGATGTAACCCAAGATACTTCACCTTGCTGGTTCTTAGGTCCTTGTACATACAACCTTTCCTGAGTGTCAATGTAGGGTAGACTTACTAAATTAAACCAGGACATAGTGAAGTATTATCGGGTGATGTATGTATTACTTACTCAATTATCTTTACAGATGCCTAACAACTGATCGGACGAAACACACGAAATCGCTCAAAACAGAAAAAGAAAAATTCCGAACATATGTCGTTCAGCGTTACATTGAATATGTTAAGAACTACACAAAAGTCTTGGAAACTAGATTTCCTACAGCAATGAAAATGTATAGGGTATTTAGTGTAGGCATAAAGGACTTTCTGATGGATCTCAAAACGTACATTACATTAAGAATTAAAATGGCAAGAGACAAAGGTTTTTCTAAAATGACTCGTCAAGATATCGAACTGTACTACAAAATGCCTTCTGATATGTGGAGAATAGCGCCTGTGTTAATATTATCAGCTATACCATTTGGGAATTATATTATATTTCCATTAGCGTAAGTATACAATATACTTCAGGTTGTTAGATTACTATAGCGTGGTGGTATAGCGTAATTTGTCGCTCTTACCTACTGTAATAATCGATTTTATGCTTTGTTCTTATTCTCTAGAAACTTCATCAATTACACCATATTGTGGTTAAATGCAAGTCATAAAAAAAGCCTAATTATTAGCCGTCAATCTCAAGCTTCTATAAAATGTATACACTTGACCCTTATAGGTACATAGGCTGTTAGGCTATGTTTAGATTTTACATAAATTCAGCATGTAAATTGATCATCCCCTTCCAGATTTCTGAAACCAAAGAAATTACTGTGCTCTCACTTCTGGTCTATTCAACAACGCGTAGAGTTTTCAATACAAGATCTGACAGATAGACTCAAGCATAATAAACCTGTCTTTAGAGCACTACAAGCTAAATTAGAGTTGATACCTGACAGTGATGTGAAGAATCAATGGAAGAAAGTTATAGCATTGCTTGGTTCCGGTGTTCATCCAACTCCCAATGATGTGCTGGCATGTAAAGAACTGTTCTCTAGTGAACCTTATCAGTTGAGCAGCTTGACTTACGCTCATATGGTAAGTAATACTTGATGCACAAATATGAAAATGTTTTTTTTTTTTTTTTTTTTTTTTTTTTTTCTCTCTTTATCTGCTATCGGCTCCATAGCCATAATCAGATGTGGTCGAGGTATCAGAGGTGTAGGTGTCATTCCATTAAATGACACCGTAAAGGGTAAAAGAAATTTAATTTCTTTGGTCTAGGTCCAGTATTTGCCATCTTTTCAGGCGCTTTACATTGTCGCTTGTGTTCAAGAGGTTTTTTGCCAATTCATTTATATGTTTGTTAAGTCTTGCTTTATATCTCTGGCTGTTGTTGCTGACTTCCTGCTTTACAGTTGGCATCTCCAGGTACTCATGTATCTCTGTGTTTCTGACAAACCAATGGGCGCTTGAGATTGTTCTTAGAGCAATGTTTTGGAATCTCTGGAGGATCTCGATATTGGAGTTACTAGCTGAGCCCCAGAGCTCTATTCCGTATGTCCAGATCGGCTTGATGATGGCTTTATATACTAGCAGTTTGTTGCTGAGGGACAAACGGGATTGACGACCCAGCAGCCAGTTTAAGAGTTGAAATTGCATGTTCGCTTCTTTTCTCTTGGCTTTGATGTGACTGGCCCAGGTCAGTCTTCTATCCAGGTGCAAACCGAGATACTTTACGCTATTGTTGGTTGGTAGGACCTTGTCTTCCATACAAACAGTCGGACAGTCACCTTTCCGGAGTGTAAAAGTGACCTGTGTTGATTTCGTAACACTTGGTTTTATTCGCCACTTCTGTAACCAGGTGTCTATTTTATGGAGTTGTGCTTGCAGTTTCAATGATGCATTGTTTGGGTCTCCATCACTCGCAAGGCATGCGGTGTCGTCTGCATATGTTGCTGTCACAACATCTTCTGTTTCAGGCAAGTCTGCCGTGTATATAGAGTACAACACCGGGCCAAGGACCGATCCTTGAGGAACCGAAGCAGTGATGTTATATAGCTGCGAGCACTCTTCCTCATATTTCACTTGAAATTGTCTCTTATTTAAATACGATTTAAGGATCATAAAGAATGAGTTTGGTAATAAGGTCTTTAGCTTGTATAGTAGCCCTTTGTGCCAGACCCTATCAAAAGCTTGTTGTATATCTAAGAATACTGCTGAGCAGTATTCTTTTTCTCCAGCGATTGTCTTATTTTGTGGACAACTCGATGTACTTGCTCTACGGTTGCATGTTTCTCCCGAAATCCAAACTGATGATCAGGTATAATTTTGTTCTCTTCGAGTGCCGGTTTAAGCCTTTGTAAGAAGATTTTTTCGAATACCTTGGATAGTATAGGAAGGAGGCTTATAGGCCTATATGAGCTGGGATCTGTTGGCGGCTTCCCTGGCTTCGCAATCATACAGATTTGTGAGATTTTCCATAGTTTTGGGTAGTAGTGTAATCTGAGGATCGCATTAAACAGCATCGTTATGAAAACTATTATTTTCTTAGGCAGCTGTTTAAGTACTTCACCCGTTATTAGGTCAAAACCAGGTGCCTTTTTATTTTCCAGGAGCCGTATAGTGCGTACAAGTTCTCTTGGAGTAACTAGTGCAAGTGGTAGGGATAGCTGTTGGTCGCTGTTAATCATATCATCTACTTCTTTTTCGAAGTCCACCATAGATGACTGATTAGGGGTAAATACTTCGCTGAGGTGTTTTGCAAACAATTCGGCCTTCTCACTTCCGCTCCTGGCCCAAGGATCATTACAAGATTTCCTTATAGGTGGAACATAACTTTGTGGTCTTTTGAAGTTTTTTGTGATTTTCCATAAGGAGTAGTTGTCTTTCTTACGGGCCGAGAGTTTAGATATTTTTTCTTGGAAGATAGTATTCTGAGTTTCTCTAATCAGCTCTTTAAGTTCCCTCGAGATTCTATTGTACTCTGTTCTGTCTGCATCTGATCTCGTCGAGTGAAGGTGCCTTCTTTGTTTTCGCTTTTCTTCCAATTTGTTGCGTATTTCCAATGGGACGTTGACCTTGTTGGTAGGATTATTCAATACTGGAGTAGAGCGCCAAGCTGCAACTTGTATTAGGTTTGTTATATAAAATGTTGCCTCGTCTATGTCATTGTTTGTTTTAAGTTTCACTTTCAATTGAACTTCGTCTTCTAAGTACTCAGCGAAGGCACTCCAGTCTGTTTTGTGATTGTGTAATGTAGATCTTCGTGTTCTATGTATCGGAGAAACGCTGAATGTTGCAATTATGGGAGTATGATCCGATACAGAGTCTAGTGATGATTCAACATCAAAGTATACATCAGACAGTCCTTTGACAACAAAAAAGTCCACAAGATCAGGCACCCTGTTGACATCCTTAGGCCAGTAGGTTGGTTTGCCCGTTCCAAGAGTCATAAGATTATTTTGATCAACACTCTTTTTCAGCTCACGGCCCTTTGTGGTCGTCAGTCGCGATCCCCAATGGGTATGCTTACAGTTCCAGTCTCCGCCGCTAATGAATTTATGTCCTAAGGTATGAAAGTAGTTATTGAATGAATCTTGTTTTGGATTGTGTTTAGGGTGGGCAATAGACAGCGCTAACATTGATCGGGCCCATATTTACATTAATGGTGATAGTAGTGGCTTGTATCCAGTCCTTTTGATATTCACTATGAAGATGGTGCTTAATATTGTTCTTTATAATAACTGCAGATCCTCCATGTGACATACTGTCTGGGTGATTTGTGTTATATACACAATAATTGTCCATATTAATCTTTTTGCAGTCATTAAGGTGGGTTTCTGATATCAGTGCAATGTCAACTTTATTAGTCTTAAGCAGTATTTCTAGTTCTCGTATATTTGGCGCTAGTCCATTTATGTTCCAGGTGGCAATTCGTAATGAGAGCATTACGGCAATTTGCTGATGAGCGTCATGATGAGATTCATCATTGTACTTAACTGTGTTACAAGTTGGTCGATTCTTTCAGTTTGGTTCATTAGGAGCGCTTCAAGATGTAATCTATTTTCATGTGGATAGGTTTCAATATAGTTTTTTTCTAAATATGTTCTCTGTGACTTATTGTCAACGTGATTTCTAGTTTTTGTTCTTTGCGACTGGTAATTATCAGCTTTTGCATATGATCTCTGTGACTCTATGTAGTCATCTGTTTGACGCCTTCTACGATTATCTGTAAGGTCTATTATTTGGTCTGTTAATTTATTTCCAGATTTAGTGACGGGAGTATTCTTTATCGAGCTTTTGACAGCTTCATTGTACTGTTTGTATTGTTTTAAATCTTCTTTAACCGTTTGGTTCCTTCTTTTGATTTGAGTGAAGTCGAAATTTTTTTCCGCTTCAGACTCATTACTGGTAGTGCAGGTTGTGGCCATTGGCAAAGGGTTCGTTCTGTACACTTTATTTTCTGCTATTGTTCCAGTGTTTAAGTGGCCTTGAGATTTGTTGCTACTTTTCTTTCTTGCTAGTATCTCTTTGTACACTTTGCATCCTTTGTAACTAGCTGGGTGACTGCCTGTGCAGAGGGTGCACACTGCTGGGGTGTTCTTGTCTATTATGCACATGGTAGTTTTATGTGCACCAGCGCACTTGACGCATCTGTATGGCCGCATACAATTATTCTTGCAGTGCCCATATTGCTGGCATCTTTGACACTGTACTACAGTTGTCGTTCTTTTAGGGTCTTCAATTATTACCTTTTGGTTGTAAATATATTTTATGTTTTTGACTAATTTATTATTTTCATGGGGAGCTATGTTGACAAAGAATGTATTTAAGGGCTCTTTGGTTCCTGATTTCCGTGCCGTTACAATTTCTCCCTGTACACTATTTCCAGTATTCTCAATAGCTTTAATGATCATTTCTTTAGGGGTACTAAAGTGCAGGTTTTTGATAACAATCCTCATGCATTTTTGGTCTTTGCGTGTGAAGGTATGACCTATGAGTCCTTTGCTTCTTATGTGATCAATGAGAGTTTTGTATTTATCAATCGTACTGGAGGATATAATCAATTGATTCTTTGATAATACTTTAAACGTATAATCATTTTTTTCCACTACTTCTTCTATCAATTCTGTCAATTTTCCAAGATCATCGACACCATAGAGTATTATGGGCGGTGGTTTGGAGGACCTTTTGGGGGGAGTAACATCTTCTACTTCTATTTCTAGCATCGAGAAGCTGTTACTTGTTTCTACTTCTGGGGTAGATTTTTGCTCAGATTCAGTCATTCCTCTGTGTGTGTTGATTAATTGATTTCTTTGTTGTGTTCTTTTGGCTTGATGAATTTTAGACATTGCTGCCTCATCAGGGGAACGGATTCTTTTTTGGGTTGGCACCCGTTGCCATGGGACTTTTTCATTGTATAGCCTGGTTTTATCACTTTGCACAGTTTCTTCTGGTTTTTGTTTTTGTTCGCTGACATCGCTTAGCGATGACGATCGTTGTCGATTGAAGAGACCCGGGTGAAATAATTGTTGGGTCAGAGTTTTTGTTGGAGTTTCCTTGGGCAGCACTACTTTGCCCCCCCCAGAATACGTGGGGCAGCCCGAGCTGTGCTCAGGGAGGGATTCTCCGGCCTTGCCGGTACCCTCCTGGGGTAGATTACTTTTTAGTTTTGCGTCCATGGAGATTTTTGTAATTTTTTTCTGTTGGGGTTTTCTTCCCCTAGCCAGTTTATTCGGTTACAAATGTCATCGTCGGCGCCCACTGTGTCAGCGGCCCCAGTCCAGAGCAGCCACGCTGCTACTCAGTAAGGTAAGTAACAACGGCACCACCGCTGTTGAACCACAGCTACCAACCCACAGGCACCACCGATGACACTTGGGCGCCGAAGACTCGCCCTCGCCCTTCATACTTAGCTGCTACGGTCCCGAGGTAGGTGTAATGTGCGGGGCTCGTTTTGGACCGTAACATTGCCCGGAGGGGACGACCCACAAAGATTGAAGTATGTGGGTCCATCACTAGGCCGCGGCGGCAGTCTAGTGATGACTTGGACGTGTATGAAGCACTTGTCGGTGCGCGCCGATAGCCTAGCTCCGCACACCTAGGCGTACGCTACTGGCAGCATAGCATTTTTTAGGCGCAGGTTCCCTGGCGAAGAACCTGCTCCACTAAGACCTACACCGACCCCCCCCCCCTAATTATCAGTTGAGCAGCTTGACTTACGCTCATATGGTAAGTAATACTTGATGCACAAATATGAAAATGTTATAGTAACTTCTCTTTATTAGGTTAGACTAGAAGATTAGACGTTAAGGCTGAGCGGTGCGTTAGTTAAGTTTAGTTTAAATTAAACCATTATTCCTTTACAGGGTCACCTTCTACTGTTACACGGCAAAAGAAAATCTATATTCAGGACAAATAAACTAAAATATAGAGCATTCCTTCTACTTGAAATGGATAAAGCAATTTTAAGGGAAGGGGGAGTCGAAAATCTTAGTAAAGACACTTTAGTTAATGCGTGTCATATGAGAGGATTGAACGGCACCCATTTAACTAACAATGACATGAAGGAATGGCTTAAAAAATGGCTACATATATCCCAAAATATTGATAAGAAGTCATATTCCTTGCTATTACATTGTCCTATATTTCTAGCTTACAATCATCCGCAAAATTGGGTATTAATATATTGATTCGATTATTATGTTAGTTAGATTCTGGTTTGTTGTGTATATTTAAGTTAACAATCGACAGCATTTCATAATTCTTAAGCACATGAAATAGAAAAAAAAAACATTCTTTTCACACATACATAGAACGGGTGTAGTTAATTAACGCGAGTATTATTATGTTAATGTTAAAAATATATGCAATACACACTTTGAGTATAATAATCTTAGGATCTACAAATAATTGTGCTAGCATTCGTATCGCGTATTTTGCGGTATAAGATTGTGGATGTTATTTACAAAATAAATTATTACATGAGAATTAAAATATTTTTGGATTGTTATTAATGTTAACTAACAGTATTAGCTGTATCTGTAAGGAATATATAAAATGAAAAATAGTTAACGTTCTTGTTTTGTTATTAATTATATTAATGTCGTTATTAATCACTGCATTGAAAATGCTTATATGCGTGACTCGGCAGCTTCCACATATAATGTGAAGTTCTTATTTGTGAGCTCTAAGCAAAAAATAACTCATTAAAATAATTGTTATAAATTAATATGTACAGTGTTAATCTTGTTATACTTATGATACTGCTTTACAAAATATCTGATTTTGTATTTTAGCTTTACTACCTCTTAGTCCTTTCTAATAATAGATAATCAACTTTATGGTATGGCATAGAAGTAATTAGAGAGTAATACAATATTTTTAATAAATATCAGTCAAATTTATAATATTTACTGCGTTAATAAATGCTGAATAAAATGAAGTATTTGCTTTACTATATGTTTGTTGTTTCGCCCAACTAATATTATTATATGCGAAAGCTTCGTGCTTTAGCACGTCGCAGCATATTTGGTTGAAATTTTGCGCGTAAAAGATGGTTTTCCAATAAATTTTGAGGCCACCACATACACCAAATACCTATAAACTAAACTAACACCCTCACTAACATTATAATACACACTTCAGAACAATTACCTGCAAAGAAATATGTCCACACAGTAATATGTATTCCAATTCAAATATATATTCACAACGCAATATACATATAATTGGAAAATAATATAATACAACCTTCTTTATTTCGTAACTATAATGTATGGCTGGATGCTGCATGTTATATATTTCTCTATGATATTGACTAATAATTAAACTGTCAATTGCTGTCAATGTTAGGATTAAAGATGGATTAATCCATGATTAATCCTAACTTCTACTTTGTGATTAAATAAAGTAGTGAGCAATATTGATAACTCAACTAAAACATGAGGCATTGCCTAAATAAACTTTCGGTTCTGTTTTTTAATTATATACTTGTCTTCATTCAAACTAAAAAACCTAGCAGCAATTTGCAACTGACCGTTTGGCGGCTCGAATGTGAGCTAGGTGTGATCTCGGACCCGGATTGCCCCGTCGATGGAGGCTGGACCCCTTGGAGTCCATGGTCATCCTGTCTAGGACCTTGTGACGATATAGGCCACCGTCGCAGATTACGTGAATGTAACAACCCCCCACCATCACAGGATGGCTTACCCTGTAGCGGCAAAGACGAGGAAGTCGAACCCTGCTTCATTACCAATTGTACTTTGGAAGACTATCGTAAACTCATCGCGGGTGATCAAGTTAGAATGGAATCCCTCCGCCAACTGGAAGCTGAGCCAGCACTTCTAGAACGCTGCCTTCAAATGCAATGCCCTTACGAAGCGATAGAAGCGGCTTTAGCCACCGATAACACTTGGCAACTGAACCCAGAAGCTCTGTGGAATTCATTGCTATGCGTCAAACACAACTTGGGTTGCCCAGTCGTTGGAGAGTGGGGTGCATGGGGTGCGTGGTCGACTTGCGGCGCCCGTTGTGGCCGCGGCCTACGTTGGAGACTAAGAAGATGCGATACACCACCCCCATCACACTATCACCTTATGTGCACGGGCACTCCGCTACAAGCTGACGAATGTGAAGGTGATCAATGTGCAATCGATAGACGTGATTCTGGTGGCGCCTGGAGTCAGTGGAGACAATGGTCCTCGTGTTCTGAAAGTTGTGGATCTGGAGTTAGGCGACGCAGAAGAACTTGTAAAGAAACGAATACGCCACGATCGTTCGGCTCTTGGGGCACTCATTGTCGTGGTCAACACGACCAGTTGGAGGTATGTGAGAGTAAAGAATGTAGATTAGACGGCAGTTGGTCGGGCTGGGGTGCGTGGGGCCCTTGTTCTCAAACCTGCGGACCGGGCAGACGGTCTAGAACTAGGTCCTGCACCAGACCGGTCCCTTTTGGACGAGGGACTTCTTGCGTGGGACCCAGAGTAGAAGTTGGGTCTTGCAATATAATTCCATGTGAAGTGTATTCCCATAACGTCGCTTTACTAAATGGCGAGTCAGTTCTGCGTTATGATTTTCCGTCAAAAAATTCTGTTCTTTTTCATTTCTACGTTAGATTTCTGACCATTTCTCCGCATGGTACATTAGTACGCAGAGGGTCAGTTCATAGTCCAATCGTTAGGCTCAGTCTGCAAAAGTGGCATGTTTGTCTTGACGCGGGTGGTGAAGCACCATCTTGTAGTCTACCTCGGACATGCTCGCATGCTTCTATTGAACCTGCAATGTGGCATACAGCTCTTATCACTATCACTACTGAAGCTGCGACGCTGAGAATCGACGATGCTCACGTACCAATAAAGAGTACATTTCTTTGCAATCCTGAGCTACCCGATAAAAATATGAATATACTAGTGGGTGAAAAGTTTTATGGGGAAATACAAGAGCTCATCCTAAATTTTATTCCGCTGAACATGATGATTGACCGGAATAGACGTAAAATTAGATCAGATTTCATCCCTAGTTCTGTTTCGAATATAGCATATGAAAAGGCGAGTATGGAAGAAGCATTTTTAATTCTCGAGGATAGCCAATATTTGCGTCTGCCATGTTTTACTTCGCAAGACGAATGGAAGTTAGAACTTACTATTAAATCAAAGTGCAAATCTGGAACTATACTATTTTTACACGATGCTACGACTAGCAATTGGTTAGAAATGGCATTACAAAGAACACGGTTGAAATTGAAATCTTCGTTAGGAGGGTTTCGGTCTGAAACCAGTAGTTTTACAGAGTGTCCTCTTGATGAATGGCTCGATATCACTCTTTCTAAAAAACTGCAAGCTAATACAATCGAAGCCTCAGTTAATGCAGGAGAACGTTTACACGTTCTACTTTTAGAAGATAGTGTGAATAAACGTCCTGAAAAATCTAAAAACAAACAAAGTATCAATACCGAAACAGTCACATTGTGTACTGATGAATTCTATGTTGGGGGAGTCCCCAATGATATACTAAATAAAATTTCAGAAGAGTTAACACCTTTTTCGGGTATAATAGCGTCAATAATCATGAATAATGTGTTACTGAATCTTCATGACTATAGTGTTGAGCGCTTTAAAGATAACAATGTGCAAGTATCTTCTAGAACTGCAAGCATTTCAGGCTCATACCACGAGACTGCATGGGGGAAATCTAACAGTTTGAATCTAACATGTCTTCATACCAGGACAGTTCGTTCGCTTGACGCCGCACACTGGTTATATTTGGATACTACTGTAGACGGGGCTCTGAAGGAAAATATGGTACGATCTGTAGATGATGGTAGAGTGCTTCGACTAGTAGCTTCGACTGATAATGACCTACGAGGTTTCTATACTTGCCGCGCGTATACTAACAAACGTACACGCAATATAGTGACATACGGTGTTCTTGGCAAAATTCAATATAAACTCACTAGCCCAGATACGACAACTGCGCTCGCAGTTATAACTACTATAGCACTAGTAATAGCTACTCTTAGTTGGTTGATTATCGAAGGTATAAATGATCTCCGTAACGGCTATGGATTTTTTAGGGATGCACATATGTCACCCGAAGAAGAAGCCGAAGCAGTTTGCAAGTATATCGACCAGAATCAACATCTTATAGGTTCTAAAAGTTTTGCCAAAATAGCTAAAGCTAGAGCAAGACGGAGAGGTAGTCAACTTGCAAGTCGATTGAACTTTGGTGCGCAGGAACCGCAAGGATTGATGCAAGCTGAGAATAACGTGGCTGATAAAGAGTTGACGTTAAGCGAACCGGAGTCTTTGCCAGCCCTACCAGAAATAAAGAGCTCAGTGGAGCCGACTCATGAAGTCTACAGATGTGAGCCGAGTTACGTCAGCTCCCCGCGACACGGCTCGATTATGTCACCTAGCACTAAATTGACGTCAACTTCTTCCTTTGAAATAGTATCACCAAGAATTCTGTGCTCGCGGTTGCTGATGGCTAAACATACTCCAAGGGTGAATATGACAAAAAGAAGAGCTGGACACCACTTCGGGCCCACACGGAAGATGCGTTCTAATTTACTGACTATAAAGTCGTCTATGTTTATTAATCAGTCACCAGCACATAAGATTCTGCAAAAATTCCAACAGTTAAAAAGTGAGGATACTTAGAAACTAGGCACTTAGTTAGTTCAATATCTAGAAACTTACCTAACTTTTCGGTTTTAGGCACTTCACTTCCTAATAATTTTCGTTTGAAAGAAATAAAGATTGCTTTCATTAGAGTACCCACCTACCTCTCAATTTCAAAATATGATCACAAATAGGCCTCTCTGTCCTATCTACTCATACCACCGTCATATTTTATTTCACTTGAAGGGTTTGTTCTAACATGTACCTAAGTATAATGTAGGAACCGTATGTAAATTACTGTAGTGGATAGGTAGCTACAGTACAGCAGCCCGAGATAATGCGTTTCCGACACCTATTAATATTGGCCAAATCACGGAAACGGCTGATATGATTAAGATGTGACTTTCATTAAACTATGCCTTTTAAGAAAATACTGAAGATCCTGTGAATACCCCATCGCACTTGGAAAAGCCATTTCCGAGAATTAGATATTAACATTTGTCAGAAACGCATTCTCCCGTCACTTTAGTGCTAATAATATAGGTAATGAAAGTGTGAGATTGGAGCCAAAAACGACGATACGTCCGTCAGTCAGAGTGTTTGATTCAGTTAACCTCAATGTTTTAAGCGGTAATTTATAATAGTGTAATAAATAAAAAGCAGCATTAATCGTCATAATTTATTTTTACAATAACTTCATTATAATAATTATATATGTATAGGTTGATAGGTACCCACTCAAACCAGCTATTTACTACTTAATCAAACTTGTTTAGTATTATGTCAACCGTCTGTGCCCGAGGTAACTACGCGGTGCAGGAGTGACGGATAGGTACGTACATCACATACGGACGCAACAGCATTATCGCGCTTCACCAAATTATAACACCACTTAACTAGGTACCTTACGTACGTACGTACTACCACACCGCGTAACTACCTTAGGTACGTACTGAAAACATAACCCTGTCAAATACTGTTATTCTAGTTCAATTAGTAGGTAGTAAATGTTTCAATGTTCACGTAATACAGTAATTGTCAAACAATATGACGTTATTTACGTCATGATTTAAAACAGCTAGTGCGTAGGTATATAAATAGTGTTATACCTACTGTTATATAAAGTACTGCTATTATTATAAAGATTCATTTGATTAAAAGTGTCAAACACTTTAATCAAATGAATCTTTAAAGTGTTTGACACTAAACATGATACAATTTATAAAACAATGGCACTAAAATAAAGGACGATGGGAACAATGTACCTATCGCGCCAGGGGCCTCCTACCACCCACTTTTATTCAGTAACCCCCTTACTCATAAAACGTTATTTAACTAATAAGCTGATTAAGTGGTCACCTAAATAACGTCAAATTGTTTGACAATGACAGCAAGGTGATGTTATTTATTTGACCATTTATTCAGTAGATTTAGTTGAATAGCGTTTATGAGTAAGGCCTATAATGTTTAGCTTTAATTTCTCCACGGGGGCGGATGCATCTATAAGTAAAATTGTTTATTTACGACAAATCTTTCGTAAGTCTGAAAAAATCTAGGTCTAAAAATTACCTAGTTGTTACTAATTACGATGTTAAGAAATATTCCGAAATGATCTGCATATGAATTGTATTTCCATCAATTGTATGCATTTTCGAAACTTTGCTATCATGCGTTTAGATTACGTTCTTTCAGTTGAAAATAATTAATAAAGAATGTTTTCCGGTGAGAAATTACAGGACTGGTGGTTTTGTCGATTTTCATTATTAATACAGGTCGGTTAACTAAACTGTAACTTTTGAGTGATGGGGTCCCAAGCTTCCCATTATTCTTTAAATATTAAAAATAGTAATTATTAAATCTGGCATCTACTTGTACTATCATAGGAATAAATATTATTTAACAATAAAATCGCATTTTTCACTATTATTTGACTAATTATACTAAACATTTAAGAATTAAAGATTATTAAAATGAGATTGAAAAAGTTGCACTGTCTTTTGTTCATTACTTAATCGTAAAATTAAAAACTATGACACACGGCAGTGTGTCTAGCCAAGTTCAAAAAGAAAAGGCCTAGCACCAGACATGTGCTATTCACGCTATTTTGAGCTACTTTCACTTAAGGATTATTCGCCATAACCACTGTTTAAAGCATCGTTAGCGAAACGATTTTAGGGGTATATACGTCTAATGCTGTGGCAAAGGTCGTGGGTTCGAATCCTTTAATGAGCTTAAGCATTCAGTGAAGGAAAACATCGTGAGGAAACCATATCACGGTGATAGGGTACTTTATAATACCCTATCACCGCTCTCGCTTGGCTGGTTACCATCCTCAAGTTGAAAAAAGGTTGCCAAAAAATATACCATTATATTCCTACAGCTTACAAATATTTTTTTAAAGCTAATGAAGTTTGTTTTATATTCTTGCAATTATTATTGAACCTTCATCTGAACTTGGCGTCCATTGAAATCTGAACTCTTTTTTCGGTGGAATCCTATACTTTTTAGTGAACATGGCCCCTTTTCCCCATAAATATTTTTGGAGGGACTTTATTATCGAAATCCGATTCGAGTGAATAAAATTAATATGTAACTGTATTTTAGAATAAATTGGTATCGTTTCATAACTTTATAAACACAAGCTTATTTGGTTGTATGGCATGTAATTGACTTGGATTTAGAATATTAATCTAGGTATTATAAAATTTGTGAGTTTGTTTGTTCGACTTCTATGCGTACGCACATCATTAGTTGAAACATTGTACAATTGTTGGCATTCCGTTTAAATATACGGGGTGGATACGACAATAAATGAAACCATGTAAAGTACTCATAAATACGATCAACTTTTACTATGGGACCAACTTCGAAGTCGCAAATTTATGAAGTACTTTACGTGGTTTCATTTTTGTCGTATGCGTATCTTGTATAAAATAAAATAAATCGCTCTATAAAACAAAGTAGCTAAGCGAGAGCCCTCAAAGGCCTGTAGTTGTGTTGACAGCACAAAATATTTTTGTAAAATTACATGTATCATCATTATCGTAGGTATATTGTTTGAAGTTATTTAAAAAAATGTGTAAAAACTTGTAAGATATTCACAATCATGTCAAAATAAAATGTAGGGCCGATATTTACCTATGATGTTCAAAGTTCTACATCACATGATTGTCATTGACTAGATATTAATCAAAGAAGAAACAAATTGTTTTTAGAATAACATACCTCAGCGTCATATAAATATACGTAGTTATAGTACAACCACATAAGCAGTAGAAGCAAAGTTAGAACTACGTGCGCACTGTGCGGCTAGCCGCATTGCGGACAGCCGTTCGGTTGGCCGGCGCTTGGCCAACAGCCGCATCACAGTGCGTATAAAAATGTTTTTTTCATATATATTTTTGATTGCGGACTACCGGACGGCTGACCACATTCCAGTCAACCGTATAGTGCGCATGTACCCGTAGTGTGATGGAAGCACTGTAGTAGTGCTGCGCTAAAGCACTGACATTAGCATATCTATGTAAAATTTTGACTAGTAGGCATAATGAGCCAGAGTTTAGGTTGAAAAAGTAGAAATGCAAAAATCTAAATAACTGAAATATTTAACCTTAAGCTAGGATCAGCTTAAGGTTAAATATTATGTAGTACCTACATATTACCTAACACAAGATTGGTTCGAGTCGGCCGTGCTTAAAGAATATTTAATTTGGAGGTGTACAGGTAGGTTAACTAAAACTGGCACGTTCAACACGCTGCGCTTGTGTAGGGTCTGTGAATAAGCGCGCGGCGTGTATCGCACTGCATGAGCATCATGAAAAGTCTGTCCGTCTCTCTCTCTCTCGTCTTCTCGCGCGCGGTCAAGCTTATGAGTATGAAGGAGACAGTTATTGTTTTGCTTTCGTTACTGCTCATAAATTTAAAGTGGTCTTATTGGCATTCGTCAGTTATAATTGACTGACTGAGTATAAGCAATAAGTATGAGTACCTGCTGTGAACGTGCCAGCTTTAGTTTACCGATCGTAACCCAAATGGGGATTTCGATGACTATGATTGTTGGTAAAATAAAATAAAATTACATCGATATTGGAGCCCACACGAATAATCAAGATGAGTCACTTTCTTAATATAAAAAAACCGATGTGGCGCCATCATATAGGATGGGTGAGTAAGGGTGGCTTCCTCAAAAATATTTTCAAATACATCAATAATTATAGTAATAAATAAATGTATAAAAAATACTTTGTGACTAACTGAAAAATGACTAGGTTCCTGAAGCTAATAATATCAGAAAATGCAGATGTTAATTATTCTAAACAATAACGTCTTACCTTTTTCTCTCAGGATTATGGTAGCCTCGCTTACTAACACATCTCAAATATGGTACCTGTAGGTACATGTCTGAAAGACATAATTAAAAGCAAAACATACTTTATATAGTAAATAAAAACTTGAATTAATAATCAATAACTAATTAACTATAACTTAAATAAATAAAACTGTTATTTTATAAAGCACAGCTTAAATACACAACTGTATAATATAATTAAAAAATATGAGATTTTAACTATATGCGCAGATAGATAATTCGAGAACTCCTGTTTTGGGCCAGTTCCAGTGGCCGGCAAGGTATAGCGAGTGACCCGAGTTACGAAGATACTAAGGTAATTTGTGAAATAAAACTTAACATAGCCTGGGAGGTTTCCATAAAAACGTGTATACCCATTGATTTAAAGAGAACTTTGTAAATGTATAAATATTATATTAATAAAAATTAGTAGATACGAAAAAGCTTGCCACCGGCTAACCCCAAACCTGGTAAGATTCGGGATAAAATCGGCAAGAAAAACCACCAAGCAGTCCTTGCTTGGGGGGTTAATTCATGTAAGAAATGGCGGAATTTACCCCCTCGTCAAACAATAACCAACCTGTCTCTAATTTGGCGTTGTTTTTATCATTTAAGTCGATGGGTAAAAGTTACCCAAAAACATTACCACCCTAATCGGTAGGGCCATAAAAGTGCAATTGTTATTAAATCGATGGGAGTACACACTTCTCGTACGACCACGAGGCCTATGCCCTTGCTTGGTCGACTAGTTGAGTAAAAAAAAGGATATTCGCGGTTTTTTGGCTAAAAGTGCCCCAAACTCTGAATGCCCAAGGCCAATCAATGCATGAAATTGCATGACCTAAGACGGCTCTAAGAACACCTTTAAATGGTCGCCTCCCTGACTAAAAGCACTTTTATCAACTAGCAACTACCATCCGTTATTAGTAGTAGTTATAAAGGACCCTAGTCACTGTGACTGCAGCGTCTGCTGGAGGACCTCCTTCTTTTGTGTGGTTTTTCGCAGGCGTGTGCACTTTTTTTCTGGTAGTAAAGAGCCGTGGCCAATACTCCAGAACTTAGGAGAGTTGATATGACGAAGTTTGTCACCAAGTTACCGTCTCCAGAGTCCACATAAACAGTGAAAATTCGAGCTGAAATAAAATAGAAGATAATAAAGAATTAGAGCCATACGTATTGTTTCTTTAAATAAATTATGAAATTTAAAATAAAAGGAAATGATAATACATTTTCGCTGTATTCCCCTAACTAACCCGACACAATATGAAACAGAGTTCCGTACCGGCAGACCCTTTGGTTACGGAAACAAAGAGGAGATATTGAATAGGACATTACCATCCTGAATACGTCACTCACCGATATTGGTTAGTACGGAAATTACCCATGTGGTCAGCGACACGGCATCCGCGTTTGCCGCCTGTATTATGCCATATATATACGTCACTTTGACAAAGCCGCTTAGTGGAGTGCAGAATGGCTGTAATAACAAAATATTTTTCATCATCAACAATAAAGTGATAAAAATTGTAAAGGCTCATAAACATAAAAATAACATACCACCATATAAGAAAGCAGTGTTTTTGGCAACAAGCCCAGCAAGAAGCCAGTAACAGTCACTGCGTAGACTATGGTGACTACAGGGACCACTGGGAGATGCAACATGTGTTTGTATTTGAGTACGTAGTAGAACATAACATACACTTGCAACAATATTATTGGGTATTCAAGATATGTCATTAGACTATACTCATTAGTGAAGTTGTAGAGGGTCATTGTTGAGAATCTGGAAAAATAAAATCTTAAAATGTTGTGCAAAATTGTAAAGAAAAATTTCGCTATACACGCAACATTACACAATTATACATACGCAACAAAAGAAACACATAAATAAAAAAATAAAATGATCACGTTCTGTACATTGTGTGATGTCAAAAAGGGATTACGACTCAGTTTTACTCCAAGGTATGTTCTAAAGGTTTTAACTAATGTCCAACTGCCCCCGCACCAAAGTAGTAAGTGGATTAGATATTATTTTCTTTGGAACGCATACCATACAAATCAAAAATAATTTTAAAATATTGGCAGTGTGAAGCATTATGAATGTGAATAATTATAATTTTTAACCCCCCAGTAAAAAAATCCTTCAATATTATGTACACCATACTATCGAAGATGATTTTTCAGAACTTTCAAAATATTCGACCACCTCTGTCAACGCGGAGCCTAAACGTCCATTCAACAAACAAAAAAAGCTGATCTATTTGAGTGAGCTCGCTCAGCGATCCGGCGACAAATTCCGCCGCACTTTGTTCCCACCCCACGCCTCTAGTCGTTGCAATTTTATACAAATAGCATGCGAATTTTGCGTTCCGATCCGCTGCGGCCCGCCCGACCCGGTTCGCCTAGGGGACCTCATGCACCGGTCGGGAAAACTCTATGTAAACGGCATAATGCACAGTTGAATGCTTGAAAACATTTGAAGCGAGGCGGTCCGAGCAGAAGCGATCGATGGCTGAAAGGTAATTCAAACTAAAGGTCCTTTTACTATATATAATTCTCTTCCCCACAGGTCCACCATGCCAGGATCTCGCGCAGTTTTGTAACTCTTAACGATTGAAATCTGGGTTGATCACGATTATCGTTTTGATTCAATCAAAATTTTATTTAGGTACTCTAATACGCACGTTAGTGTTTTGATCATGAATCAAAGAATGATAGTTTCATAAAAATAAAGAAGTATACATTTACTTGGAGTTAAACTAAAGTAATGTTCATTATTTTTCGGCTCATAACGATTAATTACCAGCTTATCAGTTAATATTATAAAACTGGAGAAATTGTATGAAACCGTGGTGTAATCTAATAAGGGAGGCTAACAAACATTATAGTCATTTATTCAGTGAGCCTTTAGTAGAAGGGCACTTATGAAGGTCTACTGAAGTTACTAGTCTGGAGGGCAGCCTTTGCGATTAGCGCTGGTCGACTTAATGATCATAACGTATAGGCAGGGCGGGCGCACTTGTCACGTGACCAGAAAAATATACCTACGCCACGCGGCGGCTTGCATGCGGCTATTTCATTGAGGTGTCACATGCGCGCTCGATCTGACACGCGACTTACGCTAACAAAAAGAACTTAATTCATCGCAAATTCTATCGAGTTTTTATTTTATTATGGCCACTCAAAAAACCAAAAGATATTGTCAATATTAATTTAAAATCCTAACTAATATTATAAATGCGAAAGTAACTCTGTCTGTCTGTCTGTTACGCTTTCCCGCTTAAACCGCTGAACCGATCGCGATGAAATTTGGAATGCATATAGCCTATGGTATGGAGAAGGACATAGGCTACTTTTTATCCCGGGAACGCGGGTGAAACCGCGGGGACAGCTAGTAACGTAATAAAATACAAATAGGTAATTCCTACACCAAGCCTAGACACTCAACTAGATTGTACTTATTATCAGTAATGTACTACATTACATTACACCTCAGTCAAGTGTATTCTACTACCAATTAATATCAAAGGATTCAATTTGTTTTCTCACTACACCTAACCCTACAGTATAAGCGGCTTTATCAAAGGGATAAATAATACAGATTCTCGCGGCGCGGACTTTGGGTGCATTTTGATTCATACGAGCGGGCAACGGTCGGTAGGTGAATAACGAAGGTCGCATCGAGGCGTGCGAAGTATTATGAACGTAACTGACCTTGTAACTAGGTTTAAACTCGCATGTTTGCTATCAGAAAGTTATACTTCTGTACGTTAGTACTATTATTTATTCTGTGGTATAGGGGCATAAACACTATACCTACTTCGTTTTGAGGATTCGACTGTCTCAGCTTTATTTTGGTGTACTACATAGAAATTCTCATCTTTGATTGCAACGATAAAAAGATTACATGTTTTATCAAATTGTTTAGTTTGCTTATGTTTGTAGACTTCAGTGCAATTTATAATTCATAATGAGGTCATATTAAAGTCAGTTATCTAACAATGTAAATATTTGAAACAAATCATACTGTGTGTCACGAGTCTGTGTATGTGGAGACTGATTTAGGAAATCATTAATTTTTGCGAGTGTATTAGCTGCGTTTACGCAAAACAAGAAAGCGCTACGCTATTAATGAAATTCGTAAGATTTTTTGCTGGACTTTTGGCTAGGATTCAAAGAAAATGCGTGCCAAAACACATCTTAGTCAAACCCCGCGTGGGCAACAACAATCAGACAGCATTCAAATCGAGGCGCCCCAGTAGGCTCTCTGTACCGAGACTACCGAGCTTACCGACGTTGCGCAGCAGTAACAATAACTCATGAAGGGCCTCGTTGGCTCGCAACGCGTCATATAACTAAATATGAAAACAAAAAAGAATTCCGATGCTGCAAGTCAACTGATTAATATTTGTATAGTTCAAGTTTGGAAAGGGCTGACCATATCAGGGTGTCTGTCCCCAATATTTAAATAATTATACAGGTTGTCCCGTAAGTAGTGGTCCAAACAATAACCCTAGAAAGCTGAGATTGTACCCTATCAGAAATTTAAAAATAATTCCAGTAAAATACTCATGATTTTAGAAATCTTTGTAATTTAGTTTTTTTAATGGTTGGTTTTTTATGCTATTTCCTAAATTTCATGTTATTTTTGCAGACATTTTTAACTTTCTTTTTCATTGGGCACAACTCAAGTTTTGATGGTTATCATTTGGACCACTACTTACAACAGGACAGCCTGTATATATTAACCCCCTTAACTATTGAACTAATATACTGTTTAAATGGTCACATAAATAATGTCACATTATTTGACAATGACAATAGAGTGACGTTATTTACGTGACCCTTTAAATGGTATATTAGTTAAATAACGTTTTATTAGTAAGGGGGTTAATGTTTTAAATAAAACAATATTGCAATTAAACAATTTTGTCACCTAATCTATATGGTATGTAAAATAAAAATCAACCAAGAATCTGATTCTCACTAATGTACCAACCTTCCTAAGAATAATTTCTTGGATTGGGGCATAACTGTAGAAAAAAACTAAACTTGAAGGATTTTGATGATTTCGAAAAAACTATGGTACCTACTAGTTAGAAACAATTTTATTTTTCTTGTAATATTTTATCTATGCTTCACACCTCATATACTCAACTCATCACTCTGATCATCATGAAATTTGGCATGCAGATAGCCTATGGTATGGAAAAGGGAATGCGGATGAAACTGTAGGGGACAACAATAAGTGAGCTGAGAGTGTAATAATCAATGCACACGCGTGTCATACCACGTTTCAACACACCTGCGAGGAAAAAATAGACCTGTATTTTACAATAAATTTCATTTTTCGAGCGAGTGTGAAAACAATGATGATGAGTGAAAACAATATATAACTATTCCAAATTTAAAATCAATAGCATCAGCGGTTGCTGTTTGTTATATACCACTGTGAAAGGCAGATGGACATAAAGGGTTCCTTTCTACTTTTTTGGTTAGGAAACCTAAAATGGTACACTAAAAAAAATGAGATTTTAAAATAAAAAATATGGAAATTTTGCATATTAAAATTTTTCTTTGGGTTTGTCAGCACCTACATAAAAATTTATAAACAAACAAATGTTAAATTGGGTAATAATATTTATATTAAGTTGAGTAATGCAGTTTAGAGCTAGTTCCTTCTAGGCTTTGTGTGCTTACCACCTTCGGCCACATCATCACTTACCATGGTGAGATTGTGGTCAGACTGTGGCCTATAGCATTAAAAATAAATTTAAAAAAGATAGTATTTTGTGTATATAAAGTTATTCTGAAATTCTGTAATGTTAAGAGCAAAAAAAATATAAAAGCGCAGATCTGGATTTAATAGGTATTATTATGTTTGGTAACTATAAAATATTACAAATGGTAAATTGAGTTTTTCTGTCTGCCTATTAAATCTAATTTATTGTTACATAGAGAAATATAGTGAAAAAATTCAAAATTTATAACAATGAAATATATGGTAAATTACCTGTTTACAAAAATAATCCTATTTTCTCTTGGAGAGGATACTTGTAAGAATAATAAACTACATACCCTGCAACCTCCATCAGCAGAGCCTGCACAAAGATCCCTTCAGCTGATTGCTTCTCCCTAATATACATTATCTGTGGTACTTTCAGGAACAGGCATGATAAGATTGTCACAGTGCTTAACGCATTAGCTATATTTTGCATTACTTCCCCTGCCATCGTCATAAATAGCTAGATAATCTGAAACCGGTTACACTGAATTACTAAATTGGTTAGAAACGAGTAATTGCGTCGAAATAAAAATTTATTTGCGATAGGTGTTGGCACAGGTCTTTCACAGTGGTTAAATCAATTGAGCCGCCAATTTATATGTGATCTATATACAAGGTCAACTCGTCTATATTCTAATCACTTGAGACTTACCGGAGGTACAACTCGTAGATAATTTAAGCACGATTTACAGAATAAAATTAAAACGAAACTGCTTGAAATGATTGTTGACAAGTTCATAGCTTCATGACTGCACATAGTTATAAGGAATCATTTTAGGAAACAGGAATTTTTATTGTAAATGTTCACATTTTAGAATTAGTTGCACGAATTCGTTTGACGTTTTGTTTTTTTTTTGGCAGGCAGCAGACTTCATCATGACTTTTTCAATTAATGTTGCCAGTCTTATAGAGTGACATTTCTTTTATTAAACTTGCATTTATTCCTTAGATTAAGGATTTGCTTTTTGATTTATTCTAATAAAATATTTTATGTCGTTTTTATTTTTTTTTCCTTTTCATAGTGCATGGATTAAACGATAAAGCAGGGCTACGTACCACTCTGAGGTACCCGCTCCTAAAAGAAAAGATTGAAGTCAAAATAATGTCGTATGTAAACTCGAGATAATGCATGTGTAAGTATCGAATCTATTCTCTGAGAAAATCAGACTTTATTTCGCCATGCTGATATTAACGTTCAAATAGTTCATATTAAAATTAACTTTGATTCTCACAGGCCTGTTGGGTTTATCTTTTTCCGATGCAATTATATCAATAAAAAGTGAAAATAGGATACAAACAAAACAATTCAAAATGAAAAAGAATGAATAGCTGTTGATAAAAATAATAGCTGGTCCAAATCGCTGCCAGTTGGCAGTGTACCCAAAATAGTCAGCCGCACCACCGGCTGTTATGGCAGTCTCAGAGAGGATGGATGGGGCGAGACTAGGTATCGACACAGGTTGCATCCCATACTAAGGGCCGTCCTATCCTCGAGGGCATTAATCCTACTCCGTCAGGTCACTCACTACCATTGTCCCGTTTAAACCACTCGCTTTACGAATAGCAGACTCTTGGGCGCTGGCAAGAGCTCAGCCCATGTCATGATGTCATTAAGGTGGCATTGAATCTTACCTGCGCTTTATACACTCCTGTGCGTAAAAAGCGCAGGTAAGATTCAGCGTGTGGTGGCCTAGCTGATCAACAAAATAAGGTACCATACCTACTGGTAGCAAGGAGGCTCATAATTAAATGCATCAAGCAAGACGAAGACAAGATGCAAGCCGAAAAGTGGCTTTCCAGTATTTGCCGAGGGAAAAGCTCGCAGCCAAAGACCTGCTTCTCATTCTCCAAAGTGGTTGCATTTCGGGAAATCCTTTCATAACAAAAGTATAAGCAGCTTCTTGCCTTTAAAATTTGTAGGTTCCTGAGATATCGTTAATAGTGAGTGGTATTTCGTTTAGGTAGGCCTATTTTTTTTATATTACGAAAATGACAAACAATCATACGGCCAGTCTGGTACACCTGGTAGCCAGTAACACTCGGCACATCCAGGCGCAGGCATCACTGAAGCGTTACCGAACCCTTCCTCCCTCCCCAATTAGCTCTGGCGACCTTGTGCAACCAACTGTTAGTACTTAATAAAAGGCAAAGTCCTGACTGAATGAGTCATACACGGGCGCGAGATGTCCTGCATCAGCCGCCGTCGCGTCGCGGCGCCATCCCCAAGAACAATTAGGAATCTTCACTAAACTAGCAAAAAGCGCAGCTTTGTAAGGGCTCGCGAGATTTTTTTATTTCGTCATTAATTTTAAGAGCATTCATTTTTGATTTTATATTTTTTTGATTTGTTAATTGTGCCCTTGTATCCCTCTCCCAACTACGCCCAAGATACTAATTTAAAATCACCGGCTGAACTCCTGATTCAATTATAAAAATCCTTCCTTCGACTTCAAATTCAATACTCACAAGAAAACGCAAGTTTGCTCTCTTGAACAATCTAATAATAATTGGCTACTTAGCTAATGTTAAGTCGAGTTTGTCACAACACTAGCTCGACTCTCGCATCAGCGTGTCCCGTCACTAAAGGACTTTTAAGAGTTTGACAGATCGGAACAAGATGGTTTCCCGCGTGTGTGGAAAAGTTTTATTATGAGTCTATAATATTATTTTTAGGGCTTGTTGATGTAAATAAGCTCCAACACTAAGAATTGATATTAAGTCCGTCAGTTAGATTATCATCTTTTCGTAATCTAACTGACGTACTAAATATCGTTATAGTTCCGCGTAACGTCACATTTCTATACATTTTTTTAATGAAATGTGACGTCACGCGGAACTTTAACGGGCTATATCTTCATCATTTATTGATTGATTAACGAGAAAAAAAATACGTGTCCAATATTTTTCGATAATCTAACTGACTGACTCAATAGAATTATATATTTTTACCCAGGAAAGTACCCAATTATTAATTAGTATTTGTAGTTAAAGCAATGCCTTATTATAAATAATTTTATAGTTTAATATAGAAAATATATGCTTTCAAAATAAATTTAACAATAATTATAACCGAGCGAGCTATGTAGACACTTTCCCTATTTTCCGTGCACTTTCCTATGAAGTAGGCACATTTGATGCCTCTCCGCCAAACGCCGACGGCCGGTGAAACGGCATGCGGCAGGCAGAGTGGTTCTATATCAAATGCATCGTGGTGGCTATTTGCAACTACATCATGTCTAGTAACGACAACGTAATCTATAGGTTCTTACAGGTTAAATTTATCAAAGTTATTGGGAAAAAATGTTTTGCGAACATGATCTGCTCTGAAGGCATATTGCCTTCAGAGCCGGTATCAGAGTCAATCAATGCATCATGTACGAGTTAAGTTGAATAGGCTAATTAAATTGTCTGATTCAAAATAAAAAATAAATTTAAGTATTAATAGATACTAAACAAAATCCTGGTACAAAAATACTTAAGTACTTATATCTAGAATACAACAACGACAACAATTAATTTTTCTTACCATAAATACTAAACTACCGATGGAGGCTTATATTGCCATAATTGCTTTTAATCTAGATACTAGACATTGAAGGATAAACTAGTTTTAAAACATTTTGCATACCAATAAAATTAACTATTACCACAGAATATTCAATAGTATTACTATTACCCTGCTCATAAAATTTCATGACAATCGGTTGAGTAATGCGATCTGTAGAGGAGAACAGCTGGACAGCCGGATAGATATACGAAAGCATGTTTCTCTGTTTTGAGCGAAGCGTCTCCGTTTAAGCTTGGACAGCTTATACGGAGACGCTTCGCTCGCTCGGTTAAAAAGTATTCATTAGGGATATTGGTGCGTACTTCTGTTGAAAATTCCATTAGGTACATCTTTAGATTTCTACCTTATTAGCTCAGATTAGAGACTTTTTATTCAGTAATCTGAGGAGCTTATTATTATAAAATTAGGTAAACCACCCAAAACAGTTATTTCGTTTCCGACAAAACTTACAAAAAAAAGCATACGTGTCGAAACATACAGAACCTACAATGAATTTGAGCTTTCGGTGAAGGAAAACATCGTCAAGAAACTATAGCACGGTGGTAGGGTCCCCCACCCTCATGTTAAAAACCTGTGGCCAAGCACCTATTGGTGTGTTCCGACTACTGCACTTGAGAGCCAGTTCATTCTAGGTTTTGTGTGCTTACCACCTTCGGCTACATCATCACTTACCATGGAGAGATTGCGGTCAAATGCGTAAAAATAAAAGAAACCCGCGCATTTTTAAACACGCGCGTATTTTGCGTGAACCGAACTATTTACATTATTAATTAACTTAATCAAGTTGAGGTTTGACAAACCTAAGTATCCAAAGGTAATAAGAGCGAGATATCAGATAAGGTCCTATCTGTGGCTATGTATTGGATGTGAGATGGCGTCATCCATCAGTCTTTCTGTCGCCGTTCCTCGCACGAAATTTGCCTCGTATAGTGCGCAGTAGCTTGTTTCATCCGATGGCGCAACTACATCCCCTCCTTTTTACCACCCTGCACATCCAGACACCCAGCAACAGGCTATAGCCTGCCTCACGGTCGGAGTTATCTTTTACATTGCAGCAAAACGTCATTGCCTCGTTTACCTGCCTCCCGACAACAACTATCCTAGCGTTCCTCAGTAAAAAGTACTTCGGACGCCAATGTGTAAAAGTGCTTCTTGAACTCTGCTTCTTGAACTTTCCGTGAAAATTATTAAGAGTGTAACTTTAGTTTACGTGACTATTTAGAAAGTTTTATTAGTAATTATATAAAATATTTTATTTTACTTTATTTAGAGTTAAGTGCTGTGTGTTTTAAGGTATGTACCTCGGCATTTAAAAGTTAAATAGAGCAATAAGCTAGCAATATGCATTAATTTTTGAATTGAACTTTTTTGTGTAAATCCTGTTAGATCCTTTTAATTTTATTTTTTATTTACAACATATATGTATGTATGTACAAATTAAAATCTGCCTTTTCATGTTCAGACTAAGTTACCAACTCCTTATTTCATGCAAAAGTAAAACTTTTAAAAAGTTTGTGTCGCTTATTTAAATATCTTAAGATCCGGCTGCAAGATTACTACGTTCATCGCCTTTTTAATCAAAATCTTTTTTTATATATAATTATTAATTGTATATTATTAAATTTGTTTTGTCAGATGATTAAAAAAAAAAAAAAAAAAATTAAGATTATGAATGGGGAAATATATTTTTGTCAAGGTCCCTATTATCTAAAGTGACCACTAGTAGGTGTTTTTATTTAAAATAATTAAAACTGATTCTTTCGAAAAAAAGACACTGTCTTGTTTATTAAATAAATTATGACAGCAATGTTAAGAGGCGGTATGCCAAATTTTGCCGATTTCGCTGATTTATGTGATTTAACAATCGTGATTTTACTGTTAAAATACTGTATTTCTACAAGTTTTAATTCACAACCTAAAATATCATTTTAATTATGATCTAATGAATGAGCTACCTTTTTATTTTTATTATTTTATTTAATGCGAGATTTAGGTTGTTTTAAAAGATTTTTTATTGCTAAACTAGTGAACTTTAAAAAAAAACAGCAAATGGGTTGTTTATTAACTGAAGTTTATTTATGTTGCTATAATTTTAATGAACGAGAGTTCTAAGTAGCCGAAATCAAAAGCAATTCTTCGCCCATTTTCTCAAAAAAATTACTAAGTTAAATATTTTTTTACTCAAAATTATTATAATAAAGCGGTAAAAAGTGCTCCGTTTATTTTATAGATAACTTTCATAACAATAAACTGCATTTTTTTTTCATACCGATTAGTCGGCTAAACGATTCGTAAATATGTGATATTCTAAACCTCTTATAGCAAAAATTCAAAAACAGCCGCCTGTTTGAGGTCGATTAATCAAAATTAAATAATAAAATTAAAAAAGTAGCTGGTTAATTAGATAATAATTGAAATGATCCTTCATTTTGTGTATTAAAACTGATAGAAATACAGTATTTTAACCGTAAAATCACGTAAATCAGCGAAATTGTCAAAATTTAGCATACGGTCTCTTAAGAACTTTAAAGTTTTGTTGGATGTTGCACACTTGGCCGCAAACTCTTCGCTGCCAGGCGTAAACAGATATTATTTCTAGTCAGCCGGATCTCGTAATAATTACCTACTTAATATGATTTTCATTTGACATTTCATGTGTGTAAAGACGAAAAAAATTAGATGTTTCTATGAATCTAAAAAAAAACGATGTTGCATTGTTTTTATTTGCTTGCGACACAGCGGCGCGCGGCTGCTGTGGTGTGTGTGTAAATATTATTAATTGTTCATCAAAGCGAATTAATTTGCCTGTATTGTAAAATAATTAAGGTTTTTAATTTACGCTATAGGAGGCTATAATAAAGTGATTCCGTGACAATGGTCGTGGGTTCGAATCCTACAATGAGCAATATACCAGGTGGAGATTTCAAGAAGGCATACATTGTGTATTTTATTGCGCTCGCCGGCCGCTACCGTGGTATCGCTCGCTTCGCTCACTCAGCTCGCGCGCGGGTACAAATAGTTTTTGTGTAAATCAATATGTAATATTTGTGTTTTAATTCATAGTTTTTTGTCTGCGAAGTACGAGTATGTTGATTGTATGTAAACTTTTTTTAAAGTAAGTTACCTACTTTTATATTTGAAATAATATTTTTATTTTCCTTCCAGGTATCGCTAAAGGAAACCATCGAAATCTTAAGCGAATTAAAGGTGTGTCATAAATGTAAAAGAATTGTCAATCAGTACACGATTATTATCAAGTTGTGTTTAATAAAATGCTGTATGACGTTAATTAGTTCCATGAGTATTCTGCGTTCTTACGTCTAGCGATATAATTAAAGCTTTCAAATCTCTAAATTTGAAAAATACTGTTGATCTATGTGGGCTTTCAGTTAAACTTATTAGTTCTATAATTGATTGTATTGCAACCTCATTTGGCTGTTATTTTTAATAAATGTATTGATTTTGGTGAGTTTCCTGATATTATGAAACATAGTAAAGTAGTTCCTTAATTTAAAACCGGTAGTACATCCGACCCCACAAATTTTAGACCAATTTCCATACTACCGACATTCAGTAAAATATTCGAGAAAATTATAATTAATCAATTGATGGTACATTTCAATAGTAATAAACTGCTTCACAGTAAACAATTTGGTTTCACTAGGAGTCGCTCAACAACCGATGCTGGTGTTGACCTTATTCAACATATTTTTGACGCCTGGGAAAATTCACGAGACACCCTCGGTGTTTTTTTCTTTACAAAGTGAAAAGACATGATTTTAAGTAGTCGTTGATTGGTTTACTATAAATAATTTATTGCCAAATGAAAAAAAAAAAACAAAATGTATCAGATTCAGTCTACCCAATGTGAGACATTCGGACACAAATATTGTAATTAAGGGCGAAAAACTGGATCTTGTTAAAACAACTGTATTTTTAGGTATTACTTTATATAATAAGTTACAATGGAGCCCTCACATTTGTAAATTGGTGGATAGACTTAGTTCTGACTTAGTTAGACATACTTCTAAGAACACATTAAAAAAAAGACTTGCTGAGTTTCTTGCCGGAGTCTTCTCAGTTCAAGTTGTATTTGGAACCGGTGTAGAGTCATTTTGTTAACGTTCATAAGTGCCTTATCAGGGCCTAAATTGAATAAATACTTTTTGAATATAAAGCTTATCAAAATAGAAACACTCCATCTCCTAAGGCGGAGAACATCGTGGAGTTCATCGTCGTGACAGGATCAAGTAGGTACACGCCGAGGGTGCAGCTGATGGAATAGAGCCGCAACGTCAACTTCAAGGCGTTCGTGGTGCGAGTTCCGTCATGTTTTCTGCACCCCGTCATGGAAGAGGACTTTTGGCCACAGGGCATAAAGGATCGCATAAAGACATAGTGCAGTAGTGTTTAATAACATAGTCTTAAATGTTTTATACCAACAAAACATGGTTTATTATAATATTTATGTTAGTTTGTAAGGTTTTACGGGCCTCAAGTAGCCTGAAAATAAATTATATTATTATTAAATAGAGAAAAACAAAATTTTACACCAATATATATTTTCAGGTAACAAAAACGCCAGAGAAATAACAGCGGATCTATAACTACAGTCAAAGAGACGTAAGGAAAAGGTAAGATAGACAACACAAAATTAATAAATATACAGGTATAGTACAAGTATTAGACAAAGTTATAATAATATAATAATAAATGAATTAACTAAAAGTTATTATATATATACAAAGACTACAACCTCCTAAACTGGCCACTTCCTCGGTCAACGGATAGGAATTGCTATCCAACGAGGAATTGTGGCCTGCCTTATGGGCACCCTTCCCAGAGGCCTTGGAGACCTTGGGGATTGTATATATTAATTAATAAATATCGTGTTAGTAAAAACATATCTGTTTATTTCAAAAAAATTGGAAATGAATGATGTTTAACATTTTAGACAAATATTTGAAACATAAAGGGCCGAATTCTTAAAGGCCATATAAACAGTATCCGGCTGTTAATTTTAAATGAGAAAAAAAATGCATATGCTCATGTCGTCTGCAGATAAATCATATGATGATTGGTTACTTTATTAAAGCATTTACGACTATTAGAAACAGTAGGTCCGTTACTCTTTCTCATCATCATGATGATGATGATGGTGATGAGAAAGAGTACTGCCTTGTGGTACAACATACTGAGTGGTCGTACACCAAATCAGAGGTGTAATTTGTTTCGGTTTTAGTTTTCCGACATACAGGTCGTTGTTTTGGTCAGCGACGAGCGACTCAGGGTCGATAATACAAATGATACTGGTGCTAAAAAAAATATAAATAAAATATTTTTATTTTTTTTAATAATAAAAATAAAAAAATTAAAATTTTAAAAATCATGTAATAAGCTATAATGTAGACATAATACTAAACGGGAGTACGAGGGAGTAAAGGGGTGGGGCGATGGCGGCTTGCGCCTAGCTCTAGTCAGTGCACGTGCCTAGTAACCATACTTTGCGGTAATTTTATTTCAAATTGAATAAGGTATTTCTCAACATATCTATAGTATTTAATGGAATTAAGTCCATTTTTGGGGAATATATATTTTGTACTACCGCTCCTGGGTCGCTTGTCGCCGACCAAAACAACAACCTGTATATTCTTCTGATATGAGTCATTTGCAGTCTCTCACTTAGATATGATTTAATTAATGTTATATATCTAGTAGAGTTTTTGTAGATCTACATGACCAAAAGTTTTGATCATGTCCATGTTCAACGCTACTGCCGCGCCTTTACTCTATTATCATTTCTCATCATTATTTTGTATAGAAAGTTTAAAATATCTTTATTTACAATTACAACAAATATGTACAAAATACAATCTATGTATAGCCTCAAGCCTGCCGCTGCTTTCGATTAACGGCAGGGTTCCCAGAAGGCTGGCAGCGTTTCCTCTTTGGACCCAATAATATTTTTGTGCCTTTTGCGGTCGAGACCATGGGACCGTGGGGGTCCGAAGCTCGCCATTTTGCTCGCACCTTGTCATCAAAATTGATCGAGATCTCCGGAGACCAGCGGGCGGGGAGCTTTTTCCGCCAACGCGTCAGCTTGGCTATCCATACAGAAAATTATATTGATTGTTTTATTTTTCTTATATCCCATCTGTTGATCTGCTTATATATTATTAGATTCAAAAAAGTTAAGCGAGTGAAGCGAGTAAGCGAAGTTTCCAGTAGACATAAAATTAGTAGCTTGGGACTCACAGGGGGAAAAAACCAATATACATAAAATAGAGCTTGCTAGCACGAAACATACATATCCTTTGTTTTCAGACAATGAACAACAAACTTATTGTTATCCTCGCCATCATCGCCATGACTATCATCAGGTTGTCCAGCTCAATAAAGGCTGGAGCTACTGAAGCACCGCACAAGGCTAGGACTACTATGCCGACCAACACCAGCGTGTTCTCGCCGCTAACTCTTAATAGTGAATGGTCTCCCACGGGACTACTGCTACTGTCTTTAACTAGCTCAGTATTAGGATCTATTCTTTGTGGATTTTTTGTGGCATCATTCTGCTGCGATGATGTGCTATCGAGAATAGGTAAATGAAATGAGTATGAAGGAAGAATAAAATTAATTTGCAAGAATCTATCAATTTTTAATAATTCACGTGTTGTTTGAACTTTCAGGAAACGTATATCTAGCTTGTGTCGGGTTAACTGACTTAATAATAACCAGCGGAGTGTTACCTGTACCAGCCGTGCTCATCGTGACCGGTCAGTGGGACACAAAATTCGTCTGCTATATAACGCAATTCATTACTGAAGCATCTACGTATTGCTACAGCATGTTTTTTATGGTAAATTTCGTTCATAATGATCATATTGTTATATCCTTGTTTTAGGTGCTATAAAACTAATATATATATTTTTTTTTCTTGCAGTTCGTATCAATCGAGACTTATATTAGGCAGTGCACGTCACTTACTTGTTATTTTAAGTTCATATCGTGTCCTATCGATTGTGTTTCGGTTTTCATTTTCATAATTGGCTTCTTTGTGTCCGGCACGGGGGTTTACTTTGGGCTGGATTATGATTACTGTGCTCGTATACATATCGGTAACCCCTATTATCGGTTTGCCATGACAATAATATTTCATTTCATTCCATTTTTAATCACAGTAACCTGTTTTACTGCGACGATAATGACCGTAAAGATACGCGCCAGTCAACAACCACACTATCGAAGGTCCCTACAGTTCGAACATGACCTGTCCACTACGAAGTTAAACATCGCCATCTATCTTTTCTTTGTTATAATGTGGATACCATATATTGTCGTCTCGATTATTTTTCCTCATACTACTGATACTATATACTACATCTGCGCTTGGATAGGCGTTAGTCGTTCGGTGTTCTCGAGCTTCATATTTAATACAATGCACAGCGATTTGAGGAATGCATTTGGCAATTTGTGCAACTACTGCTGTTGCAAGTATGATATCCCAAGTCCGTTACGAAACCGCCGCAGGCGCTCTGTAAATGGTTCAAGATCGACAGGAGATGTGTGGCTGAACGTAATGCCTGAGGCAGCCCGGAGTGAGAGACGACGATCCTCATCTATAGATACCTACACATTTTAAACGCCTGGTAAATATTTTTTCCAGAAAACTTCTATTTTTTCATACTTCGTGATTTTGTTTTTCGAATATAATAAACTAGGGTCTACTCCGACAAACGATAACACGCGGTAGCGGTAACGGTAGCCCGTCAGATGGGTACTACCCTTACCATCGTGCTATGGTTTCCTCACGTTTTGCTTCACTGAAAACTCAAACTCATTGTAGGATTCGAACCCGGGTCCTTCGTCTCGGTATCTAACGTCACTACCACTGAGCTATCATCGCCTTAACATTTGACAAGAATGATCGGACTAGGTAACGAGCTAATAAAAATCAAGCAAACATTTCGGCTAATAATTTTAAAGGCTGTAAGAGAATAAGTACCAGGGGCCCAAGTCTGCTATTACAATTGTGTTCCAATGAACTATCAGTGGTGTCAACATTGTCACATTTTATAGTTTTGGTAGTCTACGAATACAATAGCGTCATAATGGCGGCATAATAGCTTTCTGATGATTTGGCACTGAAACTATAATCGTGCCACAGTGATCTTTGTTGTCAGTTTTGACAGTTTCATTTCATTCATTATGAGACCATTATGAATTAGTAGTCTGCGCACATCGGCTCAATGATAATGGAATTGCAATAGTATCGAGTCATTATGACATTTTAACAAACTTGGCCCCCTGATTATGTTAATAGCGACAATGTTTATTTCAATTAATCTATTCGTTTATTTTCAGATATCGGCTTTTGGATATCCACAGCATATAATTTTATTTTACATGAGCTGGCTCTTGGCAATCATGGCAAACATGACATAGCTTTGGTTAGTCCATAGAGTAGTGTTCTCATAATGGACGGAGCGAAAAGAGCGAAAAATAGTGAAATGTAATAACACAGTGCGAAATAATTGGACTACAAAAGCCTGTTATGTGACGGCACAAACATGATCATAAGTGGAAGCTACCATCGGATGCCATGTGCCAAGAAAATTCAATTTCAGCTCAAAAGAAAACAAGAGATAATAATTTATTCGAAATTTGTGACGGATACTTCCCTTTTTTACCCGACCGACCTATAACTTACAGTTTTTTTGTTAATTCAAGATAATTTGAAGTCAAGTAAATGATGAAAAAGATTTTAACTATTTTTGGGAAAAGATGTGTGAGTAAGCATCTATGAATGTCATAGATAATTTTTGTGGTCTTAGTTTGATAATCAAATGATTGGCATGTTTTTCGCCGAATCTTGGTAAGTAAAATATTTAACTTAATGCGGCTATTTAAGTTAGGCTTTAAGCTCATAATATAGTCTGTTAACTTTGTAGAGTTTACTTTGTTTATAGTTTATTTTAATTTTGTTTTCTATTCTCAATCTTGTTTCTGTCTTTTTTCATTACTTTTGAATTGTCTTTTTTGCAGTCGGGTTTTTTTAAACAGTATTAAAGTGTGCAAAATCGCTACCTTAATTAACTCTTATTGTCTATAACAATATTTATGCGTGTGGAAAAAATTGGTGTATTGTAAAAGTGTATGTTAGTAAAAATAACATAGTATATACTTAATCAACGTATTTGAAAAAAAAAAACTATACTTCTTGCAAGTGGTATAAAAAAAAACCGAACGCTAACATACTTTTAAAATAATGTAGCAGTTACATTACAATTTTAATTATATCGTAATCTGAGTGTTTTGTGAAACTTAGAAAAGAGAACTATAGAAAAAGAATTCATTAATAATAATAATAATAATAATAATAATTCATTTATTTCAGGCTACTAGTGGCCCATAGATATATACCTTACAAACTAACATAAATATTATAGTAAAACATGTTTTGTTAGTATAAACACTTAAGCCTATGTTAATAAACACTAAACTAAAACACTATGTCTTTGTGCGATCGTGTGGCACTTGTCCACGAAAGCGACGGAACACCACGTCCTGCGGCCAAAAGTCCTCTTCCATGACGAGGTGCAGAAAACATGTTGGAACTCGCACCACGAACGCCTTAAAGTTGACGTTGCGGCTTAATATCTAATATATGTAGGTACTTGTTGTATTCATATTGTTCTAGTATATTATTAACTCTGTGGTACTGGTATCTAAGGCATCTTTTGTTAGGGTGACAGGGTGCCGGTGTAAAATACCGCGCGTTGATGTCTCCAGTACCGCGAATTGCGAAACATAATATACAAATTCTTGTTGTGGATGTCTTGTTTATGATGTTAGTAGCACAAGATTTGTGCTTTGTGTACAGGACTATATAGTCCTGAGACATTGTTAGTATTTTAATAATGCAGCTCGGTTATCTAATGCTGGCACGTTCACATTACTCACACATATGCAATTTCACGATACAGTGTTTATTACATTTTACATGCGTAGACACTACACATGCGCAACGTGTAAATGTGTTGAACATGTCAGCTTTCGTTAACCGATCTGTAACCCTGTATAATGATGTATTCGTGTGTATAATAGCAACCATTTAGGAGAGTTGGTTAATGAAGATATGTTATATATTTTGGTCATAGAATTTTCGGTAAAATTTAAATTGTTTAAAAGTACTTCATCTCTCAATGTCATTCAATTAATAACTAGTTGCATTTTTGCAGTTAAATTGTAAATTACATAAAAATATATTAACTTATATATACTTATATTAATCTATTATAATATAGATATAATAAAAATATTCCTTAAATTCTATTCCGTAAAACATATAAATAAATAAAAAATCATATTCAGATAAAAATTAGGTTTCGGCCACTTGCATCCAGTGACTCCAACCAGGTTATCGATCCACCTGATGGGAGGTCGTCTTTCCAGTATGAGGTCATAACCCGAGAGCATACTGACTCGACGAGCTATATCAATCACTTCATTTTCTGCGAAAGTCCTCATTTCGGACCCTGTCGCACAGATAAATTCGTAGCTTAGCTTGTTCCGTAGCTCGCTAAGTGACACTGAGCTTATTTATGCGGTAATAAACCACGTCTTGATTCCCTATAGCATCACTGGTAATAAGCACTGTTTATTAAATAAATTAGATTACTGTGTACTCATACACAAGTTTTAATAACTCACGAGCTGTCTGCATCTTACAGGAAACATTTTCTAGCTTGTCTAGCGTGTTAACTGACATAATAATAACCGGCGGAGTATTACCTGTGCCAGCCGTTCTCATCATGTCCGAACAATAGGGCACTACGTGCAATTTCCGACCGATGCATACGCACTGATTGAAGTGTTTTGTCTCTTGGCCGTGTGGCTCCCGGCATAGAATAGGGCCAACCCTTCCAATCCTGTGGGTGTCGTAAAAGGCGACTAAGGGAATACACCAGAGGACGGCCAGTAGCGTCCACCAAACGTGATAATAACAGCAAAATACAAACACGGCTACGGCCTCCAGTCCCCGGCGGGATAAAATTTCATTAGATTTTTCTGCATCTAGTAAATAACGGCGTAATTGTATGGATAATAATAATTCACAAAACTTTGGGAATCCTCAAATTTTCCATAAAATCTATCACACTATAATTTTACTTATTTGACGATTGAAAAATTAGAAAAAGAAATGAAAAAAATAACATTGAATATCTATACCGCAGAATGCAAATAATACTTATATATAGGGTGGCTTTTTTGTTAATTTAAAGTAAACCTAAAACTCCCGGTCCCTCAACAGTTTCAGAGAAAAAGAACAATTAAGTTTATATCAAAAATGTTCATGCTCACGACTGAAATGAATAAACAAACCACACATCATTAATACAATTTGAATACATTGAAATACGTTCACAACAAACGCTCGGTCCCATTCAATCAACAGGCTTCGAGCATAAATTCATTTATTAAGTTTGGTGTGGCAAAAAAATATGTGTATTTCCATTCAATATTTTTCAGGTGAAATTTTCTACTATTTAATATCCTTGAATATTGTGTCGGCCGTTACACGCTCTAATTAAATGCTGTTATATGTTAGTATAAAGCACATCACTTGAGAACGGCTGGACAGATCTGGGTTGCAGAATTTTAAACTGGGCCATAAAAAAAATTGGTAGGGTTTTTTGATATAGGCAATTTAATCTTGACGGACAGTTAGTACAATATATGGTTCAAAACAAACCTATAAAAATAGAAAAATTACAATAATGGACAATATAATTGAAAAGTTTTTAACGGTAGCTGAGCCAAGATTATAGCCAGATTAAATGAAATATAAATTATTATAACTAAATAGAACAAATAAATATATATATGTGTTTTAGTTACACATTATTTTAGTTACATTGCAGATTAATTTAGATTTTAATGACTTATTTATCAATGAGATGTTAATAAATATAGTATTGTTATAAAAAAAAAATATGTGTGTTAAAAATATATACTAAAGATTATAAAAAGTATTACTACTATTAGGTTTCCAGATCTCATTGGGGAAATGGGAAGGTTGAAGGGTCGGTAAAATATGTTGCAACTGCAAGCTTTTTTAAAAAGCGTCCCAGTGAGTGAGGGTAGTTAGTAAAATAAGAAATAATTTTAGGATTATCAAAGTATTAAACGTAATTTTACGATAATTATTTCTAATTAATTCATGTTCTAATCTATATTCCAGCATTAAAATTACTATTATTATTGTAAGAACTTTTAGTGCTGTTTAAATAAGTTAGGATAGTTTGCAAATATGCGTTTATACTTAAATTTGCAAATCTGCGTTTATATACTTAAATCGTCATATGAAACGTCTAGGGTCGGCAACGCGCGAGTGATACCCCTGGTGTCGCAAGTGTATATAGGCTACGGTAACCGCTTACCATCAGGCGGGCCGTATGCTTGTTTGCCACCTTACTGGTATAAAAAAAAGTGAAGGCTCGGGGGACACCCGGCGGAAGCGTACGTAAAATCGATTTACGCAACCGACTTTCGACTTTTTAATTTTAGTCCCCATCCCAAACGTGCGTTTAATAACGTCATGTAAAAATGGTAATCGGCGTAACAATTCTAAAAAACATAGTTAAATATAAAAAGCCTTGGAGCTTGAGTCGCGTTTAATGCTTAGTATGACTTTTGTCATCTTAAGTTTAATATAAAATTAATTCTCTTTCATTTTTTTTTTAAACGCGACTTTCATTATTCTAGTTTAATCAGTGTTTTAATATTGTGTGTTTTGGTAATATTATTTCAGTGTTTAGTAGGTACATAACTGTATAAAACAGAAATGTTTGTAACATGGATATAATTCATCCCTATACATTTTATAGGTGACGTTAGAAAACTGTTATAAAATAGTTTTAATTTCAAAGCTCTTTTTTAAAATATAGAACATTATTTTTTTATATTTTATCGTGTTATGTAGCTTCTAGGTAGTTCGACTATCGAAAACGAGCGTCGTGATCGAAACAGGGTACAATTTTAGATAAAGGTTACATCAGGCGGGAAATATTATTTTTTTCGATTTTTTATTGATTTTTACCTTCGTAGAACTATTTACTAATGTTTAACCTTAAGTAAAAAATTAAACTGACATATCGAATGTAATTTAGTTTATAATTTTAAGAATCAATTCATTAGGACTTTATTATTTATGAATAATTATGTATTCTTGATTTTACGTTCGAGTATTGTAATAATATTGAATTAATATACTTATAATCATTTTATTATGTATCGTTTATATTTGAAGTCAAATATAAAATTACTTGTAATTAGAAAAAAAGGGTTTTCTGAATATTATAGAAAGTATTACTACTATTAGGTTGCCAGATCTTATTGGGGAGGTTGTATATTGTAGGATACCAGGGGCCCAAGTCTGTTATTACAATTGTGTTCCAATGAACTTTCAGTGGTGTCAAAATTGTCAAATTTTACAGTTTTGGTAGTCTACTAACACGCCAAAACTATAAAATGTCACAATTTTGACACCACTGAAAGATCATTGGAACACAATTTTAATAGCAGACTTGGACCCCAGTACTACTGTTATCAATTTTAAGACAGAATTAAAATATTTTAAAAACTCTCAATGTATAAAACAAACAGCCTAGCATGACATATCATAGCAAATGTCACCACATTACTAAGCATATACACCGTGACTTTTTATTCGTCTTAGAAACGCAGCCCACATAAAGTACCCAATGAATAGGTACTAATCATTAAGAAAAAAATTTTTTTTTTGTATATTAAAAATAATATATTATAATTATGACAAATCGAGTTAATAAATTAAAGTTTACGTATAAAATGATAGGAAATACCAACCCAGTGCACGAGTCGAGTACACTGCGCTCGTAACAGGATGTTTGAAACAACTTCATGCGTTATAATTAATAATATTTACTTTTTTTAAAGATAAAAATAAAAAAAAAAAAAATAATTGGTACCTGTTCATTAGGTGCATTATGTGGCCTGCGTTTCTAAGTCGAATATAAAGTCACGCTGTATAACGTAGAAATTATTAACTGTCATATATGTATGTGTTTAATTGAATAAATTTGTATTACTTCATCTTGATGTCCAATAAATTGGTGTTTGAAACAAAAAATCTTTTATTTCAACTTTATTCAACAAGTACATGAACAGTGGCGTAACAATACGGGCTGGCAAAATGCCACGGGCCCCCGACCCAAGAGGGCCCCGGCCCAAGAGGCCGCGAGCTCAAAAATATTTTTTTACATTGTACCTGAGTTACAGACCTCACGATGTTGTTCCTTCACCGAAAAGCTAGCAAATAGATGATGAATGCATTGAGATATTATGTTCTATGGATATGGATGTGAAATCTCCAATACGCATTGGGCTAACGTGGGGACTACAGACCATTCCCTCTCGCCTAAGAGAGGAGGCCTATGGCCATTAGTGGGACATATACAACGTGTAATTGAGTACGCTGAAAATCTCGAAGTTTATTAAAATTAAACTGAGTACAACGTGACGATTTTTACTGATAGGGCCCCATCAAAAGAATTTTCCACGGGCCCCAGATGGTATAGTTACGCCACTGTACATGACATACAATTTTGAACTACTAGGTATAAATATATACAACTTGCTGTCCCCCGCGGTTTCAGCCGCGTTCCCGGGATAAAATGTATGTCCTTCTCCATACCATAGGCTATCTGCATGCCAAATTTCATGATGATCCGTTGAGTAGTTGATGCGTGAAGGCGTAACAAACAAACAAACTCACTTTCACATTTATAATAATTAAGATTGTCGTATCCACGCCGTATATGTTTCTTTTTCGTCTTAGTTTTCAGTATGGCAACCAAATCTTTTTGTATAGACTTATTTTTTGCTAGTATATTTTTTTTTACTGTGTATAGGCCTGTGTTTGACCATAATCTCACCATGGTAAGTGATGATGCGGCCAAAGGTGGTAAGCACACAAAGCCTAGAAGGAAATGGCTCTCAAGTGCAGCTGTCGGAACACATCGATAGGTGCTTGGCGACAGATTTTCAACTTGAGGGTACCCTAACACGGTACTATGGTTTCCTCACGATGTTTTCCTTCACCGAAAGCTAAAGCTCATTGTAGGATTCGAACCCGGGACCTTCGTCTCGGAATCCGGCGTCACTACCACGGAGCTATCATCGCCTTAAATGTGTTACAGTAGTACCTCAGAGTATATAAATACTACGTACAAGTAGTACCCAACTAATATGGCTTACCGATGTACCTGCGCAGAAGATACATTTTCAAAGAGCGGGAAACGCTATTGGTCGGCAACTGCCGCCATATTAGCGCGCGCCGTGCGGAGGGGCGTAACTTGCGAGTGAGACGGAACTAACAGGCAGTGTATTATGAATCTAAAGCCCATCACAGATGTAGCTATAATATATATTAATATGCCGTGCTATAATTGAATTACAGTACTGAGGGCGAACCACAAGCTCTTAAAACAATATTATTATAACCTTATTTGACTTTTGTCTTTCTTTGACATCCGGCGTCAAAACGGGACAAAAGACAAATAAGGTTATTTTAACCTTGTTTTAAGAGCTTGTGGTAGGCCCCCATGTTGGCGAAGAAACAGAAATATATATTATAGCTATGTGTGCGGTCACTCGAAGTAGTATTGAAAATATATCATATATTATAACTTTGTTAATTAAGAACCTAGCTGTTAATTTCTCTAAGAAAATAAAATAAAATATCGTAATATGCCTTGCTATGATTTATATTATTATATATTATAGCTTCGTCTGTGATAGACTTTATAGTAGTGATCTAAGGTTGATTGTAAGTTTTAAGCATTCTTTCGTTAATCTTCGGGGTCATACTTTCTTTCATCAGTTGGGTAATACCATGGTACAATAATACTGTACAAGTGTTTATGCCATATGTTTCTTCACTAAACGTCACAAAAAATCATCCATTTCCAATAGATGCATATTAGCGGCGCGGCGATGACAAACATTCGAACTAAAGTTTTTCGCAATAGCCTACTTTCGCACTTACGTATTTCGATTTCATAAATATTCGAACTACAGTCGATCGGTGTTTTGAATTTCGAAGTTACAAAATACAGTCGTGATAGCTTTTCAATACGGAAGTGGAAGTCAAGGTACCACGGAGTACCTTACCACAATGCTATGGTTTCCATACGATATTTCCTTTCAAAAGCCCAAGCTCATTGGAGGAATCGAACCACTGACCTTCGTCTCGGCATTCATCTGCTTCTAGCTAGATCTTTTTGGCTGCTTTGTAGGATTCAGTGCCCAAAGGGCATACGGATTCCTATAACTGTCTGCGCAGATTTAGGCTATGTGTCTGTCTGTCCATATTAACCTGTTCACAGGATCACATTGACTCACTCAAACTGAGAAGAATACAAATATGCTTTTCAATGTATGCTCTTATTTGATGATTTCCTATCACCTATCATTACTTCCATCCTGAATACTTCCATTTCCTCGGGTTCTTTTCCTTCTCTCTGGAAAGAAGCCCAAATTATACCTCTCCCTAAGAAAAGCAATCCAACTTCTTTTTCTGAATATCGGCCTATATCTATACTTCCTTTTCTCTCTAAAGTGCTAGAACGACTGGTACATCATCAGCTAAGTACTCATGTCGCCATAAACAACCTTCTTAATCCATTTCAGTCTGGCTTTCGTCCAGGACATAGCACAGTAACAGCGTTAGTAAAAATCACAGATGACATTCGGTTCGGTATGGATAAAAAGCAACTCACCATCCTAACATTGCTAGATTTTAGTAATGCTTTCAATACAGTAGATTTTGATATCCTACTCGCTATACTGTGCTCGCTTAACATATCTCCAACGGTTATTGACTGGTTTCGTAGTTACTTGTATGGGCGCCGGCAACGTATTTGCATTGATGAGTCTTTCTCTTCATGGTGTGAAACTACTGCTGGTGTACCGCAAGGTGGCGTCTTGTCTCTGCTTCTTTTTTCAATATTTATATCTTCAATAACTGACAAAATCTCTTCTCTCTACCACCTTTATGCAGATGATCTCCAAATTTACCGACAAACTTCTTTTGATTCTCTTCCTAATGCAATTCAGTCCACCAATCAAGATCTTGCACATATTTCTGACTGGAGCAGGCGATTTGGCCTTATAGTAAATCCATCGAAGACCAAAGCTATCATTATAGCCCGTAAATATTTTATCTCCAGGATAGGTTGGGAGCAGCTTCCTGCTGTTACTTTTGATGGTGTTATCATTCCTTACAGTAATGTTGTCAAAAATCTGGGTGTCTTGATCGACAGTACCTTATCCTGGGCCCCACAAGTAGCGGAGGTAAGCAGGAGGGTGTTTGCAGCGGCTGGTTCTTTAAGGCGCTTACGTAATTTCCTTCCCTTTGTCACCAAGGTTGCGCTAGCTAAGTCTCTTCTTCTTCCTATTCTTGATTATGCTGACGCCAGCTATCTTGATCTTACTGAAGATCAATTTGATAAACTTGAGCGCCTCCAAAATTTCTGTATACGGTTTATATTTGGCTTACGTAAATATGACCACGTCTCTCAATTTCGTAATCAACTCAAGTGGCTTCCTATCCGCCTTCGTCGGAATACACACATATTATCTCTCTTATACACTGTCTTATTCAATCCTAAAGCACCTCTCTATCTCAAGGAACGCTTCGAGTACTACACCTCTCAACATCATCTTCTTCGTAGTTCCATGGAACTTAACCTTCAAACTCCCCGTCACACTTCTCACTCTTATTCCGAATCTTTCACTATCAAAGCTGTACGTCTCTGGAACGCTCTACCTCAGCCTATAAGACGGGCCCAGACGTTAGATTCTTTTAAATCTCTTGTTACTTCATACTATCTCACGCTTTAAACTTCCTCATTTCTTTCATTTACTTATTTTTATCTTTTTCCTAGAGCTGTTATTTCATGTTATGACTATTTATCTTACTATATATTAGTATGTATTAGTTTATTACTTTGATTATGTAAGTATTAGGATCTAGTATCTATTTTATGTATTGGGTTTTTAATATTTATTTATATTTAAGTGTATTCATATGTGTTACACCTGCCATATTGTCATATATCCTGTTACCCAAAGGTTGTCTGGAAGAAATCGCTTAAGCGATAAGGCCGCCTGTTTTGTATCACTTCTTGTTGTTTTGTATTGTTATGTTTCGTCTTTTACTATGTGGTGTACAAATAAAGAATATTTATCTTATCTTATCTTATCTTATTTGCTGCTATCTTATTTTCTGTTAAAATTAGTTTAAAATATATCAAAAATTAAATAATATTTTATTATATAACCTCTTCTATAGTTTTTCATCTAACATGCACATATTAGATCCTTATAAGCGACACTATGGAATTGCAAAATAAAACAGCAGTTTTTTTTGTCATGATAAACGCGTTCTTTTTTTTTTTCTTCGTGGCGTCACACGGTTTGTCTATTTTGCCAATTTCAACTAATATTATAAGTTCTAGTCACAATGAATCACTTTCACATAGTCCTCAGTCAGTCACCGTCCATAATAGTCATGTTTTAGTACAATGGTGGTCATTGTACTAACACTTTTCACGGACTTCTTGTGACATCTTGAAAAGCCACGATACACATAATTCATTTCATTTCACTTCACTGGTGCACATGTATTGATCTTTATTGGATAAAATACCACCGATTATATGCAATAAAACTCATAATACACGAATTTATGAAAATAAAAATGAAAAAGCAACGTCACTCTGCAAGTTCCCGCCAAAAAGTCGATAAACGCGTTCTGTTCTCGGCTTGGTTTTTGGAAATCAAGTAGGTTTTATATGTTTTAGTTTTTATTCAAATCTAGCTCGAGACATTTGAGCACTTTTCGCTATTCATACGACTCCATACTATCCATACTAATATTATAAATGGGAAAGTAGCTCTGTTTATATGTTTGTTTGTTTGTTACGCTTTCATGCATATAGCGTATGGTATGGAAAAGGACATAGGCTACTTTTTATCCCGGGAACGCGGGTGAAACCGCGGGGGACAGCTAGTTACCTTTAGGATATAGCCAACCATGTCCTTTTGGAAAAAATCCCTTAGGTATCTGTCTGTATTAAAACAATACAATACATACTGAAAACGAAATCATTACATAGTTTGTAAGCTGTATGTAGAGACAATAATGGCGAAATTTACGGTTTTGTTAACAATGGTGTCGTAAGAGCTCCCAGGACTATTATAGCCACGTAAACACTCCATTTCCGTATGGTGGAGCAGAGCAAGATGGAGCAGAGCGAGCCCGATTTTGTTGAATGTCAATCGTCGTATAGCCTTGCTCAACACAGTCTTTCGGGTTACGAATTGTAACGGTGAAAGGCGGACGCACAGTGGGGGCGAGCCGCATGTTTGCGCGCGACCCGCCAGTTCTCCGCCTGCGTATGTCAGATACACCGTTTTGCGCGTTGCCACCCGCGAACTATTCGAAAATTCAAATGTCGAACTTTTACTTTCGCGCGTAACTCTATAGCCGCGTTCGATTCAAGCTAATCTTACTAAAGTGATGTGTAGTGTTGTGACATGAACAAGTGTTTTTTTTTTTTAACTTCGTGATTAAGACCGTTGCAAAATGTTGGTGTGGTTATGCCTTATTATTTGGAGTGCTGCAGTGCCGGCTCGGTCCCAAGGTGAGTGGAACACAATGCACAATCGGTTTGGTGTTACGCGAAAAACCGCGGCGCACGAGCAAGCGGCCGCGTAATGGAGAATGATATTAGATAGCTTTAACCTCCATTTACTTAAGTATGTATGTTATTAAATAGCAATGATGCCATTGAGAAACACCGGTCACTTATAATTATGCTGAATATTTGTATATTGATCAAAGTATTGCTATGCGCTATTTCATTGTTATTTTTGCTTAAATTAGTTAATTAGCTTAAAACAATAGCCCATAAAACTTTTCGCACAATATCTTCACGGTGAATAATTGCACAGAAAAAAACGTAAGAATTATTTCGAAACTAACACAAAAAACTGGTTACACTGACGTAAGCTGACAATAATTAATTAACTTCATTGTCCACTAACGATTATGATTATAATCACTGGCGTGAATAGCTAGAATCGTGTCAGTCCAGCGCAAAACAGAACATAAAAGCAGTTTATAATGCTCTATAACTAAAAATAAAAAACAATATAATAATGGCAACGAGAAATATCTTGAAATATTGTAGTTTTATATGTATTTATAAATAAAAAAAGTCTATTAGCATAAAGTTAATAGACATAATATGCAAAGAAATACTTTAATAGTATTATTATTATTTTAGTTAAGTGTCTGTTTCAAGTACTCCTAGAGCTTGTATCATTACGACTAGACTAGATCTATTGTGATCGCCACGTTAACAAGATTTCACTGCCAAGACCTGCTATAGTGAACTGTTTGGAAGAAATGGATTTTACTTCATCTGGGTATAACAGGTGTTTCCCCAGACGAGTATTTCGTTTAGGCATAAGTGGACAGCACTCACACGTGATGTAGTAAGGTTGATAGAAAGCAGGACTCAATCAGACCGATCAATAGTCTCGTGGCAATGGTGCCAAAGTACCTTAAATTTATAGAAAGATATATATTATTTAGTGTTGAGATAATTGGTATTAACCCGTAAATTAATGCTAATTAGAAAATAATACTGGATTTCGATGGCTGGCGTAACATCGTACCTGTAAGAAACAGATTTTATATACGCATTCTCATTGGCTGAGGCTGACTTGTCTGTCAGTCAATCCGAAACTGTTTTACATGTATTAGGATTCACATACATATTTGGATTGTTTTGGAACCATGTTCATTTTAATTTAATAATACTTTAGCTTTTCAACTATCTTTACATTTCATATCATTTTTAATTGTAGTTATTAAAATATTCGCGAGAGAAGACGCGGTCGAAAAGCTTGTGTTGTTTTTACGAAATAGATTGCTTAAGGAACGATCTGTTTCGCGATCTCGTTTATGTCGTTTTCTCTTGAAGTTGAATGTAATCGATACCAAACGACCGAAGGCGCTTTAGTCTTGCCATTCCCTTTTCCTTGACACAACAATACAAATAATGAGACAGGGATGTAAAATAGAGAATGGTCCGGATTCTGTTGTAAATCTACAAAACTAATTTTAGTCACATCACATCTCTTTCTTACAAACATATTGAAAAAGGTTAGAATCATAGAACATATTAAAAGCTGTCAAATTAGTCTTTGTCGTTTTACTATGCGGGAAAATAGACTGTCTACTAAACTTATATTGAAAACAAGCATTGGACTAATTTAATAGGACTATATTTCTTACATCCTTGTCTTATGTTCTTTATTAGAAAGAGATATATAGAGACTAAATTTAGTTTAAGCAACAGAATCAGCACCAATAACGGTCTTAATAAACGCTTAACAAATATACTGATCAAATGGTCACGTAAATAACGTCACCTTGTTTGACCATGACATTAAGTTGGTCGGTGTTTTAGGTAAATAGTGTTTTATGAGTAAGGGTTATAATCGTCTTATTAACAAAAATTACGTATTCCTAGCTTACTCTGAAGTTAAACTTGGACTAGTTACTTGAGGAGTAAGTAGTGACTTCATTTTAACCCTAAAATGGTTTAACGCAAGTCTAGCAACAATATTTAAAACTATTTGAAATTTCATATCAATAGCATTAGGGTTCCTTTTTTGTTTCAGAACCCTAAAAATACAGCAGGAACAATCTCCAACCAAGATATAGACTTTATCCTCGATATTTACAGGGCACAATATTCATTGATAGTAGATGCAAACTAGTAGGAATAAAATATCATGCTAGTTAATTAATTATGCTATATGTATTTGTATATTACGTATTTCGCCCCCCTTTGCATCCGTTCATCGCTTTACTGAGCCTTAGCGATGTGTGAACGTCTGGTTAGTAATTAATTAGCGGAAAATTATATCACGAATGTAATAACATACCTATTTCTAGCAAGAGGTTTGATATTGACATAGTTCTTTATTAAATAGAAATACTCGTACCTACTTTTTTTTTAATGTTTATCGTCCTGTGTTTGACCGCAATCTCACCATGGTAAGTGATGATGCGGCCGAAGGTGGTAAGCACACAAAGCCTAGAAGGAACTTGCTCTCAAGTGCAGCTATCGGAACACAACGAAAGGTGCTTGACGATAGATTTTCAACTTGAGGGTGGTAGCCAGCCAGGCGGGTACTACAAAGTAACCTACCACCGGGCTATGGTTTCCTCACGATGTTTTCCTTCACCGAAAGCTCAAGCTCATTGTAGGATTCGAACCCGGGACCTTCATCTCGGTATCCGACGTCACTACCACTGAGCTATCATCGCCTTAGATGTATGTCACCTACTTGTATGTATGCACGATTATCCTTTTCCTTTATGCGGTCTAATAGTAATAATATATTTCTGTTACTGTTTATCGCTAATGTAATTGGGTATTTTTTTTTATAAATAAACTATATTCTTTGTATCCTTTCGACAGTTAGGTACTACATGAGATTTGGTAGTTGGATTTAGATGATATAATTATAATTAGTATACTGTGCTAAATCTTTTTAAGTAGTAAATTTATTTTAGCAATTTTATTTTTCTCTTCTAGTCAGGAGAGGTAATACATCTAGCAGCTTTTAAACGATTGTCGTATAGGACTATATGTTTACTCAAATCTCCTAATAAGATAGTGGAATGAGATTACCTTCCATATTATAAGAGTATATAGGTCTTCAGAAGATGTAAAGGAAGGTTCTGCAGTCACGTGGTCGCACTGCACCTGTGCCTCCATGGGTGTAACTGACGGTGTCCATTCAACATAATTCGATGGCCAAAGCCCATATGCTAATTGTCGACTTATTTTATTAATAATTGGACTTTATTCCAAAAAACTTAAACCCACTTCAAAGTACACTAAGAAGTAATCAAATCCTGATCTGATGACAATGGGACCAAACGGGAACTGTACCCTTTCAAATACAAAAAGAATTTTCCAAATCGGTTAATAAATGACGGAGTTATGAGGTAAAAAACATAAAAAAAGAAAATAAAAAATATACAACCGAATTGATAACATACTCCTTTTGTTTAAGTCAGTTAAAAATAAAGCGCCAAATATTTAATTATACTTATTTATCACTTGTTCAGTCAATGTGTCAATAGTAATCACGACGTCTTATTCAACGAATGAACGAGGAGTTGTGACGAACCATAGTCTCGTTCGCTAATGATTGTGTCATAATAAGAACTCATAATTACCGCCAAACATAGTGTGTGCCCTGTCGTAAAGCACTTATTACACCTTCTTATTTTTAGGATCCTAACTAGGAAATAGGAACGTGTAATCGCAGAAAGAACGGTTAGTGTCCTAAGTAGTGAGATAGGAAGGTCCCAACCGCTCTACTTCCTTAAGCAGGAAAGTGTAATCGCGTCGCTCCGATTTAGGACGTTTAAGGATGTAACATTGTTCTTCAAAACATCGATGTTTTAAAATAATTATATAAGGCCCTTCTAAAGTCTTGGCGTATATTTTGAGGGATGAATGTATAGGTCATTAGTAATCAAAAAACAATAATAGAAAAATAATCCGTACATTGAAAATACTACATTATTTATAAATTAATACTTGGTACTTACTTACATAAAGTTCAATTTTGTTTTTTATTTTTAACATAAAGGAGCTCATTTGTATTCATTAAAATTTTAAGTTGTGTGATCGGTTTGAGCGAATAAAAAACTTAAAACATTGGAAGATCATCGATGTAAGTATCGTTATATTTTTTTTAAATCGACCTTTGTTACATCCCTACGAGTCGTCCGTCCCGCTTTAAGTATAGTTGCTATACTCTTTGCCGCGTCCTATTTAGAAAGCAAGGTAGTGTAGTGTAATAAGTAGCTTCCTGCTTCCTAGTTAGAACCATCCTAGTTAGGATCCTAAAAATAGGAAGGTGTAATAGTTACTTAACACACATGTTCCCGGAATTAACAGAACATGTCCAAAACAGAATTTGAAGCAAATCCTCTAGTAATTTTCATCAACATCGTACGTGACTAGGGCATGAATATCGGAATCTCGGAATCTCGTAATATCGGAATCTCGGACCTTTTTTTCCGATATTACAATATCGGAATTGAGTGATCCAATATCGTAATATCGGAATCAGATATTTTTATCTATGCTAAACGCTTGCAATACCAGGAGTGTCATTCGCGCGTTGCCGACCCTAAAGAAATCTCTTCACACCCTTTTTGAATTACCCCATGCTGTAGTCCATTGGGAAAACCATGGCGAGGAACTCATTCCACAATCTGAGCGTCCGCGGAAGAAAACTCCTTTGAGCCCGCACAGTTCGAAACAATTCTGGTTTCAATATGTGAGGATAGACTCCCCGTCGATGGCGAGAGTTGCGATGGTGGAAGGTGGCCGTGGGCATCAAGTCGAACAATTCTTTAGAACACTCTCCGTTGTACAAGCAGTAGAACACACATAAGGAGGCAAAGTCTCTCCTCAGACTGACGGGTTCAAAGCCGCTTGTGAGCTCGGGATCATCAACAATTTTGATGGCACGTCGCTGAACCGAGTCTAAAGGCCCAAGTTAGTATCCAGGTGCTCCCGCCCATAGATGACAGCAGTACTCCATATGAGGCCGGACTTGCGACTTGTAAAGTTGCAGGCTTTGCCCGATGCGAAGTACTGCCTCGCTCTGTTGTGCAATCCGAGCTTTTTGGATACCAGCTTAACCTTGTCTTCCAAGTGACTTCGGAACAAAACGTCGCTAGAAATGTCGACGCCAAGGATCCCGATGTTCAAGAAAGTGTTCTGGAATTGTGGAGCCACAGACCATTCTTAGCGGTGAACGCGCAGGCTTGAGTCTTGGTGGGGTTGAAATGGACTAGGTTTAGTCGAGCCCAATCGGAGACACAAGTTAGTGTACTCTAAATTTCAGACACCAGCCGTTCGCGGCTTTCCTCCACCTCGGAACGAGGGATATTTGCACGGCCCGTGTAATGAGCGTCCCCTGTACTATCGTCCGCATAGCAATGAATGCCGTTAATAGACAGCATATCATTGATATGCAGAAGGAACAGTGTTGGGAATAGCACAGAGCCTTGCGGGACGCCGGCATTAACGCCCATGCTATCGGAGCAGCTACCGTCGACGACGGCTTTTATGCATCTGCAGGACAGAAAGCTGGCGACCCATTTGCATAATCCCTCGGGAAGCCCGTATGCTGGCAACTTCGTGAGAAGACCCCTGTGCCAGACCCGATCGAATGCCTTCACCACATCTAGGCGCACTGCCAATGCCTCACCTTGACTCTCGATGATGACACTTCTCTTCTTAACCAAACTAAAGAAGATATGGAGGACCTTTCGGCTCATTAAGAAACCACTAGTCTCCAACTGGGACTTGCAATCAACAGAGATAAGATGAAAATTTGAATAATAGACCGGGCGTATCTTAATAGATTGGACGTACTGAGAAAAATTTTCATCTGCCTCGGCTCTACCAATTCCAACACAGAATACTGTGAAGATGAGATCAGACAGAAGACGATGTGCGATCACAAGATCAGCAGTAGGAAGATTTGGAAAGACAGAAGTATAACTAGGAAAACAAAGATTCGTCTTATGAGATGCCTGGTCTTTCCGATCTTTCTTTAAAGAGCTGAAAATTGGTCCTTATGCCTACAAGATAGCCGGAAAATTGACGCACTGGAGATGTGTTGCAGAAGACGCTTCCCGAAAATGCCGTTGACAGCCTTTCGCACCAATAACGCGATCCTGAAGGAGATTTGAATAACAGATAGGCTTTCGTCGATTGTGCAGCTTCAAATTCTCAAGTTCTTTGGTTACATATGCAGAAACGAACACTCGATGAAGAGACTTGTTGTCCAGAGTGGGAGGGTGTACTCGCAACGCTACGATCCGCAAAAAATGGAAGACATTGGCGTTGAAGACCCACCATATACACTATCTATTGCAACCACGACCCCTCTGACAAGAGTTCTTGACTGAGCAGAAGATGTTTTCAATCCAAATTTATAACGAACTAGCTGACTCCCAAGGTTTCAGCCGCGTTGCCGGGATTAAAAGTAGCCAATAATACTCGGGGATAACGTAGCTTCCTATAAGTGAAAAAAAAAAAAGAATCAGACCGGTAGTTCCAAAGATTAGCCAGTTTAACCAAACAAAAAAACTCTTCCACTTTATAATATTAGTATAGATAGATAATTAATGCATTTTATAAGGAATATGTGCAATTTATAATAAAAATGTCTAATTCCGATATTAATATCGGAATTCCGATATTGAGATCCAATATCGGAAATCAATATCGGAATTGAAAAATCTTCCGATATTACATGCCCTATACGTGACGTATTGGTCAATGCGACCTGACGACAATTCCTACCATGAAAACGTAGCAAACAGATGCACATTAATTCAGATACAGTTTCATGATTATAATTACTAGTTTTCGCCCCGCAATTTCGGGATACATGCTATTTCAGTGAAGCGCTCGTGGTGTAGCATAATTAGCCGTTCTTAATCGATCGGCAAAGTTAAGCTACGCCTGTCGTGGTCGGTACCTGGGTGACCGCCTAGTGGTATTTCAAATCGAGCGTTTCCGTGCTTCGGAAGGCACGTAAACCCGTTGGTCCCGGTTATCGCTTAATTGTGATAGTCGTTAAGCTAGTTGGATGCCTCCTAGGCGGCTTGAAAAATTCCAACCGTAGGTTGACCACTAGCCTACCTCCACCGATCCGCAGTGGGCACGCGTGGTGGAGTATTGCCCATTACCTTTCACCTTCATTTGTGAATGGAGGCCTGTGGTCAGCAGTGGGACATTATAGGCTGATGATGATGATGATGATGATGCTATTTCAGGCTATATCTACCTGCATTCCAAATTCCATCACTGTTAATTGTGCCGTTGAAACGTCATGATTTTATAAACAAACACTCTTTCGCATTTATTATACACTGACAAGCAATATAAAAAGCCATTTGCTAAGTGCATCATAAAGTTCTTTCTCCTTTCTTCAACCGGCAAAATGTTTGTTTAAATTGGTGTTTTTTAATGCGTTATTAAATACATTTGTATGCTTTTCACTTCAAGAAGCTATCTTTTGCGTGGTTTCGGAGTTATTTCATGATAAGTTAGTGGCTTTTGTATATTGCTCGTCAGTGTATTACTAGGGTAAAACCAAGTTTTTTTTTACAACAGCCTAACATCTTTGTAACAAAGTACCTCTGTTTGTCTGTTACCTTTTTACGTCTAAACCACCTAGCCGATCGCGATGAAATTTGGCACGCAGATAATCTATGGTATGGAGAAGGACATAGGCTACTTTTTATCCCGGGAATGCGGGTGATACCGCGCGGAGTACCTAATAATAAATAAATACGTCAATTGATAAGTGTTCTGTGCAAAAATTCTGCAGTTAGCGTACGCATGAGCAGACGACTTTCACTTATTTACTTATCCAATTGTATAATCCACAGAGTTAACTTAACATGTTACATTGGCCTTCCATTTATTATGTACAATAGTTTGCTGCTGGTATCACAAAATCTTCAAAAACCGGCCAAGTACGTGTCGGACCATGCACAGTGAAGAGTTCCATAGTCAAGTTGAGAATTGTCCATCCCGCCTATGAAAGCGACTATTTTTACAACTTTACAAGCGTAAATAGCGGCATCTCATAATTTTTTTACTGATATAAAAAGTTTATTTGTAGTCTCGAAATCCATTTTGTAGACCTATCGAATACCACACACGCTAGTACAATTGCTAGTGTATACTGTACAGTGTACTGTGGTACACACGGCTACACATCACATTTCCAGTATAAGCTGATCAATCGCATTGTATAGGATTTCCATACAATGAGAGGTCAGCTTATATTGGAAATAGCTTGAGCCGTGCGTACGTATCTGAACACTAGAAGACTCGCAGGGCTGCCGTGGCCCACTGAACGATATACCTAGTACCGGTTCCTTGTAGGGGCGGCTCGCAGCGGAACATGTGGCAGTTTCACGATATTGATATTATTATTATTTTGACAGGTCAGGTGGCGTGCAGTTTACCTTGACTACATGAACATATAAATCCTGTCCTACTAAAATATTATGCTTGTAAATGCGAATGTGACTGTTTGTTTGTCACCACTACGGCACCACCCATAGAGATCAATGTCATGTTTTTTTTTTTTTTTATACAACTTAATCGGTAAACAAGCATACGGCCCGCCTGATGGTAAGCGGTTACCGTAGCCATATGGACGCTTGCAACACGAGAAGCATCGCTCACGCGTTACCGACCTTTCCTCCCTCTCCTATGAGCTATAGCGACCCTACTCACGCGCAGGAACACAACATAAAGTTATTTGGCTGCGGTATTCTGTAAGGTGGAAGTACTTCCCCAGTCGAGCTGCTCTTTGAGCGAATAAACGCTATGCTCTACCTCTCTCAAAATGTACTTGAGAAACCTTGCAACTTTTTCAGGGCATCGCTTGTGAAACCGTGGCGCAGTAACTTGTATTCATATAAATGTATATAGTATTTATTAGTACTGGTACTACATATTATATATATTATGTACGTTTATCTATTTGAATATACACTCATAACTTTCTATTGAATTATTCATTGTATAGGTACTTTAATTCATAGGTAGAGTTCACATCTAGTGATAAGCCCTCCCGATGTTAACATTCATATATTAGCTAGTATTGTTAGTAAGTATCGTGCAAATATAATATGAACTATTCTATTACCGTCGCAAGCCCAGAGGGTCAGTGGGAGCTAGTCCCCCCGGAGAGGGAGCGGCACGGGTGACTCCGAAATGGGTGACCCCCGACTGTGTCAAAATAAAACTTAGATACACAAATATTCAGATTTAAAAAAGTAAAATAAAACATCGGTGACGTTTTCGTGACGACGTTTTTTGCCATCAATTTACCATAAAAATAGAGGCACTTCACCATATATTAAAGAAAAACGGAGTCATTTTGTAAAGAAGGCAATAGATAAAAATCAAATCATAGTTAGCGTTTACACAGTTTTAATTTTTGGAGTGACTACGATTTCCGCATAGGGTGGCATCCATGCTAGCTACGCCACTGCTGAGGGTATGTTATTCAATACGAGCGATCAGTGTATGTATGTACGTTAGCGAGAGAAACACTTATTTTGCTAACGCATAGTGTTGTCGCTCTCGATCACCTAAGGCTACGCTCAAACAGCACACGCTCGGCACTCGCTATTGATAACCCTGCATTAATTAACGCACACACGGACCGTGCAGACCGGCCAGTGCTCGCATACACAAAATAATTAAGTGGACATCCCCGCAACCACCACATAATATATCCATCCATCCACATAATATCACGAATTATACTTATATTTTAAATTTGGTTGGATATCATCGATACAAATGATATTTTGTAAATGTCGCAGCAAAACGGAGCCGTTTTGTATTTTGCCGGTGCAACGTTTAGCTGGATTGTTTATAACGGCTGAACTGAAAGAACGTCTGTCGCATTGTATTCAGTGCTTCGTGTTCGTCATTGCGGCTAGCCGTAATGTAATTTCGGCTGCGACATATATACCATCATTGTTTGTTATAATATAAGTTAACAGGAATCTTTTGACAGGCCTAGTTTATATTCGTTTCTGGATGATGTTTATAAAGTTTGAATGAGTTTTATTCGTTGGAACATATTTCGTTCCGTGGAATATATTTTTGCATGGACTTGGCTTTCGGTAATGTCCTTTTTTATCTTTTCCCTTGTATTGATTGAGTGCCCGAGAGCTACTCTAGTAAAGGGGTAAAAATTAGGTTATAGAATAAAAGTATATGGAGAATCTTGTTTGAAGTCGACTTAATTAATTTTAGGATTAATATTCTGTAATACTAATAATGAAAAATATATTCAGTCTTTCACAAATACATCCCCGAAGTATATCATGTATTTAAGCGTGTAAAGGAAACATGTTTTTCTATTAATTCATTATTTTACTGAAATATTGTGACACTAATATTGTTTCATACAAATCAACCCGTTTTATTAGTAGGTAGAATAAAGTGCCAAAGTATATAAAAACGTTTAACGGCTTAATCCATGTAACAAAACTTAAAATACAGTATAGGTAGTTTTATTTTTTATTTTTTTTATAATCCCGATGTTATCCGCAGGGCTCTTGTTGTCGCTTACGTGCCTTCCGTACTGGAACCAGTCTTGTCGGTATGGCAAGAGACCGGATGGTATGTCTTTGATCCCTTGGAGTGTCGGCAGGTCGCTGTAGTGGGATGCACATGTGTCGATACACTCCCGCCATCTCACTTACCGGCGACTTGTAAAGCTGCAGGGGCAGATGCAGCCAGTGTCTAAACTTCAAAATTCAAAAAATACGCATCTATTGAATCAAATTATATTTTTATGCCTTTTGTGGTCGAGACCATGGGACCGTGGGGGTCCGAAGTTCGCCGTTTTGCTCGCACATTGTCATCAAAAATGATCGATACCAGCGGGCGGGGAGCTTTTTCCGCCAACATATCAGCTTGGCTATCCAAAGAGGAAAAACAGTGGCAGACTTGAGGAAATTTTCTATATATAGATTGTATATTTTGTACATATTTGTTGTAAATAAAGATATTAATTTGATAAAATAGGTTGCTAACATTTGGATGTGGTTAATTCAGCGGCTGAAAAGCTGAATACCTAAAGGTAAGCTCGAACACAAGCGGAACACGAATTTGTGTACAGTATAGTGCACAAGCTTATCTGGCCCGGTGAGAGTCGCTATTATCGCATTTTGTGAAGCAAACAACCAATGAACGTAGTGTTATATTCTCTTTGACCAATGGCGATTTGAAATGGCGTCGTTAGTTCCTCTTTTGACCCGGTGGTCAAAAGAGGAACTAACGACGCTATCAGATCAGATCGGTCAGAAAAGTTTGTAGGACTATAAAATAAATATAAGCGCTCGGCTCGCGCTCAACTGCGCTCCGCCAATTGACAGTTTTTTGATGAACACAGGTTAAATCGCGCTCGTGTTGTATGTAGTAGAGTCTGGCAAACGAAAGTTGAGCCTGGCTGTAATTGAAACTCTTTACATGGCAACATTCTATTATTGTCACTTTCATCACCCGGCATAAAAAGTGTCAACTAGTTTACCAGAACGAGTTTTGATACTAAGCCATTATTCATAATGGCTTTATAGCTAAATGAGTGTTATAGTGTCCACCTTCTCATTCTTTCGATCACCTTAATGTTCTACAATATGCTAAATGAACTACTACGTCGCTAATCACCGAAACATCTATCCATATTGTAATACGAAGGTAAAAAAAATAGACTAAAAAAAATAATAATTTCCACAATTTTTGAATTTGAATATATATAGTACGCTCAGTTTGGGACCAGATAGCCGTTTGTGAGAAATATCCCACGATATTTATTTAAAAGCATTCTATATAAAAATAGGATATAACGAGTATATGTAAAATTTTAACTCATTTACATGCAAATATTACTTAGGAAAATCAAACATATTTATATAATTTATGTGTAAAGTATCAAAACAATGTATTCCTACTATACTTAGTGATACCACATCTAGTTTTTTTTTTTATTTGCCGCGCTTTTTCAGTTTCTACTTTCGTATGCCAGACTATAGGCTCATTGTACGTGACATCGCGAGTGACGAGCGTAGAGCGGCTCGGCTCGTGCTTGGTACGCGTAGCGTAGACGCACCTTAATATATTACAAAAGATAATGCCCTTCTTACAAATTATACATAAAATGTCACGAATATGTCACTTCGACACCAGTCTCAAATTTGAGCTTCGAATTTAGAGCTAGAAAGTTGGTCAACAAATTACTTTGAACCGATCACTCGCGAATCTTTGGTTATATGTCTAGCTTACGGCTATTTATAGAAAGATATTAGCCAGTTATTAACTTTTAAACTATTATATTATTATTATGTATACTTAATTATTACCAATATGTCTATCTATATTGCTGTGCCCTACAGGGTCCATGTGAAGTACTAAATATATTTTTACACCTTTTATAGACATGTTATGCATATATGTATATAGTATCGTAGTCATTATTTTAATAACGAATATACTCATAATATTTTCCATTTGCGTGGACTATTGACAAATGTATTTACAATGTTATAGTTGACATTTATGGTTATTACAAATATAACTGAACAGTTTTATAACTATGTATCAGTGGTAATAACATCGATATCGAAATAAAATTACTTTCGTATTTTGCCTGGTCGAATTACACGCTGGACTGGGTTGTAACTCTTTTTCGACGTAAATACGAGTACATGTTAAATATTTAACTAAGACCAAACGAATGCCGTCATTTTGGTGAAAATTAAAACCATGTCTTTACAGAAATAGGCAATATGCAAAATTCAACCCCAGCTTCGGCCTTTTAGGGTGGAATTTCGAAAAAGCCTTTCTTATTGGATACTTACACTTCACAAAGAACACACTCTCTAAATTTCATGTCTCTAAGACCAGCGGTGTAGGCTGTGCTTTGATATATCATTCAGTGAGTTCCCATACACAACTTCATCCCGCTTTTCATTCCTTCGAGGATGGAATTATCAAAAACGCAGACACGTATAAATTAATTTTCAATCTTCAGCCTAAACACAAAATTTTAAGATCCTAACCTTGAAACAGGCGGACTTTCATACAGGTGCGGAATTTATCACAAAGAATATACCCTCCAAATTTCATATCTCTAGGATCAGTAGTTTAGGCTGTGTGTTGATATATCAGTCAGTCAGTCATCAGTCAGGACTTTGAATTTTATATATATAGATATTTGAATGACTGCATTTTTATACAGTCGCGACTTCGCAAGCGTGTTCACAAACGCAACACTGCTGTGTATTATGCTCGGTAGAGTGCCAATCAGCTGTGTGAGAGAAAGTTCCCGCTTGACCTAAACATGTATAGTGACTTGTGGTCGTAAACACGCTATATACGTATTATTAGCAAGGTAGAAGGTAAGATTTCTATTGCAATTGACATTAATAAAACAGCGGAATGCAAACAATTTGTTGATCAAGGTTTTGGATTTAAAAAAAGTTTTATCACCGTGTGAATGTACTAGACTTTAGCTCTCAGCAAGATTTAGGTAGGTACCTACCTACTTACTGTACAGGTTTCTGTCATTCGGCGTAGCGTGGACAAAGGCCATGGAGCGCGCTCGGTACACAACGCGTCACGGCAATGAACGGCTATCCAGAGTGTTGGCTTTTGTCACAAAGAGTTTTTTTATATCAATAGAGTCAAATTTTACTAGTTTTTCAATAAAATAACGATGTAAGGATAAATTTTATTTGATTTTATGAAAATTGAAAATATTATTAGTATTATCTTTGGTGCCAAAATAAAGACACAAAGCTATTATTACTACGTATAGAGAAGCTATCGTAAGCAAAGAATATGTCCCATTTTATTAGAGTCGAATTAAAGTTATCTTTAGCGCTGCTGATACAATAATTAGTCGTCTAAGCAGACAGTAATAAAATGTAGCGCTATCAGAACGCTTTTAGGAGTATTTTTTTTTTATTTTCACGGCGCTTACGCGTTTATTTCGTTCTACAACAACAATTGTGGCCGGATGGCCTCACTTGAACGGAATATAGTTGTGATGTGTTGTCTCTTCTCTATATGTAGTAATAATAGCTCAATGTGTCTAAGTTCAAATGTCTAATACATAAATTAGACACACGATATGATACACAGTAAACGTCAGAATTTTCAGCCTCCTGGAGATATGCGACAAAGCGCAGATACTTTTTATAAAAAAGTTTGAAGTATAAAAAATCCAGAAAACTGCGAGCTTCGGACCCCACGGTCCCATGGTATCGACCGAAAAAGGTATAAAAATATAATATGGTTCAATCAATGCGTTTTTTTTTTTAATTTTGAATTTTCCACACTGTTATTGATTAGTATGTTTAAAGCATACGGCCTGTCTGATGGTAAATAGTTACTGAAGCTTAATCTTACATGGAATCTATTAGGTCTGTTATGTAATAGGTTCGAATACGTCAATGAGTTTGAAGTTTTGTTAAAGAAAAATCATGAGCAAACCATAGCATGCACGGTACTTGCTTGCAGTATAGTAATCCCTCTGGCTGGTTACCCTAACTATATCACCCAGCACCCAACTGTAGCTTCAAGCAATTGAGAGCCAGTTCCACCTAGGCTTTGTGTTTATCACCTAGGCCTCATCATCACTTACCATGGTGATACGAGTTTGCAGTAGAGGGTAAGTATATAGAGATAATATTCAAAGAGCCTTTTTGGAAGGGGGGGTCATTACCCGGTTCACACGGTCAACAAACCTCTTAAGAGGACATTACCATGAGCCAGCTCCATAAAGAAGTAAGAATATTTTTTTTATTAAGATTGACATAAGTTATTGAAACAACAAATTATATGAAGCCTCTGACTCCCAGACTGTAATTCAGGAGCCAGCGTCTTCTCCCAGCTTGTGTTACTTAATTAAAGTCAGTAATAATGTGACTAAAATAAAATAATAAGAACGAATCTAAGTTATAAATAAAATGAAAACTAGACATCTACCTTGGGAAAGAAGTCTATTCATATTTCTAATAAAACTAGGTGAAATTATGTAAACAACATCCAATAAATAATGAATGAAACCCTGTAGAAAGTCTGATACTCGATAAGCTTTAAATTTTAAAAATTATAACACCATAATCTCGCATTTGCGATTAATCTTGATCGAGGCCTACAAAGACCAGTGGGCGAAGAGCTTTTCCGTCAACGCATCAGCTTGGTTACCCAAAGAGAAAACGCTGCCAGAAACACGAGGAAATTGTATATACAGGGTGTTGTTTTGGTCGGCGACAAGCGACCCAGGAGCGGTAGTACAAAATATATATTCCCCAAAAATGGACTTAATTCCATTAAATACTGTAAATATGTTGAGAAATACCTTATTCAATTTCAAATAAAATTACTGCAAAGTATGGTTACTAGGCACGTGCACAGATTAGAGCTAGGCGCAGGCCGCCATTGCCCCACCCCTTTACTCCCTCGTACTCCCGTTGAGTATTATGTCTACACTTTAGCTTATTACATGATTTTCAAAAAAAAAAATTTTTTATTTTTATTATAAAAAAAAAAAAAGTATTTTTTTTATATTTTTTTTAGCACCAGTATCATTTGTATTATCGACCCTGAGTCGCTCGTCGCTGACCAAAACAACGACCTGTATACCTATAGATTGTAATTGGTACATACATATTTTGTTGTAAATAAAGCCGTCGTTAATAAAATAACAAGCATACAGGAAACAAAAATAAATATATAAAAATGCAGATATTATGTTATACTTGTACATAGTATATTATTAACTCTGTGGTTAGAGCTTAAATCTGCGCTCCCCTCGCGAATGATTCAATTAGCAACAATAATATTGAATGGGTAGGTATCAACCGCGCGGTCAGCTTGGCAGTACCTATGTCCTCGTAAGGGAAAATCAAAAATACTGGGCAAACTGCTACATAATTAATACGCGTTTACAAAATAAAGATGAAAACGATATTTTGTGCGTTATTATGTCTGGCTTTTGTCACATAATACAGTAGACGAAGTTGATGAACAGTGGCTCGATTCTCGTAATAAAACTTCAACGGTGTCGTAGTGACATCAACTATTTAAATTGTGTTTCGTAAAATATTCTGTATACAAAATATTCAATAGTCTATACGCCTCAATAATTAGTCTATAGGATTGTTTTTCAATCGTTCATTTGACATTTTAATAGTAAAAAACACAGTTTAATTGTTGAAGTCGCTACGATACCGTTGAAGTTTTGTTACGAGAATCGAGCCACAGATGACGTAACAAGTTAATTCTAAGTATTATAGTATTAAACATAAAAAAAGAAAGAAGAAATAATAATGGCATGAACATATTTTGTTCTGTAGAACTTATTTTAATAAATTCGTTGAGCCAATTAAATAGATATTATCAGTATTAGGTAATGTACCTATACGGTCTAAAATTTAGACTCTAAATCAAACATACCACCTACAGCATAATTCAAATCCGTGAGTTTTCAACGTTCCAAGTGACAGGTATAAAACAGTGCCCCAAGCAGTCCGGCAAATAAACAGAGAAGCACTGTGTCACTAAACGAGACATTTATAAGGTGACAACACGACACAGTGATATTGCTGGTAAACACTCAGTAGTGCGCTGCGGCCCACATCATGACGTCACCACAAGCCCGACCGGTTTCCCAGGCCATACTGCATTCACAAACATGTTAAAACGGACACTATCGAATGTTTAATATATGCAAAATTACTATTTTCTGATATCATGACTTCCTTCTAACTAATAAGACAAAATGCGGAGTCAGTTTTTAAATATCATAGTAGTAGGACGAGATAAGGAACCATTTTCAAGACAAAACTCTGCTTTCAATGCGTCAAGCTTTGAATAAATAACAGATACCTAACTTGAACGTTTGAGGTCACTAACATACATTGCAATGTCGGCTGTTTTTAACAAGGTCAATACAAGCAGGTGGATTTAAAACTTTTAGTTTCAACAATTGATTGTTTAACGATAAAATTCCTCATACGGATTTTCAAACCGGCAGGGTAGTTTGGAACTCATGACTTGATTAAAACGACAAATCGTTTTAAACATTATGTTGTACTTATCTGAGATTTTTAATTGATTAATAATACGTTAATTTAATATTAACAGGCCGCAAAAAAGTTAAAGAATGATAAATGATAAAACTATTAACTTATATTAAGAAAGAAAGGGATAAATAAATATCATGGGACATTCCTCACACACGGTCATCTGATCCCAAACTAAGCCAGGACATACAGACAAGTTCATGCACACAAATCCATGTCCTGTGCGGAAATCGAACCCACGACCTGTGGCGCGATGGGTGGAGTTTAACCAACAGTGATTTGCCTGGTCTGGCATCGATTATTGCTTGGCAACGATTTCTCATTATTCTTATCTGCTTATTGATATCCGTTTCAGGATTTTTTGCGATTCCTCTTGCATAGCTTGTTCTCAGTAGGTATATTGACTAAGTTAAGGTTCTGATGCGGGATTATATAACCTTATATTTGCTTGTTAAAGCCTCCTTACTCACTAACTTAAAATCTCCTCACAAATACTTCTTCTATTCGTTATAACTATCCGTCTCTCGATTTCCCGTGATTATTTTGCCTTCGGGATATAATTTCCTTTTTTAGTGGAGGCCTACATTATCAAAGGTACCTGTGTTCAAAATTTCAGGGCTGTTGTTATTCAGTCACAACATGTTTTTTACCCGACTTACCCGGATGGAGGGTTATGTTTTTTGAGTGTATGTAAATATCCTAGGACATTTTTCACACTCGGCCTTCTGAACTAAGCAAAGCTTGTTTACTCTGGAAACCAGATAACTGTTATACTACATATCGATACTACTTTTTGTTTGTAAATACATACTTAATATACATAACTACACCCAGTCCCAGGACATGCAGACATGTTCACGCACACAAATTCATTGTTTGTCCCTGCCTGCAATACCTTATTATATTCAATTTATATATTTAAACTCTATAGATACAAAGCTAGTTTTTCTTTTTCCAGATTATATTTGATTCCAGATTAAATTATATTGTATTTTACGCAGTTGGGTACTATTTTTGTTTCTTCATTCGAAGTATATATAATATAGCTTTTATAATTTTTTTTAGTTCAGTTGTTGAACTAAAAAAAAAAAACATGAATATCAATATTTTTCTAATACATTTGTGTATTATTAATACATATGTGTATCATGTCACACTTAACTCTTTTCTTGCATACCATAACAGAACGACTGTATGGGCGGTAAGCCAACGAACCCAGTAACGCATTCTTTTGTACTTAGCGCATAAGTCCGAGGCACAGACAATAGTGATATAGATACTACGATACGCCTACTTTACCCTCCTTTTATGGCAAAAACGTCTATCTATGATTACCAGTTTAATAACCTTGAGGTTATAACTGATTTATAGAAAACGGGGCCTGTCGGACAACTTTATTTCAATATTCTAGCTGCATTATAATAAGCAGTAGTCGATTATCGATTTCGAAATTTTACGTCAGCAAATCATCTGTTCTAAATCTCATCCAAATCCAAATGACAATAATGTTGATGTTTACAAATCTCACTAATTCCAGCTTTATTCAGATTGTATACTAATTTATTCACCATTGACCGAAGTACATCAGTTGAATTGATAATGATGGAGTTAGTTATGAACACGAACCGCACAGTTAATTAGAGATAAACCAATGTAGCTCTCTAATATGAATGGCACCATAATTATACCACATGCTTTGCGGCTTGGAGACTAAGCCGTCGGTATTACCTCAAAGGTACCGCCTCTACATATTACCGCAACTCTACGTCTATATTAGTTCACTTATTGAAGACCACTACACGGGTTTGTATGCATCTTCCTTAATTATTTGGAATTTTATGAGCATATAAGCTGTTGAAACGAAATAATTAGGGGGCAACAAACATTTTGAGCAGACAGTAGCGCAGACAAATGTTATATTCCGTCCCTGACTAATTTAATAATAGACTGACAATAAAACAGTCTAGACCAGTGATTCCCATAGTGGTCCAGGTAGACCAACAGGGGTCCACGTGTAGGGGCGTAAATCGTACATATGGGACGATGTGGAATCAGGTTGGGCTGATGACCTCACTGATGATGTTCTACATGATGAAGATGATGATGATGGGAGGCGGCTCCCGGGAGTGATGAATAAAGCCACTTAGTGCGAGTGCTGTAGCGACACTAATTTATTTTATTATATTGATATAAATTTCACCAATATGCAAGCTTGGCAAAGTGTTTGCGGCATACAGAAATTATCTATATGAAATAAAATGCACCATACGGTTGCTCGTACACCAAGGGAGACTCTACGTTAGACCTAATATTCATATTTTTGGGAATATGGTAGAAATGTAGCAGCAGGACAGTTTAAGAAAGAGGTGTACGAGAAAAAAATTGGGAGCTTCTGATCTAGAGCATAACTTAGTTTCCAACCTAAATCTTTAAAAAGCATCTCATAAAAGTACCATACGTGGTTTAGTGAAGAAAATTAGTATTTTCGGTAATCTGACTTCTATGCTAAGAATTGTAAATAGTACATTCAAATATCTATAAATAAATGCCTGAGGATTCATACACGCGGCCATATTATGTTTCCAAAATAAATGGAGCTATGGCATCCATATAAAACTACTTTTTAAATATAAACATATAAAGATATTTCTACCTTGAAACAGAATAAAAAGATATACTATAATATAAATGGTGATCCTTGGTGGGAGTCGAAGCGACCTATATACCTATCTAATCCACTCATCAATCGATCCGACTTAACTTTTTACTATTGCATCATTGCATTTGCTCGAAAACACGGAAACACGCGTTTTCTCAGAGATGAGACCAAGAAAATTGTATCTACCTAAATATTGCTCTTTTAATAGCATAGGATAACTCGATATCCTTTACTAAACTGCCTACCAAACCAATGCAATTACAATAAACGGGATCAAAACAGGCTAGGTAAAGTTACCTCGCTTTGCTTTGAGGTCGTGGAAGCACATTACTTGGCCTCAAAGTGAAGCAAGGGTATAATGCTATTACTTACTCTGTGGGAAGGGTCGCCACGGCACACACGAGTCCGTAGCGGAAAACGTTGAGCTTGGTGACCTTCTACCGTTCACCAGGGCCACCGCCAAGCGCTTATTTTATTATTATTAACCTTATACAGATATCAGGTTTGCGTAAGTGGGTTCTAATATCATAACTGAATGGCTATAATATTTATTTTCAACACAGTCGCTCGTAAACTGACATTTATTGCACCGTTTTTAGTATCTTAATGCAGCTTATCACGCACTAGTGCTTTTTACTTTACCGCACAGTATTATGATAAGTATAATCCCGATTGCAGTGAAAAAAAAAACCTGCGCACCATATTTGCTAACGTTCTCATTGTGTGGTTGATTATTATCAAAAAAACTACTTAAAAAAATACAAGTCTGTTTTTTCCTCGCAAGTGTGTTGAAAAACGTCGTATGACCACGCGTGTGCATTGATGATTACACTCTCGGCTCCCTTATCGCGTTCACCTGCGGCTCATGCGCTGAATACCGCCTCGAGTGTTAATTTGCCAACTTTGCACACATGTATCATAACGTACTATTATTTATTTGCTATCCGGATATGAATGTATTTCTTTCTTATGACATGTAAACCTGTATAGCAATACAATCTTAATTAGACAAATATATGAGTAGATAATTAAAATTAACATTTATTTATTCGTAAGTCATTTATTTATGGTGTAAGAGTCACGCTTTTCTTACAAAATCTTGCAAAAACAAGAGATATAGGTAAGTAGTGTAGGTGTGGAGGCGTGGACTATATAAAACACTATAAAATCAATCTCTGTCTGATAATATTTAGCTTAGTTGCCGGCACGTAACTTGGTCAGACTCGTTAGATTATTTTTTTGTATTCTTCAGTTTGTTCTAAAGAGAAAAGTTTAAAAATAAATAATTTCAATTACCATAAAATAATTTAGAGTAAAAAAACAACTGAAAACCAAGACGTATAGCGAAAAACTGAAAATTGCTTTTTTAAGACAGATAAGAGCGTAGCCACAGAATATTATATACCATTTATTCGCTCAAAGAGCAGCTCGACTGGGGAAGTACCTCCAAAATACCGTAGCCAAATAACTTTATGGTGTCTTCCTGCGTGTGAGTAAATTCACCAGAGCTCATTTGAGAGGGTGGAAAGGTCGGTGGCGTGTGAGTGATGTAACGTTTGTTGCAAGCGTCCCTATGGCTATGGTAACCGCTTACCATCAGGAGGGACGTACGCTAGTTTAACGAATTCAGGGTTATAAATAAGTTTTTGTTAAAAATTACATTTTTAATACAAGCTTTTTTTACTGTACTTTTTATTGACTGTACTTGCATTGTCTTCCAATATACTACTAATGTACACCAAATATCAATCCGACCACTAGAAGTGGGTGAAATTCGACTTGCAAGATTCCATCCGAACGAACAAACATACATACAAACATTGCAAGTTAAATAAAAGCTTGTAAAAAACACTTATACTATAACATACAATAAAATAAAAATACTCTATATTCAAATCCAAATATTACCAGGTTAATTTAATTACTCTTAATTACTCTCGAATCAAACTGTTTAAAACGCGAATTAGTTTTCCGAAAACCGAACATAAAATATTCATCTGATTAGAAAACGAATGAGGTATTGAGAATTTGGTCAAAATGGGTATAACAGTCGGTAATCGGTGCTATCTAGCGGTACATCATTTTGATGTTAAGACGGGGACTAAGCTCAATTTCACAAAAATGGGTTTCTTTGAGAGGCGAGTATGACGCAACCCAATGAAAATACCTCACACAAAAAATAATGTGGACAGACAAGGGTCTGAAGAAAAATGTTAACCGAGTAGAATATTGAAAAGTGCTTTGTATTCCCCACAAAAAAATCGTAAACTAGTGCATAAAAATAAACTTTGGCGTCGTAATTCTCTGTATTTTCAGCGACAACAACTAATTTTTTTTTTAGAATATGTTAGATACTGCATTATATTGAAATGTTAACCGGATAATTATTAAATTTTATGAGTATTTTCTGTATAATCTAAAGAAAACGCAAAAATAAATATCCAAGCGGCAACTAGTCATATTGTCAACACAAATATGATTTACAATTTTCAACCCTATTCCACGCTGTCTAAATGTAGCAATAGCTTACGCGGTTGTTCTTCAGTCGTCGGGCAACGCTCGACCTGCATGGTTGGTACCGGACGCTTTGTGTCGATTTTTTTTATAAGCATTTGAGTATTGCTCTATACAGATAGCAATAAAACACATATTCGTATGCCCTGAGTGCAAGCGTCCTTGGTCGAACGTCTTGGCGATAGCCGCATAACCATAGTATACATACAACAAAAACAAACATGAAGATAAATCAACTAATCCCAAGAATCTTATATCTATGGATATTTCATTACCTTATTATACCGGGTGATTTTGAATTTCTTAGCTATTTTTTTTCCCTCGGATCAGAATCACTAATAGAACACATCCGTGCAAAAAAAGAACCTTTTTTTTGTTCATAATTTTGTCGTAAGAATATCCTAAATACTCCACATTACTGGATAACGTTAACAAGTAGATGACCTTGAACTTCAGCTGGTAGACGTCACCGGAACATTGAAATATGCTGCGGAAATACGTGAATTCTTTCGTAACGCGCACTAGGTGGAAATTGTGTTTAATACCTACTAAAATTTCACCATATTATTTTTCCATTTTCCATTCACAAAATTAAGTAATATCAGGAATAAACTTCATAATGTTGTTTACATTTCGAGTATTTTGATTAATAAAAACTGTCATTGAATCGAATCTGTCATTCATTAAAATCTTCTAAAATAAATTCTATTTTTCATTTTCACTAAGGAGGAAACTTATCTTTCAATAATTATTAACAATACATTAGGCAGCCCGCACGCATCATACAGAGCATCATAAAGAGAAGAAAACTTGAATGTCAGCATTGTAAGCAGAAAACAGGATAGCTTTATAAAATGTTTGACTTGGTTAATAACCCTTAAACGAACCTATCCTAGAAATAAACTCTAAAATTGCCTATTTCGCTAAAAAGGTCTGATGTCAGTCGGTGGATTCAATTTTATAAGAGAATAAATTCTTTCGATTTGAGAGATTCAAATGTTCTTCGCATTTCAATTCCTTACTACCAAAGCACACGTCCTACAAAACCGCCCTAAAGGCCTCAAGTCGGACTGAGAGAGATTCAAATGTTCTTCTCATTTGAATTCCTTACTACCAAAGCAGTCGTTTTACAAAGCCGCTCTAAAGGCCTCAAGTCGGACTGAGAGACATTCAAATGTTCTTCTCATTTGAATTCTTTACTAACAAAGCACTCGTCTTACAAAGCCGCTCTAAAGGCCTCAAATCGGAATGACGATTGGACTACCGATTGTCTGACGTGTGGAAGCGTCCTTATACGAAACCTCTCTTCCCTTCTCTTTTAATTTCATACAAAGAATTAAAAAAATATTGCTACGACGTGTTCAGGTGTGCGGTCAGCTTAATACTTCATGTCAACCTATTTGAGAAATTTCTGATTATGAAAAAAAATATTTTTAGTTGCGCACGCAGGTATTCTCTGGTTACTGGTTGCTAGGGCAACGTTTTAGAAGATCAACAGTCGTTTCTGGGTGATACAAAATATTTTTAAATTTAATTGAATAATTATGGAACTCTCTGGAATACACTATCAGTTTGATCAACGGAGGGCTTCTGCCTCACACAAGATGCCGCGCGGCGCCCGCCATCCCACCCAACTGTGCGTTTTGTGGTTGCAGATCACTGGAAGTGTGTTATTTAAAACCAAATAATAAGTTGTCAATAAACTGCAATATTCAGTTCAATGTGATTTTAAATTAGCCTTAAGTTGGCCCTAAAGTTTTAAAGTGTTACAACGATGGATATGTTCGAATTGTGATACGATGAGTATGTTTGTAATTGAGTTAATAAAAAAAGTGAGTTACTGTATTTTTGTGGCTTCATTTTATAAATTTTAAACGGGTAAGAATACCGAGAGTGATGTATAGGATATTTAATTTAGATGGTGTTCGTGTTTTTGTATACTACGCAGTATCTAACACTCGGTTGTTGACAGCCATGTGACGTAGCGTATTGGCGCGCGGTACGACCAACGATTTCAGTAATTCTGAGAAAACTTTGGATCGTCATAACTTTATTTTTTTCTATAAAAATTATATCTAAAAATAAAACATGTATTTTTTATTTTTTATTAATGATCGACTCCTTTAAAATAGCTAAGTAATTCAAAATCACCCTGTATGTGAAGACGAAAAAATTCACCTTTATTACGTCACACATAAATTATTTTTCAGTGACAACGTTGTTAGCTATTTCAGGACAAATTTGGGACATATACATTTTATTATGTAGTTAGTTGACTTTCTACCACCTACTACTTTTAATTATATAGTCAAGACAAATATGATTTACAATCTTCAACCCGTATTTTTGCGATTTGGAGTGGACAAACCCAAAAGTTAAAATTAGAAGTAATTGAAAGGGATGACAATTTCTGGAATCATAAAATGGAACATGACTTGGTTCGATTTTATATGAACTGCCTTCTTCCAGAGATAGTGGACCCCAGAAATACACGTGGCATGCCTATACGCGATGGTATTGTATCAGTAACGCAAAGCAGTTTACCACTCGGGCAGATACAGAATAAAATTAAGTCAAGATTTCTAGATTTTTCTGAATTTTTATACATCAGTAGCATGGAATCTTTGCCAAGCGCTTATCTCCCAAAAGCAGTGTTTCTCATTAATGTTTTTAGGCTCGTTGATGCGCTTGTGGTGTACCTAACTTGATTAGCCGTTCTTAATCGATCGACAAAGTTAATTAAGCAATTGCTGATGTGGACGGTATCCGGATAGGTGACCGCCTAGTGGTATTTCAACTCGAGCGTTTTCCGTGCTTTAGGAGGCACGTAAAGCCGTTGGTCTCGGCTATCACTAAATTGTGTAAGTCGTTATGCTAGTTGGAGACCTCTTAGGTGGCTTGAAAACTCCAACTAAGTTGAACACTAGCCTATCTCCACCAATTTGCAGTGGCCATGCATGGTGGAATATCTGTCCATTCTTTTCAGTAGGTAGTATTTCTGTTACCTTAATTCCTATTTCACTCAGCAGTGATTATGTGCTGATGATGATGATGTTTGTTATGATTACTTCTGAATAGAGATTTAATGGCACTCTACGAAATATCAATACGCTATACACATTGATATCTCTAATATGTATATAATATGTACTATCAATCTTCCCCATACCGTCATATTATGTAAAAACAAAACATCACAGAAAATTACCAAGAACTTATTAACGTTAAATGTATCTGTTTACAGCAAAATCCTAAGGTTAAATTACACCCGAAGGTGAGGATTATTTTTACCAATGATTGTCCGAAACGGGTCTTGAGTCGTCGAGCACAAACCGCTGGCTGAAAGCGGCCGTGATTCTGTAAAGCTTGCTAAGCTATAGTACAATACAAGTTCTCATAGAATTAATAAACGCGATAGTTACGTCAATTCTTTGCAAACTTTACACTTTACACTCGGGGTACTGATGGCTATGTATGTGTGTATCGGTGAGATTTGGCTGCGTTCAGTAAAAAATGTATAAAGGTTGTATCAATGTCTCCCTCTAATGGGAAATTAAATTTAAAGTCGCGGCAACTCACATACATAAAATATGGCAGCTTTAAAACTGTATACTTGATTATATCATGGATTATTAGTAATCCTATCTCTTCAGTAGGTATGTAAAAAGGAGAATGACCATTTTCTAAGGGGAGTTGGGCCCACTTCGAAAATGTTTGTGTCACAATGATTTATTTTTTATTTTGTAAAAAAAATACTATATTTTCATAATCAGTAAACAGTTTTAATTTTCTGACCCGGGTTTAAGAGCTTTTTTCTTTTTTCTGATGCAGAATTTAAGGTTATAAAATGCAAAAAATGGCTATTTACATAGTTTGTTTTAGTAATTCAATGGTTTAGAATTAGTAAGTCGGTAATCTTAAGGTTTTTTAATGGAGGCCACTAAAAAAAACAATTTGTGTTTATTGTAATGTTTTGCGAAAGATTAAACGTAGGTATGCTAGACTTTTGGCGGGAACATGCAAAGCATGCACATAGCGTCTTCGTTTTATTTCCATAAATTCCTGTAATTTCAGGTTAATGCATATTATCAGTGGTGTTTTATCCAATAAAGATCAATCTATGTGCACACAAGTTCAGTGAAATGAATTATGTATATTGTGACTTTTCAAGTTGTCTCAAAAGGTCCGTGAGAAGTTTTAGTACAATGACAACTATTTTACTAAAATATATCTGTTACGGACGGTGACTGATAGTGCGGACTATATGAAAATGATTTATTTAGTGACCAGAACTAAAATATAACTTGACACTGGCAATAATAAGTCCTCATAAAAAAGATTTGGTAGCCAAACTTACCTATTCAAAATATAACTCGACACTGGCAAAAATGAGTCCTCATAAAAAAGATTCGGTTGCCAAACTTACCTATTTATAATATAACATGACAGTGGCAAAAATAAGTACTCATAAAAAGGATTTGGTTGCCAAACTTAAAACTAAGAAGATTTTATTTTTCGTAAAATAAATTAATACTTTTAAGAAATTATTTTATGTTACTTGTTACTTTTTATAACTATAATATTATTGTAATAGGTACTAACATACTGTTTGGAAAATAATTATTGTCATCAAACACAATTATAAATAAAATGTGTATTTGGCATTTCTGCTACCTTTAACCGACGAATATTATCTAATATCACTCTCGTAATTTCGTTTCATCATTACTAGCGTTATTCAACAGAAAAAGCTATATAGACCGTTTTTAACTACGACAAACCTAATTGAACACCTGGCAACATTCGATATTAATAAAACTGTGATTCGGATGGCGTACGGTTTCAGATATCTGTGGTGCGGAAGGCGTACCTACAGGTGTAAAGGAGTTCAAGCGAATATATTGGTGCCGATTCTGTTGTAAATCGCACTAAACTAATTTTAGTCACATCTCATCTCTTTCTTACGAACATGATTGAAAAAGGATAGAACATATTTTAAGTTGTCAAATTAATCTTTGCCGTCTTATTTTGCGTGTATTTAGGCGTGACCGCGATAGATGGCGACTAAATTTATATTGAAAACAAGCATTGGACTAATTTGACAGGACTAAATTTCTTACATCCTTTTCTTATGTTCTTTGTTAGAAAGAGACATAGTGACATTAAAATTAGTTTAGTTGTGCACAACAGAATCAGGGCCATTATTAATGCTGTTTTTAATCCTCGAGATAGAAAAATATTAATATTTTGTGAATGAACATAATAAAATAAGACTTAATTTTTGAATCATATTTGATTGAGACATGCGATGACACAATAGTGGGCCCAAATATGGTCAATCTCCTTTGGTTTATATACCTTTTTATCTATAAAATTATTTTTTACACGTTTTGTGACAAAACGTCATTTTCAATCATATTTAACCGGGAGCACATTTCAGCGGAGGGTGCAATACGAATTGAGAGCAGTTTGCTCAGTAGTGGTGAACAGTATAAGTTACATATATTAGGTCATTACATGTGAAATTGGCGTTTTGTACGGGAGGAATATAAAGTCAATTTTTATTTTGAAAAATATATTTAATTAATCAAAGTATGCACCGTTGTTATCTATGCACTTTTGCCATCCCATAGGTAGTTTATTGATACCTTTACTAAAAAACCATGGGGGCGAGAATTAATAAACTCTTTGAAGGCGGTTTGAACTGCCGCATCGGAGTTGATTTTTTTTCCTTGTAAGAGGTTTAGCAAGGTCCGGGGAGTACGGTGGATGTCGCAAACATTCCAATTGTAGCTCATCTAACTTAGCGGTTGTTTGTTGTGCAGTGTGTGGTCTTGGGTTGTCGTGAAGCAGCAGTGGCCTAGAGCGATTGACCAATCTCGGTTGTTTAGCAGCTAGTTCTTTCTTCATGGTTTGCAGTTGCTGACAATAGATATCTGCCGTAATAGTTTGGCCAGATTTTAGAAAGCTGTAGTGAACGACAACGGCGCTAGTCCACCAAACACTCACAAGTAACTTTTTCTGAGTAAATTTTCGTTTAAGGCAGGATTTGGCTGGGTCTCCAAGGTTCAGCCATTGCGACGAGCGCTTCCGATTATCGTACAGTATCCACTTTTCATCACAAGTAATGATTCGATTTAAAATCCCTTCATTATTGAGTCGGTTGAGCAAAGTAACACAGCAGTTGACGCGTGTTTGCAAGTTCGATTCACTCAATTCATGAGGTACCCATCGTTCAAGTTTTTTTACTTTCCCGATTTGCTTCATGTGGATTAATACAGTTTTATCACTTACCCCGAAGCCTGCAGCTATCTCTGTAGTGCTTTATAATGGATCCGCTTCCACAATAGCCTTTAATTCTTCATTTTCCACTTTGGTCTTCGGCCGTCCACGGGGTTGGTTCTGAAGGTCGACTTTTCCGGAACGAAAACGTTGAAACCAAAAACGTACCATGCTTTCTTTTGCGACACCAGCAGCGCCGTACACATAATTAATCTTTCGAGCTGTTTCTGCAGCACTGGTGCCACGGCAGAACTCGTACTCGTAAATATACCGATATTTCATGTTTTCCATTGTGCGGTAATAAGCGACGCCAAAGAAAAAAATAATGAGGTAAATACAAATGAATGACTGTTTTCAAAATTCAAATGTACCAGCTAAATAAATTTATAAATTTGTATTTGGAATTCTTAACCAAAGAGGAGATATTTGAGATCAAAGTGGTCAGTACGACAAAACGCTAATTTCATATGTAAGGACCTAAATTATACTGTTATGAAAATAAATAGATAGATTATATATTAGACATCAATGATATTTTTTTTTTGAAAATTGTTCATCGTCTCATATTATGTATCAACATGTCAATACATTAAGAAATCCGTATCTATTCTGATTTCCTTCCATATACTATGCAATTTTCCAAAAGTACACACACGTCAATCATTCCACATTCTAGGTTGTGTGAGTGCATTCGTCGTTTGAAATCGTGAGCTGTCCGCGCCTTAACACCTGCACGCTTCAATACGCGGAGTTAAAACTGTTATTAGAAAGTCGTAACCAAAATTGTTATTTGTTTCTTGTAGTTAAGAAAAACATACGCTATTTTTAATTCCAAATTTATATACATACCTACAAATAAAATTGAATGTTTGTGATTTCAAAATATAGGTCAAATCTTTTTTTTGTGCTCATGTGGTTATTTGCACGTTTCTCAAACAGGTATTTTTTTATTTTTTGCCTTTCTATTTTTCCGGGCTAAACATCAAATGGTTAAACCGATTTTGACGGAATTTTATTGGCAGGAAGCCGTAGGGGACTTCTGGTTAATACAACTCAAATCCAGATAGAACCACAAAACATAGCGGCAACATTAGCAATTGATATACAAAATAAGTAAATGCATTAATGATTGTCTAACTAATAAATAAAACATTAATTACATTTGAACTAGACAATGATTTTCATGGGGTCATTAATAGGGTCTTGCTATAAGTACATAGCAAGAAAGATTTTTTTTTATATAAAGATTGTAATTTGTACATATTTGTAGTACTTTTGGTTTATCGTATTTTAAATCCCTACTCTTTTAGTGAAAAAAATACATAAAGTGTTTGAAACTATTTGCACGTGGTAGGTACACGATGAACGTGACTATCCATCGTCCACCTCGTTCATAGGTATTGACTCAATATATCTGCGGTGCATGATTCTTACCCCAGAGGGCTTTAAACCACCCCCAGCTACAATCGATGTTGACTGAAAACATGAATAATTAAATATTGCAGGGAACTGAAGCGCAGCGAAAATAATCCCTTTAGAAAGGAAAGCTCAACAGCTGAATTAATACCATGAAGGTATCGGTGAACGTTTCAATCCACAGATTTAGAATCGTCTAGAATTCTAGATACCGCATGTTCATTTATAAGTATGAAACGAAGCACAACATTATTTTTCTACTTACATTTACGGTAAAATTAACAACCCTATTGACGCTCACTTTCAAAAGGTATATTACTAGGGACCGCCCAGGATTCGCGGACTTCATCCGGGTTCCCGGGATAAAAATGACCGATGACCATAGGCTATCTGCATACCAAATTTCATGAAGATCGGTTGAGTAGTTGAGGCGTAAAAGCGTAACAAACAAACTTACACATTTATAGTATTAGTAAGGATAAGAATAAAGGCACAATTTGGTTTAAAGATTTTAACGACACGACTACATTGGTGCGACTAAATTCTAATCGAAAACTAAAGTAGAATGTGCCGTCTTGCTGTATCTAGCCTACTTTAAATCTGTGTTTTATTCTCTATTTCAGATTTTTCAATATTGTTCTGTTGTTTTGTGTCTGCAAATTATTATAAAATTGTAGAATTTATGCTTCAATGTACGAGATTGTTTATTAGGTCCAAATGATTCAGGTTTCAAAACTGTTACTATCAGAATATTGATTTAATCTACTATGATAAATTAATATACCTATATTCTTAAAGATTTTAACCTGACATAATTTAGGTACTTATTAATTTAAAAGATAGTCATGAGTAAACCCATAGAGTTAGAATATTATAGAGTCACCGTTACCTTGCGCGAAGTGTGAGCACTTTCCCAAATAGATGCATTCACAGATATATCGTAGATAGATTTACAGTCAGACAAAATGTCGATATGGATTCCTTGTCATATGTTTTTGGTAAAAGTATAAAAAAAAAACGAGAAAATATTCATTATACGTATTGGCGTACCCAGGGGGGTCATGGGGGCGGCAGCTGTCCCCCCTGGATTTCGTATACCTACAAACCTACTGTACTTAAGTTCATACTTTACACTATACTACGCGTTAACAATAACTATGTTAATCTTAGTGACTTGACTTCTCTAAGTTTTAACGTCTAAGCAGTTGTTTCGGGTATAGTTTTAAGTAAAGTAGGAATGGACATTACATGATTTGTTGATGTTAGTTTGGTAATCAAAATGGCTTTCAATACACGCAGTATTGAAAGCCATTTTGACAGACCAAACGATAATTTAATTAAATTGTTTCGGTCATAAAAATATTTTTCCCTAATTTATAATATATTGACGTCATTTGTCAATATTTATTGTCAATTATCGTTTGGTCTGTTTAAAAAAAAGGCATAAATTGAACAAAAGCGATTTTTGTTTTATTTTTTAAACCGGGAAAATTTTGCCCTCACTGGGGATAGCGGGTCAGACAGACAGAAAGCGGGACGTATGGTGTGTGTCCCCGTGTCGTGTGTAAGGCAAAACAAGCGCGGGGAACCCAGCTTTAAAATCTGATGTGCCCTTCCCCCCTGGGCCAGAAGCTGGGTACGCCCAGGATTATACGTATTCTAGCCGTTCAAACTTCGTTTCTCGTACAGTTGCTCTATAGTATTCTAACTCTATATGAGTAAACTAGCCAACACGATGTAAATTGGCACTTTCATCACTGTTTATTAGTAGTATTAGCATCGAAAGTTTGCCCTTTGTTGGTATGTTTATGCATTCCACTTGGCTTCATTATCATCATCCCTATAATATCCCACTGCTGAGCACAGGCCTCCTTTCACAAATGAGGGTGAAAGGGAATGGGCAATACTCCACCACGCGTGCCCACTGCGGATCGGTGGACGTAGGCTAGAGGTCAAACTACTGTTGGAAGTTTTCAAGCCGCCTAGGAGGCATCCAACTAGCTTAACGGCTATCACGATTAAGTGATAACCGGGACCAACGGCTTTACGTGCCTTCCGAAGCACGGAAACGCTCGATTTGAAATACCACTAAGTGGTCACCCATCCAGGTATCGACCACGAAGGTGGTAGCTTAACTTTGCCGATCGATTAAGAACGGCTAATCATGCTCCACCACGAGCGCTTCACACCACGAGCGCTTCCACTTGGCTTATAGGCTTTTAAATATGAATATTATATATCAGCTTTTAGTTTAACTTTTTCATTGAATAATAAAGTTGTCTTACCGTAAATTGCCTGTGCATAAATAAAAAACTCGACCTGCAGTGATATTATTGGACGGCGCGGACGTACCGTAGCATTCATATTTGGTCAATCCCTCGTCATTATTGAATTTATTTATAGCAAACGTGAGCCCTGTCATGCAGCATGTAAAGTAATATTTTCTGTATAAGGTTTTATAATATTATCTTACGTAAATGATGATGTACTTAGCAGATTCTACGTAATTTGAACGTAACGTAGTAATGTGTAGATAAGTAACTCGTACAATAAAAAAAATCAGTAAAGGTATACAGATATTTAGTTATTTATCCAACAATATACATACAATTACAAATACATAGTTACCAAATTAAAGACATTAAAGACAAGGCCAAGCCACATATTTTGACTACGGTGTGTAGAGTTTGTGAAGTTAGGGCTTGTAGAGTTATAAGCTTGGCTCTACATGAGATCTGATAACTTTTTGATAGTGCGAGCCATATGTCTTGGCAACATTTTACATAAAAATGATTTTGGTGGTCACTTCATTTTGTAAGGTGTTTTTTTTTGTGTTTGAAATTTCCAAGTTTTATAATGTTTTGTTGATTGTGTACTAATACAATGTTTACAAACGAAACTTCAGGAAGTACTCTAAGAGTTTTGATGATCATCTGTGAGTCAGTGGCGAAATCGGGGGTTTTTTAGATATCAATAAAGTCATGAGGGTTCAAAAAACTACGAAGCACTTCGAGAAAAGGTAGGTACTCCCGTTCTCCTAGATTGTTTGGATGTTGTGACTCAATCACGTATCTATCAACAGTTACAGTAACAGGTAGATTTTTTTCTGGATGAAGATAATGCGGCCAGTATTGAGGTAATACTAATGTTTGTTACCCAATCACGCCGTAATGGCCTACAGATTTGAATGAATCTTTAAACATGAATCTATCGAAAACGGGTACAGCCGCGGAGCGTTACACCATTTTTTACTTCAGGCCATACTATTATTATCTGTGCTTTGACTGTATTGTACGTTTATAAATCGTGAGCTTAATTCTACTCTCGCTCCGCGATCGGTCTCACAACATTTTAGTTTCGCAACCGCCTTGCGTTGCACTGTCGCAACAAATAGCAGACTTTATCAAATTAATCGCCTTTTTTGCGCCGGCAACTGTTTTTGTACAGAGGTGAAACCCACATAAATGTTAAGGTTATTGTTGAAACGAAACTAGTTCTATTTCTTTTTCATCCTTTTGGCAATTCATTAGGAATGATTTACCAAATTTTTGTTCTGTTCTTGATTTCATTAATAATATGGCCGATGGTATTGTAATATTCATTTCGATCTTAACAATATTTTTCGCCTTATTCCTAGTAAAAAATACTTTTAGTACGTATTTACAACTAATAATCCAAAATACAGTAGGTATTTATGTAACTTTCGTACAAGATACCGCTATTGACAATTAAGTAGTGGCTATTTAATAAAGCAATAATTTTACGATTATTGAGTATAAATATGCGTAAAATTTATGTGAGAGACGGGAAAATGTACCCCGCGTTGGTATTGTAAATATATTTGTTGAATTCCTGGATTTTTTTGCAGGTACAATTGTGAACAATGTTACATACTTTTTATCACTGCATCAATAAATCACCTGGTTATATTAATCATAGTTTCGAAAGTATTCGAAGAAACTGCTGACCCTATCTTGTATTTAATTAGATATTTAACATCCATACGATATATTAGGTATTAGGCATTTCTATAGCTGGTAGATTTTATATATTTTTCAATTATTTATAATATAGTCGCTACAAAATTCGATCAAATACATATTTAATCTAATTTACGATTCCATTTAACCGGTTTATATTTATTATATTAGCCGTAGACCGGACCGGATATGTTAATGTATCGATCGTAGTGATGTTTTCACTTTAATTATGTATATTATAATGATACCAAATTAAATATATGGCGAAATGGTTTATATAAAAAATTATGGTTAGTATACTTTCGCTGATAAATTCGTGTAATATTTAGATATATAGGCATTTATATTTTCAGTCGTTGAGTAGTATCTCTCAGTTTCCGCAGTATAAAATACAAACACGAAGCCTACCAATAGTGCCTTTGAATGACATTTCAGTAGTTTCTCAGGCTTCCTAGTTTTCTCACGATATTGCCTTGAAGCCAAGTTAATATTTTATGTAAAGTAATTTTTTTTTTTTAATATGTATGTTACATTTGAAGACTTCTTATATATTTATCTCAAAATAATAGGAATTTACTTTTTTAAACAATTCCTCGTATTTAATTAAAAACCTATAGGTACACAGTATTTCCGAGAATTGATGAAAATGCTATATCCTATTTGTAGGATAGGGGTCCAACCCCAACTCCTACTTCACCCTACCAGCCCACCTTTGCAGTACCCAGCATCATCACCACTGCGGCCGCGCGGTGAACTACGACCTATACTGTGATTGGTCAGTGTATGACCTAGTTTCGCTTAGATGTGAATATTGCAACACGGACTTGCATATTATGTACCTATGATAGTGTGCAGGTGTTTTCTCTATGTGTGAGGCCCTTTGTTCCCATGAATTTACTTTGTAATTGGTTTCAAACTAACCACAAACCTAAGGTGGCACAGAAAGCCTTAAAGCAGCAGGCTTGAACTGGCTCTCAACGTATAATTTACGTAAAAAAAGAAAGACAAGCATATCTTACTTACACATAAATTCTTCGAGCTATTTTTCGATTCAACCGTTCGACAAATAAGGTGTAGTATGAGTTAGCGTAAAATTGTTACTATAACGGGAAAATCTAAGGCTATTTTATTACTTTTACCATAAAAAATGCTGCATACTGCACAATATTGTAATTTAACACAACTTTTTTAGTAATAATGAATTGATACCAACTCGTGTACGGCAGTCATTTTTTTTAAGTCATATAAGGCGATGATAGCTCAGTGGTGGTGACGTCGGATACCAAGACGAAGGTCCCGGGTTCGAATCCTACAATGAGCTTGAACTTTCGATGAATGAGAACATCGTGAGGAAACCATAAGTAACCCTCATGTTTAAAATCTGTCGCCAAGCACTGTTTGGTGTGTTCCGACAGCTGCACTTGAGATCCAGTTCTTTCTAGGCTTTGTGTGCTTACCACCTTTGGCCGCATCATCACTTACCATGGTGAGATTGCGGCCAAACACAGGGCTACAAAAAGTTAAAAAAAATGGTAGAATTTTACTTATTTGTCTCTTATTCAGCCACTAAGTAGGCAGGTAGATAAGGGTTTTTTTATAAATCTTTGATAAACCCCAAAATATTTTCTTTCTGCCTCAATTTATATGTTTTGAGACAGGCATGTACGAAAAATGTGTTATGTAAAGACATCGCTCCTGACCAAGCATATTACATGAGATTTTATTCATATTTAATATGGCCAGCCCTATATATTGTATTCAAGCAGGTATCCAGGCTCAGCAGCATCCATTACATAATCAGGTCATTACAATATCGATCACATTCGGCACTGCACACTGACATGCATTACTGAGAATTATCAACGCATGCGCGTTTTAACTTTTCCCTTGACGTCATACCAAGCTCCGCCTCCTGCACCAGTAATCCCCCTTTCCCAGAAAACAATAATGAAATGGGCGGATATGTTCTATTTTAGACCTCGATGAAATCAATACAGCGCCAGTGAAAATAGGGCACCTAGATATCTGGGCACGTAGGCAAACGAGACAAAGAGATTTAAAAAGTTCTAGATTTGTAACAAATTAACAAAAACTAATATAAACAACGATACATTAACTCTTTTTACGACGAAAGTAATAAGCTATCCAGTGAAAAAAAACTAAGGATTAAAAATGAGGCCATATAACTCGATGATATAGAGCAAAATCATTTAGGTTAAATTAGGAGAAATAATTCACGAAGCATCTCCTCAAATTACACAATCGATGTTTGACCTCTAAATTAAGTTAATATCCTTATTTTTAGATCTCCTAAAGTTAATAATAATCCAATTCCCAAAAAAGGGGACCGAACAGATCCGTCCAATTACAGGCCAATACGAACCTCCCTTCTCTCTAAGGTGATGGAGCGGGTCATCAATACTCAGCTCCTCAGGTATCTAGAGGAACACCAGTTGATTAGCGACCGCCAGTACGGCTTTCGACATGGTCGTTCAGCTGGTGATCTTCTTGTTTACCTGACGCACCGATGGGCTGAAGCCATTGAGAGTAAAGGCGAGGTATTGGCAGTTAGCTTTGATATCGCCTTTGTTCGGGTCTGGCACAAGGCACTTCTATCAAAGTTGCCGTTGACGGATGCTGCTCCGATATCACTAATATCAATGCTGGCGTACCGCAAGGCTGTATGCTATCACCCACGCTGTTCATCCTGCATATCAGTGATAAGCTGAAAATTCCCAGCATTCACTGCTATGTGGATGACAGCACTGGAGATGCCCAATATTCCGGCCGTGCTAACATTCCTCGGTCTACGGTGGAGGAAAGTCGAATAAGACTTGTGTCTGAAGTCGAAACTTCATTGGAGCGGGTCTCAGAATGGGGGCGACTAAATTTAGTCGGTTTTAACCCCTCGAAGTCAAGTCTGCGCGTTCTCCGCAAAAAAAACCCATTCGTAGTGGCACCAACATTCGAAGACACTTCTCTCAACATCGCGGGTTAGGTTAGGTAAGAGTATACGGAGAATACGGAGTATATGGAGTACAGCTTGTACCTCTGGGCAGGCGTACCCGCTTATCAGCTTGATCCACTTGCCTCGGTGCAAAGGCGGGCCACTCGTATCGTTGATGATCCCATACTCACTGGTGGTTTAAAACCTCTCAGCCTTCGGAGAGATATAGGCTCGCTCTTCGTGTTCTACCGTATGTATAATGGGGAGTGTTCGCAAGAACTTTTTGACCTGGTGCCATCATCACCTTTCTACCCTCGCCGGTAATTTAGAGTTCATCCTCACATCCTCGGGCCGTCTCGATCGTCCACACAACGTTTTAGTCGGACGTTCTTACTGCGGACTATTAGGATGTGGAATGAGCTCCCCGTTACGGTTTTCCCTCAGCGCTAGATATGGGGTTCTTCAAAAAAGGCGTAAAAAGAGCTCTACAAGGTCGGCAACACATTGGCAATCCTCCTAGTATTGCAAATATTCATAGGCGGCGGTGACCACTTACCATCAGGTGGCCCGTCTGCCTGCTTGTCAACCTATTGACATAAAAAAATCTGTCAATTGAAGATCATAGAATCAGCTTATGTATAACTTCTATAGTATGAATTCTAAACTTTTGAGTTAATCGAGAAACGCAGTAAAATCAACAAAATTACCCTTATTTTTTATAAAAACAAAATTCTTTTCCAGCCCAGAGGTTAAATTTCAAAAAACCCCTTCTTAGTGCCTGTGTAAATTAGTTATAAAAGGAAGCCTTGTGCATAATTTCACTTTCCTAGTCCCAGTAGTTTAGCTTAAGTTTAGTAAACATCTAAGTATTTACTATTAGAATAAGATAAAGACGAAAAGTAATCTTATTTGACAAAGTAAAATATACTATTAAATATATGATATAGGTACTAATAAAGTAAATGCCCATGAATATCATAGAATGTAAAGCCAAATGTTTACACTGAAAAGAGGCCAAAACAACCCGACACATTTCAGTTTAAAATAAAACAATCTCTACAGACTATTTACACGGCGTACTGACCATAAACACTTTAAATTTTCTGAACTAATTAAACAGAACTATGATAAAAAAATAAACCTTAACTGTTTAGTAGTAAAGTAAAGATTTATGTGCACAGTGTGAACAGCGTGCAACTCGACGTAGTTTCCCGTTGTGCATGGGATTATCATGTCTGGTTTGGAATAAACGCAACAGGCGGGTGCCGGGTCGCACTCGAGTGCGTCACACATTTAATAAAGTGAACTAGTGGTGGGTCGTCGACGTTTTTACGGTCGACGAAACGAGACTGGTTTACCGTCTGTGATAAACTAGTTCATAAAACAGTTTAATTTTCGACTGGTTTATCATAGACTGAATTGCGTTCTACAGTTTAGTGAACGATCGGAATATGTCCTTTAGTTAAAAACTTGTTTACTAATCAACTATCAGTCAACGAATTGTACCTGCGAATTGAAATGTTCCCTTTGGATGGAAGACCGGACTGGTCATCACCTCCAAACACCGACAAATTACGGTTGATGATTCAAACTTAAAATAGGTGTCTTTGCATTCATTACAAGTTGCTTTATAGGTTCCATTGTCTTTTTCAAAGTGGTGCCAAATAACACTGCTGTTTTTACGAACCGACATTATTAATATTTACACTAAAATAACCAGTCAAACACAGACTACACTATTTTTATACACTATTTACTATCAGTTTTTTTACTTATTTCTGAATTACATTGTCTTATATTACCTAATTTATAATAATAACCTATAACACTTGACCTTGACCGACACGTAATGCATTTCAATCAGGACTAAACAAATAACGGAATAAAAATTCAAAAATATTTATTATTTAACCAATTAAGGATTCGTATCTATTACTTTGTTATAGAGTCTATTTACATTTGACAGCATTCACATGATATGTGATGACATGAACGTATTCGTTTCTGCATGAGAAAGAGAAAGAAACAATAACAAGCGGATCGCACGCACGTCGCATTGTTTCGGCAATCTTCGTAATCACTCGTTCCGTCGCGTCGTGAGTGGACCACGCGAAATCAAGTCGACGCATGTAATGTCGTTCATGAGTAAACTAGTTTATCTGTGAACTGTTAACTAGTCGAACCGTTGCCGCCTAATAAACAGTCTAAAAAAACGGTTCGTTCATTCAACGCCCACCCCTAAAGTGAACAGACATGGGGGAGCGGCGACGTCACAGTTAAAAGCTGCTAAATGAAAGTGCTCAAATGACAGTGTCCGACCCTGGTTGTTTAACCGGCTTCAATCGAAACATAATGAAAACCATCGTATGGGGAGCGAAATGAATTGATAAATTATACATATAGATACTTTACCTTGGTATAAAGAACTATTGAAGGTTTTATACAAATAAATATAGTGTTTAGTGAAGTTGGAATCACGTTTCACTCAATTAGTATTTGGTGCCTCGGGAAAAACTTGAGGCTCGAATAAAATTAAAATATTCTAAGTAAATAAATAATTATACCACAAAATGGGATCGACTTTGAGCATACTGTCATTTCTTTTGTGTATTATATTAAAAAATAAAAAAATCCCTCAATAATAATTATAACCTAATGCTTATTTTGACTAACCACCATACATCACATTACGTAGCACAAGATTTATTATACGAAAATCTTTATCGCCCATCATCCGCCAACTGTCATCTAGCAGCTACGACGTCTTTATTACCAACATCGTAGGTTTAATATTGTTTGAAATAATAAAGAGGAATTAACTCAAGTCTTGAACTTGAATTAACGTGTCTGTTTGGTAGTATACAAAACGTGGGCACAAATTGGCCTAAATTCATTGTTTACCTTTGTTATGTCATTGCTATGTTGATTATAAAACATCAACATTTTAATTCATGAGCCTTCCGACACATAGGGTGATTATTCAGTAAGCCAATCGTTTACCACGGGGTCCAGTGCGGCTTCACGGAATTTCCATTTTTTCCCGTGTTGGAACTTACGGGCCAGTGTTTTGCACCCTCATATGGTATGTACCTATGTGCATTCACTACAGAACCATCACTATGCTAATGCACTTTAGAATATATAAAGACCAAAATGTAACTTTATAAACTTAATTAAGTTGAATAAAGTTTACTTTGTTTGAGGCTATGATAGCTCAGTGGTAGTTGACAGCGAAGGACGTGGGGTCGAATCCTACGTTGAGCGTGAACTTTCGCTGACGGAAAACATCGTGAATCAATCATATTTGTTTTTTTTTTAAGGGACTTGAAGTTACGGGCCCAAAATTTTGCCTTAGTACCCTTACGCGGACAAGTTCGGCAAGCTCTCAACCGGTTTAAGTTTAGGTAACATGGCCTGAGGGTGCCCCAGTTGGAGCCGAGCCCTTGAGCAATCACCTCAATATTATGTAGTTACGTGCTATATATCTGACTAGCTGTCTGATGATGATCTGAATGATGCTTCCTATTAGTGAAAGAATTTTTCGAATCCAACTGGTAGTTATAGAGTTTGGTTTTTTTAAAGAAACAAAAAGTCTCTTCCGCTTTATTATATTAGTATAGATTAGTATCTATAGATATCATATTTTATTTTATTATGTAAACTAAAAAAAAAGGCTTTGGTTTATTTTTAAATATACCTAGTCATGTCCAAAAAGAATATTTTAAAAATGTAAATTTGCTGATTTCCTTGCCTGTTCTTTTATGTCGAAGGCCGACTTCAAAACTAGTGGTAACTTCAGTAGCTTTGACCTTCATAAGTGGGCACCTAGGGTCTAAATTGAATAAGGCTTTGACTTTGACTATGGGCACGATCATAAGACTTCACGAGCTTAATACTCTTAAATTAATTCACACATTTCAAATTAAGATGTCTCGCGGGTCGGAGACAAATAATTTAACTAGAGCAGTTACATAAAGATCAATGGTCAAAAAAATTAATTCTTATAAAATAGAGAGAGTTATTATTAAATTATACTCTTGTAATATTTAGGAGGTAGATCAATATTTTGAGGTAAGTTTTTTTTTACTATAAGGCGTCGATCCCACAGAGAAGATTTCTAGAGTTCTGCGTTCTGAGTTCTGCATTCTGCGTTGACTGTAAGCTATGTGGGGCCTTTGTAAGTAAAAAAAAGTGTATGATGTGCGATCAGTAGCGAATATTGCAGAACATTAAAACTCTTGCTGTGTGCACAATAGTCAATACGGAATGCAGAACTCAGAACTCGGAACTCTAGAAATCTCTCTGTGGGATTGGCGCCTAACATTCCTGTAAGTGCAAGCAATAAGTTGACAATATCCTAAAGCGGATGTACGGTATGGCCACGTATGGCAGCGCGATTTTAAAATCTAGTAGTTTTTATTTGTTGAAAATATATTTTGATTCTTTAAAGTGAAATCAGGGTCTTTCATAGCACACGGTAGCTCTCGCAATAACAGGTTATAGAAATAGCATTTCCCTTTTTTCTTTAAATAGCTATATAACAGATTTCTAGTATTGAAGCATATTTCGTTTTAATTTAATCCTTTGGAACGCCGTTAAAAAATAATAATAACATCAATTGTTAAATAGGACACCTATCACTCGCGAGAACGAACGGAGAGTATTATTAATAAAAGGATTAATGGAAAAAAAACCTATCAGATTAAAAATTCATACTGGATTTTTCATACACACTCTCCGAACGGCTATACAACAACAGACAGATTCAGTTGACCACTTTTAATACAATATTAAACCTGATATCTATTTAGCATTTTACTAACGCATGTTCTCTTAGTAAAGATCGCTCTCTAGGTCAAACAATCAAATCTCCTAAAAAGGACTCAATAAAGAGCTTAAGACTAAAGTTTCCAAATAATATTCTTACTAACTGTCCGATGAAGTGAGACACAATATTATATCTTAAGTAGACAGAACTAAACAGTGTAGACGCAGCTCAGCAACGAAAGGCCACAAGTGTCTTGAGATACCTAAGTCTTATGATAAGGCTTATCTCTCTTGATGCTAACTTCGTTTAGCTAGGATTAAATGGGGAGGTAAATCTTGTGAACTAGTTTAATAAGCTTTCAACTATTATCAGCTTTAGAGTAATAAAACTAATAAAGCTGGACTTTCCAGGAGCCAAATTTGGTTAGACATTTCCGCACGAAGCATTCTATATTGATCTAGTCTAGGCTACTGCCCTAAATTACGCTCGACTTGAGCTGAATATAGGAAGCTCAAAATTATTGAAAAGGTCAATCAGTTCTAGAATTTAACTCAATGAAACGGTGAGAACTCTACTAAATAGCATCTAAATATTATCAGAGCATATAATCTTATACTAAGATGCAATGCAAAGTCATCATAGTCAAAACGAATTTATTATAATTGGTTCTCAACTTCTCAAGCCTGATATACCCATTACAATGAAGAATTAAACCAAAATTAAGCTATTACCCAGTAGCCAGACATTATATTCATGACTCAACAATAAAGTAAGCTGCCTATTGCGGATCATTGTGATTAACTCCGCAGATATTATAACATCATAAAGGTCCATAACTGGACCTCGGTCTCTTTAAACGCAAATTATCCATACAGCTCAAATTAAATTGGATAGATACAACAGACTATTTACGCGTTGGTCACGGCTTAAGTAATAAAATAATTGCGAGTTTGTAGCAACATTCATTGTTTTACAAGACAACTGAAATGATTATAATAAGCGGAGCACGAATTCGCATAGCGTAGACGGACTAGGGAAAATATTAAATCATTATGAACACAAATATACAAAATATAATCGACAGAGTTAAATCCATATAACCTCCGTTATTTAGGGGAAATATCTGAGCCGCACGTACAGCTATCTCATGACCTCTCTTTGTGCTAAAACCAAAAACAATGCTAAAATAACTCCAAAACTTTTAGGAAATAGCAATTTTGGAGGCGGAAATCATACTACATAAAGTTAAATCAAATTAGTTGGCGAAACTTTATCAGTACAAATATTTGTGATAAATCCTGTAGTCTCCCCTAAGATTTATCCCGCTTAACTCCTAAAACTTGCACCAATGTAAATGCGTTAAGCAGCGACCTCATTCCTTAAGTTCCCATAGACGGTATTATTTGCGAATTAGCAAGGACATGCCATACTCGTATGTAACAAAAATATTAGCATCTATAGTTGTTTCTAATGTTCTGAATTGTGCTACATTAATTGAAGACAGTTACTATGGTGGGTCAGTGGTGTCCACAGCTACAATTAAGGGGCTGCTCGATCAAATTACCGACTCGTAACTATGAGTTGCTGAAATAATAATATGGTGTTCATCGTAGGGCAAAACTGCATGCCCCAGCAGTTAGTGTCTGTTTTAACTACATATACCTATAGTAAGGACATGTTCTGCGATTACGGCGGTCTCTCCACGTTCGCCCCTATTTTGCTTGTCAGTACCAGTCTGCTCCGACTTTCGGTACCTCGGATCACAAATGCAGAGCGATGGTAATATTGACCGTGATATAAAGCAGAGAATCAGCTCAGGTTGGATGAAATGGCGACAGGTAACAGGAACAACATGTGATCCACGGATGCCTTTAAAGCTAAAGGGGAAAATCTATAAGTCCGTGATAAGGCCTGTCTTCATGTATGGTTCAGAAAGAGGACGGATGAAAGACGATTTCATGCAGCTGAGATGAGGATGATGAGATGGACGTATGGAGTGATAAGAATGGATAGGATAATAAATGAGTACATAAGGGAAGCTTGAAAGTGACTGTAAAGTTGAGAGGGAACCGTTTATCATGGTATGGACATGTTATGAGGAGAAATGAAAGCCGTAACTAACAAAGTTATGAATATCAAAGTGGATACGGGAAAAGGAAGACCAAAAAATAGATGGATGGATTGTGTGAAAGTTGACATGGGTAAGAATGGAGTGAATGCTAGTATGACGGATAGAAGAGACGAATGGAAGAAGCGTTCATATTGCGCCGACCCCAAATGATTGGGAACAGGGCAGGTAGGTGATATAGTAAGGACCTGAAATACGTACCGTTCTAAGTAAAAGTAGACAGAACTAACTATAGAAATATCTAGGGAGCAAACAAATTATGATGTACAATGTATGATGAAATGAAGCAAACATACTATTGTATCGAGTTTTCCAAACAATTAAAGTTTATAAGTATAAACTAGTTAACTTCACACTAGGCTCCAATTTATTTCAGTTAGTGCTTGTCAAGCTTTCTTAGGTATTTCCACTCGTTTCAACTGACATAAGTACCAGACGTGGTTACCAGACAGCTACCTACATGAAAGTGTAGACAGTGTGGAGTGATTCGGATGTTTTACATAGTTCAAATTCTGATAATCAAATTTTGTCTCAAATTTGCACCTCTATTGAATGTTCGTATTTTCGATGGAATGAAGGTATTTCATTTGCACAGCTATTCTATCCAGAATTTTGAAAGTAAATAACCAATGTTAGATTCTAGTAATACTAGGTAGAGATGATTCCAAAACGTTAATTAAATGAAGCCGTTTGAATCAGGGAATTTATACAGGAATCTCGTAACGCCAACCCCACTCGTAATGCAATTATGCATTTCTGTTTTAAAAAACGTTCGTTATCGTAGAAAAATGTTGTCTGTAAAACAATGTTACTTCTTTAGTTTTTATTAATTGGACTGTGCTGGTCTGTTTCAGTTAATTTTGTTAATCTATACTAATAATAAAGAGAGACGATTAGGATTTTTGTATTTTTGTTTGTAATGAATAAACTCAATAACTACTGGCCCAATTTTACAAACTCTTTCACCAGAAGAAAGCTAAATTATCACTGAGTAACATGGGCTATATATTATTTCAAATAAAATAGAGATCCCTAGGAAAATAATGTAACCGAAATTTCACCCGGGCGACGCTGGGCACGAACAGCTAGTTTTCTATATAGCTGTTGGCTTATTATATGTTGATTCAACTTCATTAACTTACGACAAAATGGTAACAAGAATTGATGATGATATGTTTCTTCTATTGATAAAATTCATTGCCATCACCATATGTTCGCTCCATCATCAGTCATTCCATCAGCAATGACTTACATAGGAAACAAATCGTTTTGTCGGCAAATAAGTTTTGGCTAAATGGCCTAGGCGTGATAAACCGAGGTCTGCAAGTTCTCACAATAGTTGACATTATTTATCACGGATCAGAACGTGTCGCGGAGTGCTCAGCACTACCGGCACAATTTTTTTGTTATATTGTGTCAATGAACATGTTTCATTTGCCCACGCGCATGCCTTAGTCGAAGAACGGTCCTAAAATTGCGCTCAGACCTTTTGATTCCATTGTGCTAATTAGTTTTAGTATAGTTTTATAATGAGATAAGATTTAAAAAATAGAATTGTTCAAATTTAGTAGGGATAAAGAAATATTGTGATCATTTAAATAATTTCTTTATATGAAATTAAACAGAATTTCTCACGCAATTTAAGAAATCAGATTAAACTACAAGTTTATTTCTTACAATAATAAATTGTAGTAAAGTTCTAATACGACGACATAATTAGGTAGGTACTTGATATTATTTAATTATCAATGCAACATTTTAGCCGCCTTCTAAGGTATGGGGAACTTAATGAACATTATGATGTGTAGGCGAACGAGCACGAACGTTGCACTCGACACTAGAGATCCTTGACTTTTCCTCTAAATAACAATTGTAGTCTACCACAATTCCATTTTATACGATTAATCATATATAACAACATATTAATTAATAGGTCAGAGTAGCTGAGAGCCATTGCATTGGCTACCTATTGGTAAGCGGGCTGGAACCCCGGTTCTAAATCTTTGGAATCGATATCTTGCAAATTTTGATAAATATCCACCATGTGGTACGACGTATGTCGAATACGAGTTGATGCAGTTTGGTCTCCAAACCTATTGCGAAAATCTATTGCAAATTGTGAAGGCCTAATATTAAAAGTAGGTACAGTAGTACCCTGGTAGTACCCAACTGCTATGGCGCGTCGTGAATCTTCGTTCGCACCGAAAATAAAGTATGACCCCGAAGATTAACGAAAGAATGCTTAAAACTTACAATCAACCTTAGATCACTACTATAAGGTTCATAATACACTGGAGCTGTTAGTTTCGACTCACAAGTCACGCCCCTCCACACGGCGCGCGCTAACATGGCGGCAGCTGCCAACCAATAGCGTTTCCCGCGCTTTGAAAATGTATCTTCTGCGCAGGTACATCGGTAAGCCATATTAGTTGGGTAATACTGTAACGCGGATAAAACGAGACCGCTAGTACCTACCATTAATCGCTTGGCTCGCAGTTAAAAATATAACAATGACATCAATTGTTATAATAGGACGCGCGTCCCTCGCGAAAACCAACGGGTTAAATCTAAACTTTATCCTGTATCAAGACTTCCCATGAATCCATGCGACAATGCACCAAAAGAAAAAAAATGGCTGCCGTCTGTTCTTCAATTTAAAAATTCTCCTAAACACATTCTTTTCAATAATAAACCTAACTGTCAACAATAGCATTCATTTATTGAAGCCACATTTTTTGTTTCTGTGAAGGTCACACATTTGGAGAATTCTCTTTGAAATAGAAACACGTGTTAGTGACCAATTTCTTATTGTCTCGTCTTTTGCATTGAGACGATGCGGTCATCTTACTTTAGACATTGAAATATTAATACTTAGGGTTGTACTTGTGTACGGTAAGCAACATAAGTAGCTGAACAAATCTAAATTTACAAAACACATGTACACTATAATCATCCATAATACATAAATGTAAAAGTAACACATGTGTTTGTACAAATATCTTGTCTGGAAATCAATATCAGACTCAGAATGCAATATTGCAGAATGAACGTAATTTCTACTAGATAATTCTTACACGTCACTTTTATTTGCAGCTACGCAATTGATAACCCTAGGATATAACCCAGTTGCAATTGGACAAGAATGATTGTAGTTGACACAACGCCAACCTTGGTCCAAATATGGCGAAGTGCACGCCAATTGCAACTTGAGTGGAGTCGTGTACTTACTTTCACAAATTTTGAATTTACGTACATATACATATTCTTTATATAAAATGTATTCAAAGAAAAAAAACCTAATAATAGTCGCAAGAGTTTTCCGATTTTTCAAAACCTTTAATTTATTGGAAACATTCACACGTACAAATAACAATTGATAAAACATTATATGTAAAGCACTTAATTATTTTAATGCATCACTTAATTTTAATTAGTTCTCAATCTGTAATATATCAATTGAGATAGAAATAACCGAGATAGAGCGATAAGTAATAAGTATTTATTTGTATAAATACGTCACTTCCGTATTCTGTATATATGTGCTTGGAAGAGCTCCAAGCACATACAATAGCACATTTACACAAATTATTTCATAAATTTAATTAAAATAAACGATAAGTGACATGATAATCGTAATATTTACTGTATGTCATAGAATTCCTATCAAATTTGGTAAAATATCAATAATAAATTAAAATTATAAAAAGAATATCTATAAAAAATATTAAATATCAAAATTAATAGATATCATAATAATCTCCACATAATAACAATTACATACTTTTAATCAAACTATTCTTGAATACTTTAATAGTACATTATGATACATGTGTGCAAAGTTGGTATTTACACTCCAGGCGGTAGAGCCGCAGGCGAACGCGATAATGGAGCCGAGAGTGCAATGATCAATGCACACGCGTGTCATACAACTTTTTTCAACACACTTGTGAGGAAAAATATAGACTTACTTTTTTAAGTAGATTTTTTGATAATAATCAACCACACAATAAGAACGTTAACAAATATGGCGCACAAGTATTTTTTGAACAGCTATGTGCTGTTTTTATTTACCCGTTTAAATTAAGAATGCTTCGTCTACACACATATTAATTACATTGAGGTACAATATTAACATAATCGGGATTATACCTATCATAAAACGGTAATGTAAAGTAAAAAGCACTAGTGCGTAATAAGCTGCATTATGATTAATGATACTAAAAACGGTGCAATAAATGTCACTTTACTAGCAAGTGTGTTGAAAAAGAATTTATAGGTGAAGATATATTTTCGATATGCTACAGTAATCCACAGTAATACCAATAATTTTCTCCCCATTGTATGATATAACTAAATTTTTAGATCTACTTATTATTATTTATTATTTCCCGAGGAATAAAACTATAGAACTGAACTAGATACTGAAATTGGAGAAAATCGCACAAGCACAGTTGCGGCCAAAGGCCTTGATTTGTTAAAAGGTGCAGTGCAGACGACGCCGACGGACTTAAGCCTGCAGTACACAAAAAGTGTGTGAAAACAAAGGGTTGTGCGCCGGACTTTGTGTATATGTTCTATAATATTTTTACAGACTCAAAAGTTCGGCGCGATGCGGTCTGCCATCTGCGCTGCACTTAATAATGACGATAAAGTGATTTGCATAGCCTGTCAGGCTTGCTATATAATTAAGTCAATGTCAAACTGAGTCGGAATCCCCATTTTGAATTGATTCGTTTTTTTTTTCTCCCATACGCCGGCCGCAGCTCTTTTCAGGTTTTCCACTCTTTGTTTTATTCACTTTATGACACGCCATTCCATTCATAGCTTTATATGTATGTCCCAAATATTCGAACCCAATCAGTCTCTACGGTATGGTTTCGTACCTAACAAACTGAGGACTCAAAGCAAACCGAGCAAAATGACCTAACTGAAAGAGCTAAAATCGTACGATTCAATGATGATACTCTGTGGAAAGCACGGAACGCAGTAGCCACTTAGCATTCATACAAGGAAACTATGTATTTCACAGTATTTTATGTTACTGTATTAAATAGTCCAACTCCCATATGTTCTGTCGAAAAGTTTGTTTCGTCACACACGAAACAATCTAGTGTTTTAATAGTAAACAATTTTGTTGAGCTGCTATATACAATAATGGTGTTACAAAAACACTTGTCTTACAGAAATATAACGAAACTTCATGACGTATTTGAGAAATAACCGTGCACTATTGGTAATTTGTAATTTCACACGTTAATTTAGCATAAAACATAAAATTTTGTGAATTACATGTACACCTACCTGGAATTATTGTTACAAAACAAACCTTTAAAATCATGGAAAATTTATATCTAACTAACATGAAAAAAATAAGGTTATATGTGGGTCTAGAGTTAATCAGAGATCGATATAAAAATCAGGTAACAATATTAGTAATAACAAATGAATGTTGATTACTATTTCAAGCATATCAATAGGTAATAGGATGTGCTTATGAAGGAAGCTTGGAGCACCAAAGTTATCCAAGTGAATACTTACGAGTACCTAACAACTTAGAACAATAGTTTGGTAATGGTGTTAAAAAAACGCTTAAGATTAACTTGTCACCGAGCTCACAAGCGGTTTAGAGCCCCTCAGTCTGAGGAAAGACTGTGCCTCCTTATGTGTGTTCTACCACTTGTACAACGGAGAGTGTTCTAAAGAATTGTTCGACTTAATGCCCACGGCTACCTTCCACCATCGCAACTCTCGCCATCGACGGGGAGTCCATCCTCACACATTGAAACCAGAATTGTTTCGAACTGTGCGGGCTAAAAGAAGTTTTCTTCCGGAGACGCTTGGACTGTGGAATGAGCTCCCCGCCGTGGTTTTCCCAATGGAATACAGCATGGGGTTCTTCAAAAAGGGTGTCAAGAGATTTCTTCAGGGTCGGCAACGCGCGAGTGATACCCCTGGTGTTGCAAGCGTCCATAGGCTACGGTAACTGCTTACCATCAGGCAGGCCGTATGCTTGTTTGCCACCTTAGTGGGATAAAAAAATAAAAAGCTTGCGTTTTGGCAAATAGCTTGGATTATACAATGGCCCGGACGGAGCGTTCGTGTGAAGAAAGTATGTAGTATTTCTTTAGTATCACTGTTTGTAAATAAATACAAAATGTATACATTAGCAACGCATCTCCCTATAATCCTTGACGCCACAGAGTAATTTTTATTATATCTAAGACTTCGCAACACAAATCGCTGAGCAAAGAGCATTGCGCCTGTCAGCAAGCCAATAATATGAGAAGCTAGATTATAAAAAAATATTGTTTTTTTTTTTTCGTAAATACAAATAAAAATGTTTAGAAATGTAACGTCATGCGGAACTGACGGACTAAATAGAATTATATATTTTTTACCCAGTTGCAAGAGTGCAATGCAATGACAAAGGCACTGTATGTAATATGAGCCGATGTGGATCAGCTTTTATCCTAATGAACGCCAGCTCTCGTATTTATTTTCCGTTTTTCTTTTTTATTGGGAAATATCCGATATTCAATATTTCTAATGTTCATTGTATAATATCTTTATTTACAACAAATATGTACAAAATACAATGTATATATAGAAATTTTCCTCAAGCCTGCCGCTGCTTCCGATTAACGGCAGGGTTCCCAGAAGGCTGGCAGCGTTTCCTCTTTGGATAGCCAAGCTGATGCGTTGGCGGAAAAAGCTCCCCGCCCGCTGGTCTCCGGAAGTCTCGATCAATTTTGATGAGATGGTGCGAGCAAAACGGCGAGCTTCGGACCCCCACGGCAAAGGCACAAAAATATAATTGGGTCCAATCGATGCGTATTTAATGTTATTTAACAAGTTTATGGAAGAGAATAGTTTATTAAACTCTTAAAAGTTATTCGTAATATCGAGTGGATCCCTAAACGTGTAACAAACTTATCAGTCGAACGGGGTGATCGTTTGCCTATAACTACTTGTGCTGTCAGCATAGTAAATAAGTACACATATATCTTCTTGGTTTTCTTTTTAGGGTTCCGTAGCCAAATGGCAAAAAACAGAACCCTTATGGATTCGTCATGTCTGTCTGTCTGTCTGTCCGTCCGTATGTCACAGCCACTTTTTTCCGAATCTATAAGAACTATACTGTTGAAACTTGGTAAGTAGATGTATTCTGTGAACCGCATTAAGATTTGCATACAAAAATAGAAAAAAGACAATAAATTTTGGGGGTCCCAATACTTAGAACTGAAACTCAAAAATTTATAGTTTGCGCGAGAGACACTTCCAAATTGGTAAAATGTGAGTCCCCCCCCCCCTGTAACTTCTAAAATAAGAGAATGATAAAACTAAAAAAAATATATGATGTACATTACCATGCAAACTTCCACCGTAAATTGGTTTGAACGAGATCTAGTAAGTAGTATTTTTTATATACGTCATAAATCGTAAACCGCAATTTTCATTCAATATTTTTGGCTTTTTTTAATAGCAAATTTGAGTTAGTTAATATTACACGGAACCCTCCATTTGTGAGTCCGACTCGCACTTGGCCGGTTTTTTTATTTAGGTATAATAATAATAATAAATCCTGGGACATTCCTTACACACGGTTATCTGATCCCAAACTAAGTAGAGCTTGTACTATGGAAACCAGATATAATACATATACTACTTTTTTGTTTGTAAATATATACTTACCCCCTTATTCATAATGAAGTTATCAATTAACGTTGATTAGCTAAAATTCCGAAGTCTGTATCTGACAGGTGACATTTGGTGATCGAAAGAGTGAGACAGGCAAACTTTTTTTTTTTATACCACTAATGTGGCAAACAAGCATACGGCCCGCCTGAAGGTAAGCAGTTACCGTAGCCTATGCACGCTTGCAACACCAGGGTTATCACTCGCGCGTTGCCGACCCTGAAGAAACCCTATTACACTGATTTAATTAAAAAGCGATTATGAATAAGGGAGTTAATATACATAATTACACCCAGACTTCCATCCAGACACAGAGAGAGACATACAGACATGTTCATGCACACAAATGCATGTCCTGTGTGGGAATCGAACCCACTACCTGCGGCGCGATAGGTGGAGTCTTAACCAACCGCGCCAGCTGGTATGTTAGCTCATAAATATAAACTATTAAAAATACTGCATTTTTTTTATACGACTAAGTCGTCCAGACATTAGTTGCATATGTTAGTTCTTTTTGTTTTGTTAATCTCTTTTTCTGGTGTACAATAAAGAGTTATCTATCTAAACACGAAACAAACTTTATTTAGCTTTAAATATTATTCAGATTAAAATTTTGTAACAGACAACACTGCATGTAGGTATTATGTTGCGAACCTTATTCGTATCATGTCTATATAATCCATGTTTCCGGTGTGGGGGAGAATGTCAGTTAGGGAGTTATAATACCTACGAATATTTTTGGAATGTTGACTCATCACACTCATGAAAACACTACAATTTAGATTATAACTTCATAACGCGAAATAAACAAAATCTATTATATTGAAATAAAAGTCTATATTGAGAATTAGACTGACTGATTGGTAGCTGGTCCTCAAGAGAGGTAGAGCGTTATTTCGCTCAAAGAGCACCTTGCCTTGGGAAGTCGTCTCCACCTTACAGAATACCGATGCCAAATAACTTTATGTTGTTCCTGTGCGTGAGTAAGGTTGCCAGGACTCATTGGGGAGTGGGGAAGGGTCGGTAATGCGCATTGTAATGCGTGACTGACAGATGCCCAATGTATTGCAAGCATGTATATGGCTACGGTATCCCCTTACCATCAGACGGGACGTACGCTGGTTTACAGACTTCATTGTAAAAAAAAAGATATTGCAAGCACTAAAAATAGCCATATAGTCGCAATTATAGGTTTAATTGCATTATGCATGACGAACTTTTAATAGACTTAGTAAGTACCAAATAAGTTCTTTGTAAAAAAAAATTTTTGTTGACTGTACTTGCATCGTCATCCAATATACTAATGTATACTAAATATCAAGTCAATACGACCACTGGAAGTGGGTGAAATTATACTTGCAAGTTTCCACCCGAACATGGTTACATACTAAGGTTAAATACATACATATTAAAGCTTGTAAAAATATCAATGTATGGACCACACAGATTTACATTTCCAACTCTGAACTAACAATTATCTTCCTGTCATAAAAACCTTGGTCACAAAAACGGTCGACCACATGACCCTAGTGACCAATAAATCAATCGGCAAGTAATCTTTTGACGACATCTGGGTAACAGGCATGCGCTGCGACTGCGCATCGCATGGTGCTCATATTTTTGGAAAAAATTGGGATATCCCTGCGCTCCATTCAAAAGTGGGACATAATGACTATAGACTAACCCCTTTATTCATAATAAAGTTATCAAACGTTGATTAGCTAAAATTCCGAAGTCTTTATCTGACAGGTGACATTAGGTGATCGAAAGAGTGAGACGGGGCACACTATTACACTGATTTAGTTAAAAAACGATTAAGAATAAAGGGGTAATAATATAAAGGTAATGCGAAAGTCAGTTTGTTTATTTGTTTGTTTTTTACCTATTAACGCTTCAATTGACCAATCGAGATGAATTTGGCACGCGGGTAGATTGTAACCTAGATTAACGTATAGGATACTTTTTATCCCCCGGGAAACGGTGAAACCGCAGGGTAAAACTAGTTTTCAATAAAAAAAAATGATATAACTCATTATCTAAGGTATGCTTTCACGATAAAATGTGTGGTTCATTACATACAACGTATTTTCAACGCGAATTGCGGTTTGTCGAGTTTATTATGAAACAGTATGAAATACGAGTTTAAATTTAATTAAACATTCCAAAATATATTTTGATTAATACATCAAACGAATAGCATTATTATAATAGATATGAAAACCAGGAATTGTGAAAACAATTAGTGCAATTAGCAATGAATAATATTGTTTTAACGTGCATTGTTTGTCCTTCCTATATTAATATAATTATCTAATTAAAATACAAATCAATTATATTTATTAGGCACATTTTTTTTATAGAGATTGTTGGTTATCCTACTTGCATCCTACAAGAAAATAGGGCTTTGTCTTTCGCGTGCGGCATAACTGTGACGTCATCAATGTCAATGACGACTTAACTTCGTTGCTATTTTGGTCTAAAATAGGTTAGTTGGCTGTTATTTATTACTGAATGTTGAACCATTTAGGTCTTTTTGAGATATTTACGATTACGTCGTTAATATAAATAATAATAATGGTAAGGCTGAGATCTCATATCAGAGACGAATGACGTCACCCAGAATCGAATGAGTAACATAAGCAAAAAGCACTTGTCTTTCCTTTGGAACTTTTTATCAAAGCAACGTGACTTTTACGAGAAAAACATCCGACGTTGAAATAAATTAGTTATCTTATCTACATGTTAGAAACTGTATACACGCCAGACCAGAGGCTTCTGTGCTACCTGTCTGTCTGTCAAACTCAAAGATAATGTTATAATGTTAGCTGTTGTACGGTAACAACAAAAGTAAAAAAAGAGAGCAACATTTATCTGGTAATAAATTAAAAAAAAAAGTGATTATACCAGTTTGTTGTTTGCATTTCAAAATCTGAAAGAAAATATTCACAATTTTAGTGACCAAAAAATAAATAAGAACGACTACTAACGACATGATATTTTTACCTCATACTATCCTCCTAAATCCTAAATCATCAAAAGTTAAAATCGTTTCGGCAGCTGCACTCGAGAGCCAAAAAAATCAAAGCGTAGGTTTGTATGAATTGTATAGGGAGTGCAAAGAGTGAAAAAAAAATTGCATCACACAGCCACGTGCAATACACAATTTCCAGCTCCAAAACAGTAGACAATGTAATCAAACAACTGCAATGGGGATTGCCTGAATGTGCGCGAAGCTTTATTTGTGTACAATGGACGTCCTGATATATGTATATATTTGTAGGTAACCTATTCCCATAGTATCGATGACGATAAAGCGAGTACTATTGAACAATATCATTTGACAATCACTTATTCTCGTTTACATTGCCACTCACATAGCTTCAAAAGTGGATAACACAAACCCAACGTTCGCGTTACCAAAATTAAATATTTTTTCTCTCAAATGTAACTTTTTCCATTTTTGGCGTTTTTGACACAAAAACGATTCATTTCAGCCTGAATTGGATCGCAATAATACCAAAGCTCAATTTCAGCAAATAGACCGATATAGGTATATGTAGAGGTAGAGTATGGAGGTTTGGATTTATTATGATGCATGATGGTCCAAACTTAAAGAAAAAAAAGTAATTTAAAAAAAAATTATCGACTTCGGAATACACTAAAAAGTATGAAATAACCTTTAATCTGACACTGATTTGAAGTCAGCAAAATATTTTCAATGGAATACGTCGTGCTCTTTCGTTTTTCTTAAATTTGATGTTTTTCCTTTTACACCACAACCGTAACTCGTATCAATAAGCCAGGCCGCCACACATATTTGTCCATATTTTGAAAACTATTGAACCGATTTCGATGAAACTTGCACTGTTCCCTAAGTTGAAGTAAATATAAACCAATAAAAAAATAATGGTTACGATCCGATTAATATCTTCAGAGATATGCGTGGACAAACATACATACATACACCTTTGAAATTTTGTATATTTATTTGGAAGCCCTAATAGATTATCATATGTGAATATATTGCAGTTCCAATAATATTACATACATTACATACGTGTCGAATTGATAACCTCCTTTTCTTGAAGTCGATTATTAATAATGTGTAGGTACATTCATTATGTAGGTATATTTTAGTCAAATATTTTTTCCAAAATTAATCATTTATTATATGCATTTGTGCATATATATAATGAAGCCTTATAAAAAGTACAGAATTCAATTACAAGAATACCCTAAAATATCAGAATCCTGGAATTTCGGAAATCAATTCCAAAACTATTCGAGAGCGCGTGATAATTGAAATTTCGCATTCTCTCGGTTTCGGACTATAAACACGGCTGCGGCTGCGGGTAGATGACCGTTGTGTAAATGTTGACTCAATATGAAATCATGTGAGTCAGTGGAAAACATATGACACATAATACAGGACCATGCTTAACTATAATGACATATTAATAAAAGTTATATGTATGTTGTGTGTATTTTTCAAAAGAAATATATTTTCTTTTTTTCTATATTCAAAAGTGATATATTTATCATCACAATGAGAAAGAAATAGGTATCTTATTTATTCTTCGGTCAAAAATGTCAAAATCACCACTACACGGTGGTCTACAGGCTACGATAACCGCTTACCAGCAGGCCGTATGCTTGTTTGCTACCTTTGTATTATAAAAAAAATATAAAGTACATTTCCTTTAAATTGCATTTATGAGTAAAAGCTCTACTGTACCGTTCCCGATGCGATATTCTAGGTTCGACGGAAGACTTGTGACTTGTTAGTACCTACATTCTTGACCACCTTAGGTTTTGAACCAAGATATAAGATTGCAGCGATTTTAATTGTGTCTCCGCGCCTCTCAAAGATGCCGATACGTTCTTGTTAGCTTATCCGGTATTTTACGGACTTTATAATTATGTTCATTTCGGTAGAAAGAGGCTGAATTAACAAATATTTATAAGATAAGCTATAAAGGATTCATCAACAACACGTCAAAACATGAACTAAACCATACTTAAATTACACTATCCACATGAAAACAACACCCAACGAATGTTATATTACATCACTGACTATCGCAAGTTAAAAGAATTTGCACAATAGAATATACAATAAAATGTTTTCTATGAACTCAATTGTAGTAACAATAGCAATAGACAGTAACATGAAAATTTAAATAAATCACAGCAACTACTACTGTGACTTATATAGGGTGACTGGTAATTAGTAAACGATATTTAGACACATGATTGTCCTTATGATAACAAACAACTTTCCCAAAGAAACAAATAGACATAAGACATAAATAACGAAATTAAATAAAAGCAGATGGTGTATTCTTATTCTTGTTAGGTACTAAATATTATGGGCTCATGTGCTAAGTCAATTAAAAAAAATGTTTCTTTATTTATTTACCAGTCACCCTATATACCTACTACAGTAATTTCAAATGAACAAGCAATTGTCAAAACGCCATGTTCTCGAGCATTACACCACTTGTATAAGTAGGGCGCACAGCACGCACGTCTCCGTGTATAGGTTTTTGTGCTTAGAACAATCGGTCACCGTTACCAGTATGTCGGCCAAGTCAGCAATCGGCACTTAGCCCCCGTGACACAACAGCCAAGGCTTGCTGTACTGAATATGGAATATGTTTAGTTCGTGAGAACATGACAATTTTATTGGCTTGACAATGAAAACATTGTCGTTCTGTTAAACCTTGGCCGATTTTTATTCTTATGCTGTAATGATTATTACGTAACTGTTTAAATCTTGGTATTCATGAAAAATATTATTTTGCCAGTTTCTGCCCCGGCGGTGTAGGGCCCGCGTGCACCTAGTAAAAGTATTTATTAATATTAATAAAATTATATTATTGAGATATCATCTAAAACATCCTAAGAACTTTTTATTTTTGATTATTTGTATCTATTTTTTTACCGACATTTTGATAATTTTTATAATATTATATAAATTCTCAATTTTGCACGCCGTCATGGCGAAATACGTAGAAATACAAAAAAATAATAAAGAACTACATATATGTAGGTTTGTAGGTAGTGCTAGTAGGTTATTAACCGTGTTTCAAGCAAATACATCTTTATCAATAATGAAGGGAAAATCCGATGACGGCTTATAAATAAACTAACTAGCTAATAATAGGATAATTATTACCAATATTTACTACGAACCATATTATATAATCTTCTTACCCTACTGAGTAGTATATACCTACCTAGCTAGACGAAGGATTAATAAGGATTAACACTGCAAATAACCGGCTTTCAATGCAAAAACAGGTTAAATATTATTATTAAGTCTTTCAACATCAACAAATAGAAATCAACAAATAAAATGAGATGTTCAATACAAAATGAGAACAAATTATAAGTAACATTATCATATTGTTCTACATTACATTTTTCTAAATGTATATTCTACTACCATCATGCAAATCTAATTATTATATTAATGAGGACTCCTTCTGGGTATAAGCCTCCTCCAGTTGACATCAATTGGCACGGTTCATGCAGTTACCATCCAATTACCCGCAACCTTTATTATTTATTTCGACGGGCCAGTTGGCGCAGTTGGTTAAGATTCACCTTACGCGCCGCAGGTCGTGGGTTCGATTCCCAAACAGGACATGCATTTGTGTGCATGAACATGTCTGTATGTCCTGAGTCTGGGTTTAATTATGTTTATTAAGTATGTATTTACAAACAAAAAGTAGTATATGTATCAGTTATCTGATTTCCATAGTACAAGCTCTGCTTAGTTTGGGATCAGTAGCCTTAGCACGAACCACTTTCGTATCGCCTTCGTAGCGTCATCGTATCGAGTAGATGTCACTTTTGACAGAAGTTCTATCGTCTACTCGAAACCCAGCTTGCGAGCTACGTTAAATTCGTCTAGAAATTTTGAAACATACATTTTTGATTTTATTAGTCAACATTAAAATATTTATTTCCAATAAAATAAAATAAATGAAATAATCATCTTATCTTATATTATTACCTAACGATATAAGGTATTACATCATCATTCCAATGTAAATGTTTTCTTTTTCACCATTGAAATGTGATGAATGTGGAAATATTTTTGAACGTACAGCAAAGAGTTCACGAGTTTACAGGTTTGAATTTAGAACATAACAAGACGAAGAGGATGAGTCTTGTGACTCCGTTAGAAATAAATTCGACGATTTTCATTTCTAGATTTGTGTTTTAGCAGTTTTAGGGGATTTCATATAAAGAGTGGCTCAACTTGAACCATCGACATCCCCTAACATTTATACACTTAGTATAATTAAGTATATATAGGATGTTTCAGAAAAAAATAAAAATTTCGGATAGTAGTCAAAAAACAATACATGAGGCTCCCCAATTGAATTTGTTTTATTTAAAACTAACTTAAATACTATATTAAATGTAGAATTAAATAAAATTATGTTATTTTATCTCAATGATCACCATATTTCGTTATAAGATTATAAATAAAGAAATACAAACTAAAAATCTTAATGCTTCAAAAAAATAACACATTCGAAATATTGCAAATACCTACCTAAGATGCGACGAGTTCACGTAACGCTCTCACTGAAAAAATTACGGTGACAAAGTCTACGTTAGCTGGCTTGCGAGTAGACGATACCATACGTCAGAATTAGTTCCAATTTCAAATTATATACCAAACCACGTTTACGTAGTGTGACGTGAGGTTAACGTAGTTGTTCGTGCTACCGATTTCAACGTTTGGTAGCATTCGAATGACACATTCCCATACAAATTTGAGTTAACTCTCTCGATACGAATACGTTACGCTTGCGATAGATTTTCGTGCTAAGGCCTCAGATGACCGTGTGTGAGGAATGTCCCAGGATATTTATTATTTTATTATTATTATTATATCGTCTATCCATCTTTATAATTGTCTTCATAGTCTTCTTTTCCTTTTAGGTCCATCCCATGTGGTTACTCTTACCGTCCACCAGTCATCTGACAGTCTTGCCATGTCCTGACTACGTACAAGTTTTAATAAAACTATGAAATTGCTTCTCTGATCTAAGTAATAGAGGGAAATTGCCTGGATCCAATGCAATTTGTAATATTAAAACTGCTGCCTACAAAATATAATAATCTCCGTACTGAATGTACCTAGTACTATTTTTTTCATCTAGCTATAAACTAGAAGCGAGTGATATTTTCAAATAATCATCACTTTCCACGGTGAGATTATTTATGTAATAGAAGAAAAAGTTTATCCATAGCACTTAATGAAAATTGAATACTAAGGCGCCGATCCCACAGAGAGAGTTCTAGAGTTCCGAGTTCTGCATTCCGTGTTAATTATTGTGCACACAGCAAGCAGTCTAGAGTTCTGCAATATCTATCGCTACTGATCACACATCAAACACTTTTTTTTTACTTTCAAAGGCGCCACATGGCTTACAATCAACGCGGAATGCAGAACTCGGAACTCTAGAACTCTTTTCTATGGAATCGGCGCCATAGCATTTATATTTATACTTCAATCTGACAAAGTTGTCGCACAAAGGTCGAAGTTCGACCGTAATTCATAAAGTTAATGTCAAATTTTAGTTTACTGCTTTCCTCCATATAAATAAACTCTAACTATGCCAAATCTCACACTTCTCCGTACACGCAATATGCAAAGTTACAACGTGTTACAAAATACCCTGTAAAAAATATAATAAATTATCGAAGCCAAAAATGTTGTCAACCCTAGTAAGCTGTCATGTCAGGGAACCAGATTATTTAACAGAAAGGACTACGTACCGATTTTACCTAATAATTGTCTACTTCAATAGTTTTTCTATTTTTCATTCATAAATGTTTGCTACCTCAAGGATGGTACTACTGGCTTCAAAAAATTACAAGTTGGAAAAAAATATGTTGTCAATTTCAAATCTTCAAAATTTTTGTCGTTCCGCGAATTAGGTAGAAAAGTAGGTACATTCTGCGTAGTTTACTAATTTAATTTTACTGAAATAGGGTTAACAAATCAGTGAAAATAATAATATTTTTTATTTTATGCCTATATTAGCGTTACTACACTTCTTAAATATTGTGAATGGACTCGTTATAAAGCCCCATTTAACCTCCTTTCGGCTTTACGGGTAGTTTTGTAACACCCTGTATATGTATAAGTATAGATGATGATAGTAGATATGTGAAAGACTGAATTTTAGTCAACCGCATTTCAATACTCAATGCTACCAAGGAACTTATTACTCAAACTAGTGTCATAACGTCTTGTACGTACGTAAACTATGTAGCTTCTTGCCCCATAGATACTTGTCCTCTTTGAAAGGCTTTCCGAGGTGAGTTCCAATCCGTCACGCTTCGTTGCTACTACGTGACTAGATCGCCCTGGTTCTATTGTCCACTGACAGAATGTACCAAGAATGGTCGAATTTAAAACGTTGTAGCCAAATGAAATTAAAAATAATATAAGCTCTTTATTTTAGGTCAGAATCAATTATTATAAACACAGCCGCAAGTGAACAGCCATCTGAATTTTGAACCGCGACAACTAATGCATCGTGTGGCCGCCACAGGCCACACGTAATGAAAGGCCGTTCAGAATAACATAAAAAGCATTATTAAAACAAAGTGCGTGGTTGGCTTGATTTCAGGATCAATTTGTAAACAATATTATGTAAATTTAATTATAAAGCACTTTAAACTCATTATTTACTACCCCTATCTCATATCCTACCTTCCTACTAATGGATATTGAACTAAACTCAATTTCCAGCAGATTATGTTATGGTTTTACTTAGACAAAGTACACATTTTTAGAGACATTTCTATAAAAATAAAAAACCTTGCCTCAAATATGAAACAGACAGACTAATAACTATGCCAGTGTTAAACAAATACAGCCTCAAACATCTAAACCTAACTTACTGCAATTTAACCGAGGGAGGACATTCTTGTTAATAAAGAGTCTCGTCACTTCTAACTTTGCTTGGAAACGCAATAGCTTTCAAAACAATATCATAAGTTTTCCTAACAATAAAGTTATGAGGAGGTTGTTTCTTAAATGACGAACTGAAATTTCAAACTGATGTCTCAAGTAGGTAACATCTTAACGGTTTTAGGTCATGAATTACAACTTGGCCTATTCTTAGACGTATCGAGGAAAGAAGAGGCTGTGTAGGTTGAGGAATTAATAAAAGATTTATGAAACTTCATTTATCAAACTAATGCCCCTATAATATAAATATTGACGTATAGTCAACGTCTCTGCTTCTCTATAAAGACAATATGTAGCGCCAGTGACTGAAGTTGAGAGGGAATCGATGAACATATTGCGCCGACCCCAAAGGATGGGGAATAGGGCAGGCAGATTACGAAACAATAAATAAAATAGGCCCCAAAATACTTTTACCTAAATACAGATAACACAAATACAAAATTGACTTTGTTAATTATGTTGTTAGGTACCTAAGCTAGTATTTACAAGGTTATTCTAGTGTATAAAACTTCAACATCTAAAATGGATGTGTTTAAATATTCTATGTAAATAAAAGTATGTATTTATATGGCTTGCAAACTATCGCAATTGATTAAATTAAATACAGATCAAAGTTTCTTTCAAGAAGCGAATATTGAAATTAATCCCCAATAACGAATATCACCCCAATTTAGGAATAAAAATAATATAATTCAATTGAATGAAATGGCACAATCATTATAGCACGTTGCTTGCGAAAGTATATTACCTAAATTTGTATTTTGATATCTGTGACACAGTTTTATACTATTTTAGATGTCATCGTTTCAAATGTAATTTGTAATAAATATATCTTTATCTTTTATCTTTTTTTTTCTTTATTTTACCACCACAACTACAATAAATTAACCTAACTTACATCAAACTAAACTAAATAATAGAAAAATAACCAAATATAAATGAATATATAATTTGTGTTTAGACTTATTTTTGTGTTCATTAAAATTCTAATGAAAAAAAAATAGCTGTTTTTAAGCACCTAATAATGTGTTATAGTACATTATGACACATGTGTGCAAAGTTGGTAATTACAGACGAGGCGATATTAAGCGCGTGAGCCGCAAGCGAATGCGATATAGCCGAGAGTGTAATGATCAATGCACACGCGTGTCATACGACGTTTTTCAACACACTTTTGAGGATAAAACAGATTCGTATTTTTTTAAGTAGATTTTTTGATAATAGTCAATGAGAACGTCTACAAAACCCGTTAAAATTAAGAATGCTTCGTCTACGCACATACCAATAGCATTGAGGTACAAACTTAACATTATAATCGGGATTATACCTAACATAAAACTGTGCGGTAATGTAAAGTAAAAAGCACTAGTGCGTAATAAGCTAGCTGCATGAAGATACTAAAAACGGTGCAATAAATGTCACTTAACGAGCAAGAGTGTTGAAAAAAATATTATTTTAAAAGAGTTTAATTATTTTTACTTTTTTTACCCAAATTGTGTTCTCTCACATTAAAATTAAAATTCGTATTTTGTATTTACTAAATAGGCTTCGCTAATCTAGCCACTCGCACGAGGCTCATTGTAAAGCCAACGAGCGATACAATATTATATCTCAAGATGTAATTTATATTATATTATCTCATAGTGAAAAGCCGGCTAAAATGCTAGAGCAAGGTAGAAAACAAAACAAAATACGACTAATAAATAATCTAGGTCAGCCTGAAAATTGAAAATCAAAGGTGCGTCAAAAAATTGATGTTAGCCATTCGTATCAAAAAAAGGCCTGTCAGTTGCCGCAGACTCGTTTCACGTTGTCATCAACAGTTCATCGACAAAGAGTTCTAATTTTCCTCTCACTGGGTTCGAACTGCATTGAAAATGTTTTAACTTGCACGCCCTGCCAAACTGACGTACAAAGTGCCCGTGTTAGTAAAGTGCATCAAAGAAAGTAACTAGGAAGCCGTCAGAAAATATCGAAGACTGAATATGTAACCATTACGTACGGACATAGCTCAGTTTTGTATTAGTTTGGACCCGTTTGTAACGTTACAAGCGTCCGACTGTTGAGTAACCGAGCCGACTGCAAAACTTCAAGGCTCTATTATATAATCAATCACCTAGTTCGTTGAATCCTTTTGGGGAAGCTACAGATATGCATGTATGCAATGTGTGACTATAGGTACTTACTTTCACTTTGCACTATTTGTAGTATACTTAAATGAAAAACTCAAAGTCATAAACTGGTTTTAACCAAATTTATTGAAAAAGGGTATAAAAGGACATAGAAATTTTGATTTTCGGATTTCGTGTAAGTAAATCCACAAATGCATTGCATGGTATTCTGTAAGATATGCTATGCTCTACCTCTCATAAAATTAATAATTAATATTGATTTTATAGGAATTAACGTTTTTCTAGACAATTATTACAATTAATGAAAGAAGTACCATGACAATTTTCAAAATTCTACCTCGGAGATGAAATGGGGTGCAAAAGTTTGTTTGTGAAAACGTGAAAACATATTTTTTTGGTAATAGAAAAGAAAGAAAGAAAGAAAGAAACTTATTTATTTGACGAACACATTAACATAATAATATTTAAAATTATGAATAAACCAGAAGGTCTGTGCCGTCAAATAGGACACAGCTCAGCATAGTGCCTACTGACTACTTATAAGAGGATAATAGGGGGTACCCTTTTTGGAACTTATTGAGACTTATGCTTATTTATTTAATGTTTCGCCAACATTTGCTTACACTACACATTATAATTAATTCAACTGCAAACATATCTCTTCATCTTATAACGTAGGAGTATACTAAAAACGGATTTGCTGGAAAAAAACGGTGAATACGCAGAATGCTACTTTTTAGTTTAAAAGACACATCGATATGCATCATTAAGATTTATATCGATAAAGATACTGTACACTTTGGCTCGATATTAACTGTTATTGTCTTCATTTTACAATTCGATACAATTTCATAGATCAACTAACTGTGAGAAAGTACTATGGTTAAAAATATTTGTTTTTCTTTCATAATGTTCAATTATTCATCTATTAAAATGCCTGCTTCGATGTGAGTGAGAATACAAGGAAATATTTTACATTTTATCGGAATGTTGAATGTAAAACAAGACAAGTATATAAATAATAAAGTTGGCCGAATTCGGATTAAAAAGAGACAGATGTTAATCAAGGTGTTCATTACTCCGTCTAAAGAAGAGGTTATTTTTAACATAAAAAGTGATTTGACTACTTTATATATGTGTAGTGAGATTACCCTACAAAGAATAACACGCAATGGACCAAAAGTAGTACGTTAGAATAAATCGATCCCAAAAACGCATGTCTCCATTACCTAACTTTACGTTTCAGCGAAAATCATGTACTGAATATATTATTATGTATTACAACGCTCATCTGGAACGCATCACTGTATGATTTATTCTGATCGGCCCGCATTGGACCGTGCGCTTGGCGATAAAATTGTGCAATATTGTATGGAATTTGTACGCAATGAAGCCTTCCGCGTTTCTTTTTTGCATGATGTCAGTATCTGTAATAATGGCATATCGTACTCAGCTATTACTTCGTAAAGTTTTATACTCTTTTTACACGAAACCCATAATAAATTCAATATACATAGGTACATACCGCGAAATAATAAATAAAAATTGATAAAATCTACGTATGATAAAGGTACCTATAGTAATTTCATACGATACCAATAGTTGTCGGACATTTCTTTGGTTTGAACATCAGTGGTGCGAAGCTATTATTACCAAAAGGGCAGACTAAGAAGGCATACTTCAATATTTCATTTCACATTAGAGCACTTAATTATATAGTAAAGCAATAATAACAAAACAATCATTGAAAATCAACCATTCTTACAACGGATTCTTTGTTTCAGTTGAACGACACTGCGGCCATCCGGCTGTGCCAGCGAACGCCAGGGTATCCCTGCCAAATGCCACCGACATCGTTCCTGGGACTATAGCCATATACGAGTGTGATGATGGATACGAACTCTTCGGCCCTCATCAGAGAGAATGCACTTTGAGGGGCGACTGGACTGCGGAACCACCATTTTGCGGTAAGTTTCTTCTTATAACCAATGCTGATTTGGTAATATTGTTATTTGCATTTAAGGCGGCCCTCTGTGGCCGGCGCAACTTCAACGCAAGCATAGTCTAAAAGCTTGTTGTTTCATCCAACGTAATATTTGACTGCGAAAAAAGAGAGACAGCATCAGAGCCGTCGGTTATCAGTCGGTAAATTCCGCTGATCACTCACGGCCGCTTCGCTAGGTCGTCATTCATGATTTCGCATTCATAAAACTTGTTCCAGGAGTATACTTCTTGTGAAAAAATCTTACAAGTTTGTGAAAAAAAGTTAGTTATTTAGAATCTCCAATACATTTGCAAGCCTGGTATCTAAATGTTTTCTTTACTTTTACAATTTATAGGTACATTAGATATGGCAAAGTTCAGGCAAAAACGCTGTTTTTCGGAGGCTTTGACTGAATTTGTTTCACACTTTTTTTTTAAATTACGCCTAGATACGGCTAGATATAGTGCACAAGATACTAATTTGTTCAAAACATCTAACGAAAAATGTTTAACAACGCCATAATAAGTACAGAGGTTTTGTATGAAAAGTATGATGAATTGAGTCCTCTTAATATTTTAGATAAACCTTCGAAGCTTCTATCAAAATGAATATTCATGGTCGAATGTTATTCCAACAGACGGATATGCACTCAACCTGCATATATATAAAAGCCGTTCAATTGTTCGGATCTATCAATTTAATCTAACCTTTGTTGCACTCATTTTCTGACTGAACTCTGCCAGCGACAGGCAGGGATAGGATAACGTTCTTTGTTCTCAATTAATTTGGAAATAAAAAGCTTTCTTCCTCGATCCAATTAGTACAAGCAAAGGTAAATAAAAAGTTATAAAGTTATTACCTTTGAGATGAACTTATAAAGTGAGAGTCCTGTAGCTAACTTGAGAAGCAAGTTTTCCAAGAAATCTTAGAACTGTTCATAGCAAGTTATGGTAAATGAGGTCAGTGATATTACAGGGAAACTGCCAACAAGGTAGTTATGTTATGGTAAAATGGAAGTCGCCGTAGAGTTAGAAAAGTATGATTAGTTTTATAAGTATCGTGCGTAACTATAAATGGTTGTAAATGATATAAATTTTATTTCTCTCAATTGAAATCAAATTAAGACTATGACTAGACCTTATTCATCTTCATTTCAGGCTGGTTATCATAATTTTTTCCACCAGGTACAAATGTTGCGTTCAGAAAACCAGCGAACCAATCGACTACAGTCCGCGGTGGGGCGGCTGCGAACGGCAACGATGGTGAGAAGACCACGGAACACGATGGCAAGAGATGCACGGAGACACAGAGGGAGGCATCGCCGTGGTGGCAAGTCGACTTGCTGAGGCACTATGCGGTCAAAGTCGTCAGAGTCACCACTAGAGGATGTTGTGGTAACTAACATATTTGATAATATTAAGTACTTATTATGGTGCGTCCACGCTACGCGAATCCGTGGAGGACGGATTCGCGTAGCGTGGATGGACTTGCGAGCCTCGAACGAGCGTTCAGCTCGGGCTCGACTGCGCTCCGCCGATTGTCAATTGTTTTGACGAACACAGGGGAACGCTTCGCGCTCGTGTTGTAAGCTCATTATCGCGAGCAACCGACGAATAGTGGCTTGGCTCGTGGTCGGTTCGCCTAGCGTGGACGCACCATTAGGTTGCACATAAGCTGAAAAACTGTGGCTGTGGTATCATGCTACACCTACATATTTAAATAGGAATGGTCGAATCTATTGATATTAAAGCTTAGCTGTGTTTTTTTACGTTATTTGCATACATTAGGGGTTGTATATTACGTATGGTAATAAAACCCAAATTATGGAAAGTCAAAGATGCTCTACCACAGATCACGTGCTCTATATACTATTCTTTTCCGACATAAGATATACCAAGTTACCCACGATCCCAAATGAATTAGTTATATATAATTTCCAAGAAGCAAAAAATCTTGTTCATTTCTTGTCCGAAACAAAAATGTAGGGCAACTAAAACCTAAAAACTAAAACCTCTTCTTACGCATTACTATATATATATAGTATAAAGTCCTTCTAAAGTCTTGAGGGATGAATGTATAGGTCATTAGTAATCAAAAAACAATATTAGAAAAATAATCCATCTGACGGTTCAACTTTATGTAGGTATAAGTACAAAATTTATAAATAATTTCGTATTTTCAATGTACGAATTATTCCTCTAATATTGTTTTTTGATTACTAATGACCTATACAATCATCCCTCAAAATATACGCCAAGATTTAAGGACCTTATAACCTCATATGAAAACGTTCACAAGAAATAGTTTAGAGTTATGAACACATACATATTTCCGTATAAAAAAGGATTATACATATTTTCTTAACATTAGGATAAATCCCCTTAAGACATCAGCTGACCAAAGAAGATTTTATATCACACATCACTTCCAGAAGAAGTGCCTAAGAGAATAAGAAACCTATGGAGCCAATACCATTTAGATATGGTGATTGCACAAGAGAATAGCTTTCACGTTGTGACAGTAAATCAAAACATTTCACTGGTAATCTATAAATCTTGATCGGCGTCAACGGAGAACCGGGTGACGTTGATTCGTGATCTACATTATGATACATAATATGTATCCATTTGGACGAACTTGGAGGTCATATGTTAGTGATATTATTTATCGAATTTTTATCTTAATTAGATACACCATGAACGAATAAAACCAAAAATTCATTATTATTAGAGGTAGCTTTGTGATTTTTTTCTATCGAGGAAATTTCATTCCATTATGTTTTTGCTCAGATACCCATATAAAAATATTTTTTCATTTAAATACTATTTACTTGGGTAAATTTCAATTCTACGATTGTTATTTTGCTTTATACGCACTCTTAAATGTCCAATCCAAATACTAGAAAATCATATGTTGTGCCAAAATGTACATATACAATCACCGCTACACCGGAAAAGTTGTTTTTACTCGTTCCAATAGATGTCCAAATGCGAGAGAAATGAATAAAAGCTATGAATAGATGGGATCTATTTAGAGATAAAAACAAAGTTTATTACTGTGAAGATGTATAGTGACAGTTTACTCTATTTACCTACTCTTTTGTAGTGTGCATTTATTTGGTATCCCCGCGCAGCCGTGATTCACCGCGCGTAATGTTTTAAATTTTTGTGCACGGTTCCGAAATCCATTTCTGAAATAAATGTAACCTACGTTACAGTAGTACCCAACTGATATGGCGCGTCGTGAATCTTCGTTCGCACAGAAAAGAAAGTATGGCCCCGAAGATTACCAAAAGAATGCTTAAAACTTACAATCAACCTTCGATCACTACTATAAGGTTCATAATACACTGCAGCTGTTAGTTCCATCTCACTCGCAAGTCACGCCCCTCCGCACGGCGCGCGCTAACATGGCGGTACCTGCCGGGCAATAGCGTTTCCGGCGATTTGAAAATGTATCTTCTGCGCAGGTACATCGTTAAACCATATTAGTTGGGTAATACTGTACTCCTTATAACATAAGCTATCTGACAGTGAAATTCCCGTCAAAATCGTTCTAGCCGTTTCGAAGATTAGCCGTAACAAAGAGGAATCAAGGACGTGTTTTGGAATTGTTCTGGAACACCAGGTAATTGCTGTATATTGTTGAGCAGTTCCCTCGACTGTCTTTCGGCTCCATCACCAGGTCGATTCCAGACCTTCATTAAATAAACTGCTTTAAAATACTTAATGAAAAAATTAACAAACGCACACCAAACGCACTACGATTTTCGAAGATTCCCCTCGGTTTCCCTGGGATGCCATCATAAGATCCTGGTTTCCTTGTCATGGCACCACCCTTGGGATATCTCCTTTCCAACAAAAAAAGAATCATCAAAATCGGTTTATAAATGACGAAGTTATCAGCAAACACACATAAAAAAGATATACCGTCGAATTGAGAAACCTCCGCCTTTTTCTGAAGTCGGTTAAAAAACAAATGGTTTTTAATATAAGTAGGTACCCACCGTATATAGGTAATCCCATGTGCATTTTCTAAAAAGCTGGTATTTTATAATATACAACAGACACTTAAATTTTATTTGGTAAAATATATATCATACGACGTAATGATTAAACGATTGCCCCTCTTTAAATCCAAAATACTTTCCACTAATAACGCGACTAATACGCGTGAAAGGAGCGTTGACTTTTTGGCGGGAACTTGCAGAGTGAAGTAGCGTTTTCATTTTTATCTTTAAAAAATCGCGTATTTTGAGTTTTACTGTGTATTTTTGGCGGTATTTTACTCAATAATAATCATCCGAGTGCACCAGTGAACTGAAATTAAATGAATTATATTGTGTATCGTGATTTTTCAAGTTGTCTGAAAAAGTCCATGCCGTTTTAGTACAATGAATGACCAACATTGTAGTAAAACATGACGTTTATGGACGGTGACTGACTGAGGACTATATGTGAAAGTGATTTATTGTGACTGTAAAATTATAATATAACTCGACACTGGCAGAAAAAAGACCTAATTTGGATTTGGTTGCCAAACTTAAAACTGAGAAGAAGGAGCGTTGGAAAATGACGCCACACTGCGGTCACGTGACCGTTAGCGGGCCTCGATATTTAGGAGAATTTTAAGAGGCCGTATGCCAAATTTTGCCGATTTCGCTGATTTACGTGATTTAACAATCGTTATTTTACAGTTAAAATACTATATTTCTATAAGTTTTAATTCACATCCTAAAATATCATTTTAATAATGAAGTAATGAATGAGCTACCTTTTTATTTTTATTATTTTATTTTGTGCGAGATTTGTTTTAAAAGATTTTTTATTGCCAGACTATCGAATTTTTTTTTTCAGGAAATGGTTTGTTTATTAACTTAAGTTTATTTATGTTGCTATAATTTTAATGAACGAGAGTTCTAAGTAGCCGAAATCAAAAGTAATTCTTCACCCATCTTCTCTAAAAAATTACTAAGTTAAATATTTTTTTACTCAAAATTATTATATTAAAGTGGTAAAAAGTGCTCCGTTTATTTTATAGGTGACTTTCATAACAATAAACTGTATTTTTTTCGTACCGTTTAGACGGTAAAACGATTCGTAAATATGTGATATTCTAAATCTCTTCTAGCAAAAATTCAAAAACAGCCGGCTGTTTGAGGTCGATTAATCAAAATTAAATAACAAAATTTAAAAAGTAGCTCGTTTATTAGATAATAATTGAAATGATCTTTCATGTTGTGCATTAAAACTTTTAGAAATACAGTATTTTAACCGTAAAATCACGTCTGTAAAATCACGTAAATCAGTGAAATCGGCAAAATTTAGTATACGGCCTCTTAAATGTCTGTAAAATCTATATTGTCTGTGGTAAAATCATAACTACGTATACATAATTGCTCTACTGCAACAAACTTTGAAGCGATTTTGCATACCTATTATCAACTCTCATTTCAAATTGTCGATGATAGATTTATAACGAATATTGCCTCTGAATTGCTTGCCCTCTGGTTTGTGATGCCTTTGTGTCTGGTGATGAGACTAATAGACAATAACTAAATACCTAATTAAATTTAATTCGATTAGGCTGACATGTGAGCTATTTTCATTAGAATTAGCAGGGCCGGATAAACCATGTCGGGGCCCAGCAATGCAATTCTTGGGACCCCTTTACCCTTTTCTAACTTCCAATTTTTTTTTTCTACCAATTTTTTTCTCTGTGCTCGGGGCCCCTGTCTGATGCGGGCCCCTAGGCAGTTGCCTACACTGCCTTAGTACAATACGGCCGTGACAATAGGGCTAGGTAGAATAAACTTTATCGAACTAGCCGGTAGAAAAGCTCATTAAAAAATTTTTCAACACCCTTGCTCGTAAATTGACATTTATTGCACGGTTTTAGGATCATAATGCAGCTTATTACGCACTAGTGCTTTTTACTTTACATTACCGCACAGTTTTATGATAAGTATAGTCCTAATTATGTTAAGTTTGCAATAAATATGACTACGAGCAAGTGTGTTGCAAAAATCTTTACCTAACGAAGTGTTTTGTGAAAATGTAAAAATGCGGATTTTTTTTTCCGAATCGTAACGTTTTTTGCTGGAACAGTCAAACATGCACCAAAGCTATTTAGTAATCTGTGCTAAGGCGGTGCAATATACTACATATATTTAAAACGTATATTCGACGAGGAATAATTTTGTTATTTGGAGTAAACCTGACTTTAGAATTATTTTTGACAGTATATCATATTATATTGCAGGTCATCAACCTCTTCAGGACTTGGAGATCAGAGTGGGCAACAGCAGCACAGACCTTCAAAGGAACCCCCTTTGCGCCTGGTTCCCTGGTACCATTGGTAAGTTATTTTCATATTCGAATTTCTCCATCGCACGCAACGGTCTTTGTTGTAAAAACCGTGCTAGTGAGCTAAGCTAAGAACCTTCAAAACAGATTTTGTCATGTACAGTATAGCAAACAGAAGGCGGATTTTGTAAGATTCCACTTCAATTTTACTTCTTCAATTTCTTGCCATTATACAATAAGAAACACGTAAGAAACTATTTATAAAAAAAAAAAAAAAACTCTTATACACAATTTCACTCGCATCCATAATTTGGGCGGGCGCACGCGTTTATTGAGTTTATTTATGCGCTCAAAATGAGAGCGATGTAGAAACTGTGATACCCTAACCTGATCCACATTATTTTATAAACTTAGGAACATTGATTTATTCCGTGTAGAATCGAATTATACTACACGTGTACATATGTAAACCTCGACCTATATTTAATTATTAATATTGGCTAGGTCGAAGCCACCCGTACATAGTTCTAGCTTATGGAGAGTTAGTTCACTACTTGGACCTAGTCCGATTGGTTAACTAAATTTAGCATTCAGCGATTGGTTTTAATAAAGCCAACCTACGGAGACCACTGACATTACCATTTCAGCGAAATGGAAATATTTACTTATGTGGTGCACTGAGGAGCCTACGTGACGTAATTGAAAATGAAGCCTAGAATGTTCTCCTACTATTTAGGCTTGTTTGCCCTCGATATCGCCGTGGTTACTGATGACAAGGTCGAGGGTGTTACGCGCACAAGGCCTAAGAGAGATTTACACTGAAAAAAATTATCTACAAAACTAGTTATGTAAGTTGACGTTTTGTTGTCGGGAAACTAACTTTAGTTGTCGGGAAACTAACTTTAGTTACATTTAATCAAATAATTTAGTAACGAACAAAAACTAGTTTTGTTACTGGTAAATTTAGTTCGTAAGTAAGTCACGTGTTTAGGTTATTGGTCGTCAAATTCTGTGTTACTGTTAAATAAAATTTTGTAGTCACTTGCAGTCCATTTTTTTCAGTGTAGAGAAGGCCAGCGCGACTTGAATTTAGTCGCTCCAGTGCATGATTCGTGTCACTGAACATAAAGAAATGCGAAAATGTCGCATTATCAACCTGTAAAAACTCTACAAGCGTATTGAACCACGTCTTTGCGTCTCTACATTGGTTCGGAATGCACCAAAAATTGCACGTTCGGGTTCATACTTTTTAATCAACATGAGTGTCAGCCAAGTCACCCTACCTATCACCATGCTATAACCTGTTAACCTTCACTGAACCGACTAACAATTAGCATCTCGTAACGTCACGTGTATAGATGCAAAGCCCTGCGTAAGCAATGGCCTGCAAGGTTGCACACTCTCAAAGGAGAAGCCGGTCGGATGCCAGCTTATATAACCAAACACACTATAGCTACACCCCAAATGTCAATTAGCAATTTCTGATATCCAATAGATGCCTATATTGACCACTAATTAGAAGTACCAGGAAGCCATGGCTACTCCAATTCACACGATAATTAACACCGTAACAATACAACCAGATAGGGTAATATCCTTCGAAATATCTCTATAGAAGCAAATTGTAAACTAGAGAATATGTGTAACATTTTTAATGATGTATATCAATAAGAGGTAGATTACGTTCGAGCTCATTTGATAAACGAGAAAGAGAAAATAAATATGATTATCGGAAGTCAAACATATATATTTGAGTGCTGTTAAACATTTTGTTAAAAGCTAGCGATCACTTTGCGAGATATGTGACAACTTGTTTACCTAGATATCATTTAGGTTGTACGCAGTATTTATATACTCTGAGATTTAGGTATTGCATAAATTGTTTACAAACTGAAGTTCTTATTGTTTTATGTCAAAGAATAACCAACTTCAGAATCTTGAAGGCAATATAAATCTTTAAAATATTAATATCGTTTGATTCATAATCAGTATTCACTCTATTTCGTTAGATTCGTACAAACAATTACGAGTTTTAAAAATAAACTGTAATCGATATTTTTATTTTTTTATTTTATAACTGTAGGCGTCATTAAATAAGCTCGGTGAAAAAAAAAGTAACATAAGATTCGTTCGGATCGGGGATCGAACCTACAATATACAAGCAAATTTTGTACACTTGTACAATCTGCAGTGAAATTACCGATCTACCGATATACCTACCCGTATCTGGGTGAACGAGCTTTGCTCCAAAAATACAGAAAAACGTATATTCCCAGAGATTAACCTCAACTAGATCGATTTTTCGTGCCCAAAAACACCCATGTAGAAAATTTCATCGAAATCGATAGAGCCGTTTTCAAAATCTCTAAACATATACAAATATTGCTCGTTTAATAACGTGTATAGGATAGGATTAAGGTAAAACGTATTTATTTTGACCATGTGCAAAAAATCTAAAAACGACTAACTTCAAAAAGCGAATTCTTTTGATGTTGCCGTTGCCGCCATGCGCCCGTAGCGCCAGTCGAATTCTCTAACCTTTTTTTTTTACTTTTAACGTCAACACTGACGAATAATGAATACTTGATATGGTCCCTATACGGTTGTAAATGCTGCCTGAATTTCTTCATCACAATGTGTTGATATGCTTCAACTAAACCAAGTGCACCTACATATGTGGCTACAGAGCGGCTATGTAGATATGGGCAAAATCGTTTAACGTACCGCATTATTTGCATATTACTATTTTACACCGATTTTTTTTAAATATGTTGTTGCGAGTTTGGTTTTAAGCGAGGTAAGATCGACATATATCATTATTTCTGCTCAAAATTAATTGTATTGGGAAAAGTCATTAAATTCGCATATAAGTTTAGAGATATTTGACGCAGCATCCTTATGATTTTAGGTAGTGCAGTCAGTAGGTAATGACCACGACTAACAAGCAATTACTGTAATTGGAATAGGAACACTCACACCAGAATACGTTTGACTAAATCTCGTACAATATCCTGATATATTGTATGAATATACACAGTCCACCGTAGACTTAGGATATAGTTGCTACGATAAAAAGACCAACGAAGCGGGGAAAAGAGTCCGTATGAACACTTTGCGAGAGAGAACACAATTTTGAAGTAAGTCAAAAATAAAATCAAATAAGAGGCCATAGCGTCCCGAGTATACCTATATATATATATAAGTATTGTGGTGTAATTTCACATTTAAAATCAAAATAATTAAGATCTTGCAAAAAAATTGTTCATGTTCTAGACATTGTGACTTTGTTCCTTGATCAGTTGTACTAATAATTTATATTATAATAATAATTAAATATATTTTTCCCGTACAAATCCCTAACACTTTTTTGTCGCGTTTCAACCTGTCTCTGTGTATCTGTTACATACAAGATCTTTGCAGTCTTCCTACAAAAGCAATGACATCGTCGTTCCGTGCTATGTAACTACGTACGTACCGGGCATTGTCTGTGTGCTTTAGTGTATGCCGAGAATTGGCTTCTGTCACTTATTCCGCCTTCAGTTTATTATCTAACCGCCACAAGATGGCTTTTAATTCAGATGTGCAGTTGCCAAAGCCAGTAGCTAGAACTCAAATAAGCGACCATCTGAAAGCTCAATATACAGGATTATTGGTAAAACACTAACAGCCTTGCAGGGCTGCATCACAAACATCATGACAACAACCATAATAAATACATTTACTAAAAACATATTTTCAAGATTTCGTTACACATTTAAATTCTGTATTTTTTTAACCTTTGCCAAGTCATAGAACGAAAGTTGTTTTTTATTTTAATTAAATGGGCTTGTGTTTGACCACTGACCCGCCCATAAGGGACGAAGACGAAGCCTAAGATGGAACACGCTTACCCAGAAGGAACCTATTCATTCTGACCTTGAAAGTCCCTAGGTTGTATAAATCAGGAAACACAGACGCCGGAATCAAGTTCCACTTCCTTGCTGTCCACATTATAAATGAGGATGCAAAACGCTGTGTTCGTATTTTCGGTATGTCTACAACGTACGAGTGAAAGTTTTCCCGGAGTCTTGTGGTTCGGTGTAAGTATAGGGATGTTGTTTATGTTGTTATTAATATATTCCTGAGAGATTGTTAGTGTTTTACCAAATACCCTATATATTTGTCAATATATCTGTCGTATACTTACATATAAGGCACTTATGATCAAGATAGAAGAAGCGACGATTATGTCAAGCCTGCGGAAATACCGCATGTAGATTATGTCTTATCTTACCTATGCCAATGATGAAGACAAGTCTGGCATACCTACATAATGCAATCCAAATTATGTGAGGGTTGAGCCATCATAAGTGCTCTACTAGGGCCTATATTAAATAAATGGCTTTACGTTTTAAGATAGTCCCTGTTTTTTTTTGTTATGTCGTTAGGCAGTGTAAAGTACTGGGTTACCTATTTTAAATACCAGCTGTACACTATTAATATTGTTATACGTATAACAAAACAGACTTAAAAAAAAGGGAAAACATCAAAACCAAAGCTCATGTAAAAGAAGCTTATTTGAATTAGGTACAAAACAAAAGATACTACGCTAATTATGTTATGCCGAGAAGAACTCCAACTCAATATGCTGCAAAAAGCACCCAATGGTGCTTTTTTCCAGTGTTAATATGTGAAATATTATAAGGGAATATTACAAAAGGGTGATTCTATGGCCCTAATTATTACTTCGCGAAGTCCGGAACTCCCCTGTCTTGTAAGTGGCACGAAGGTGAAGACAGGATCCGACGAAGGTGCAGGGACGTCATGGTCGGGTGGTAGATGATCTTGTCTTAGCCAGAACCACGATCATGGTGAGGTGACCCGAATGTCAATAGCCCAGTGATGAGCGACTGGCCTTGTTTCCGTCTATGCCAATGCATTTTCTACGCCGTATTCAAACTCTTAATAAATTTAACGAGTTTTACGAGAAAAAACGAATTAGGCAACCCTATAACAAAGCATAATGGAAGCGAGATGCACTAAGGATTATCTTGCTATTGTATCCGAAATTGACACGTATATCTAATCTACCAGCTGACCTTATTATTACACCTGTGGCTAGGGTTACCAGATCCAAAACCAAGATTTCCTGACAAATCCCTGATTAGCAAGCACAAATCCTAACATTTACCATGTTAACATAATCCGCGTTCGCTTCACGTAGGTAGGTATGCGATCAGTAAGGTGACGAGCGAACGACTTTTTGGTGTAAGAATAATGCAACGTAATAGAAACAAATGATTTATCATTCCGATTCAAAAAATCCTTACAAAATCCTTTTTTCCTGACATGTCAGGAAAAATCATGTCGTCTGGCAGCCCTGCCTGTGGCGGGAGTGGGCACGTCACAAAGCCGTCAAACGCAATTGAATACATTGGTGAAAAGCTCATGCATTAATTATGTTGCCAATATTCATTACGCCAACCGGCAATATCCGAAATTCCAATCAATTTTAATTAACGACAATTGCCATCTTTCTCGTTCAAATTATGTTATGGTGCGTCCACGCTACGCGAACCGAGCAAAAGCCGAGCACACGTGACGCAAGGATTTGCGTAGCGTGGACGTAGATGCGAGCCTCGGACGAGCATTCGGCTCGCGCTCGACTGCGCTCCGCCGATTGAAGGCCGACTTCTGGACCGGTGGTAGCTACAGTAAATTTGACCTTGATATGTGCCTTTCTGGGGCCTAAATTTAATTATTGGTTTTTAGTTTGTCTTAAACCCCGCACTGATGAAACAAACAAGTAAACCTACATTTAAGAGGGTTTTAAAAATTTTAGGACTGCACATATCAGGAACTACGAAAAAGATACCAAGTGTATTGTATAAATAGATAGTCAAAGATAGGTAAAAAAGTTATACAGGAAGATTTTTTTAATTTTTTCAACAACTAAGTACTATATGTTAATTATTGTTATTATTAATTATTATTATTGTTTTACAGAAAACAGTTTATAATTATACCCAGGATATTTATTTATATTATAATGATTAACCTTTCCCCTAGACGTCATTCAGTATGAAACGTTCCTTAATTACGATATCGGCTCAACATGTCAGTTCGATGCATTTCCATGTCACATATTGATGGCTAAACGCCGCGCCGCCGCTGCCGCGTCCGTCTACAAATATACAGGGTGACGGGGACGACGATATCAGTCCGTATGGAAGAAATATAGAAGAAGGAAATTACTCAAATACCACTTTACTAGGTCTCACTGTTTTTGAAATGATTTTGTGTGTATGTTCGCCATATTTTAATAGATTGATCGGCCACCTACTTCAATAATTTTTATGTGGGAAAGATTGAATGTACTCGAATTTTCGTAGTTTGTCAACCTAATTGAACGTTTCTATTTGAAATACTGAATTTATTATAATTTTATTTGACACCTGTTTTTATTTGAATCCTTGTACAAATTAATAAAAATATTTGCTAACTACTTTCGCCCCACATTCATAAGGGATATAAACTATTTTTTATATTATTCTTCCCTATTTAAGTGTCAGTTTTTATCCAAAACCATTCAGACATAACGAAGTGATTAAAACATTCACAAACATCGCATTTATATTAAACTCACCGGCACGGGCCGGCTCGTTTAGCATTGAAACGATATCAAATACAGTGCGAAAAGCTATTAATATTAAAGTAGAGAAAATCTGAAAACACCACTTTTGTATGTAATATCCAGTTTGGGCCAAATTTAATGCCGGTGAGTGTAATTTTAGTAATAACATACTTCCACACACAAACACTCGAATAAATAATAATAAATACTCGAACACTCTGTATAACGCTTATGAAATTGCTCACTTCAAAAGAAACCTAATTCGTTATGTATAAATGTCAGACCTTATAAAATTGCCTAAATAAAGTATTCTAACATTTTGACAAGTGTCGTATAGCTAGGTAGGAATGTTTGCGTCGGTTTGCGATAATATGTATAACGTAAGCGTTCATTATTTTGAAATATGAACTATTTACATAAAGTACTTATGTACCCAACTGATATGGCTTACCGATGTACCTGCGCAGAAGATACATTTTCAAAGCGCGGGAAACGCTATTGGTCGGCAGCTGCCGCCATGATAGCGCGCGCCGTGCGGAGGGGCGTGACTTGCGAGTGATACGGAACTAACAGCTGCAGTGTATTATGAACCTTATAGTAGTGATCTATGGTTGATTTTAAGTTTTAAGCATTCTTTCGTTAATCTTCGGTGTCTTCGGGCCATACTTTCTTTTCTGTGCGAACGAAGATTCACGACGCGCCATATCAGTTGGGTAATACTGTACTACTTTCAAAAATAATACATTAGTGATGGGGTTCTTTTTATTGGCTCGTGTAATGTCATCACTTTGTGCCGATCCGGTTTTTTCATTATGATTAGTCTCATCAAATAGTCGAGACTAATGCTTAGTAGAAAACAATTGTTTTTTGTCTACGCATTTCTCTTCGATGTAGCAGCTATTACTTGGAGCCATAGCTTGGTTCTGTTTCTCCTCTATACTTACGTAGAATACAATTTAGCGAAGCGCTCGTGGTGTAGCATGATTAGCCGTTCTTAATCGATCGTTAAGCTATCGTCAAAGTTAAGCTAACACCGTCGTGGTGGAGTACCTGGATGGGTGACCGCCTAGTGGTATTTCAAATCGAGCGTTTCCGTGCTTCGGAAAGCACGTAAAGCCGTCGGTCCCGGTTATCACTTAATTGTGATAGTAGTTAAGCAACCTGGATGCCTCCTATAGGCGGCTTGAAAAATTCCAACTGTAGGTGGACCACTAGCCTTCCTCCACTGATCCGCAGTGGGCACGCGTGGTGGAGTATTGCTTATTCTCTTTCACCCTCATTTGTAAAAGGAGGCCTGTGCTCAGCAGTGGGACATTATAGGCTGATGATGATAATGATGAATTGATCGAGGTCTCCGGAGACCAGCGGGCGGGGAGCTTTTTCCGCCAACGCATCAGCTTGGCTATCCAAAGAGGAAATGCTGCCAGCCTTCTAGGAACCTTGCCGTTAATCGGAAGCAGCGGCAGCCTTGAGGACATGTTCTATATATAGATTGTTATTTTTACATTTGTTGTAAATAAAGTATTTAGTTATTTATTAGTCACTAACGAGGCAATGCAAGCAACACGAAGGTAAAGACCATAAGTTATTTTTAAAAGCCCTTTCATAAAAGACTATCTATGCTGATAAGCAAAGGTCTATCTACCTTTTCATAAAATGCTTGTAGTTAGCATAGAGATACATTCATACAATAAAATAAAAAGGGCCATTGTCGCCCAAGGTGGTGGCGCAATTAGGCGAGATTACTAATTTCTTGTATTTCTATATTTCGATGGACAAATTATTTTTACATACCTACACCTCAAACATTGGTTACCTAGTAATAATAGCGCAATGAACACAAACTCTCAACTCTTTGAAGTCTCTTTTCAACTGTTTTATTATATAAAATTATAAATAAAACATATGTAGCTGAGAGGATAATATCAGAAGATTTAAAGAGTTTAGTCTGAAAAATGTATGTATTGAATTCACACAGACACAATAGAGGAAGAGAACACGAGTTAGTTACCAACTTGTTGCTTACTTTTTCTCCTTCCACGACTAGAAACAATCAATTTTTAATAACCCAGGGGCATGGTGGTGGTGAAAGATGACTCCTCCAAAGTTTCGATATCGTGGTATTTATTTATTATTATTTGTTTAGATTTTTTTTCCGGTCACTACTTGAAAATTCATATTTAAAAACTGTTTTACAAAAACATAAACCGACTTCAAAATACACTAAAAAGTAATTAAACCCTGACCTGATTGCAATGGGACCGACCGGGAAGATTACCCGCCTTACAAAAAAAGAATTTTCAAAAACTGGAGTTCTGAGGTAACAAACATAAAAAAAAAATTCAACTGAATTGAGAACCTCCTTTTTTGAAGTCGCTTAATTAGAGAAATCTTTCCAACTTCTATCATAATTTTTTTATTTCAAATTATATCTCGGCCTAGAACATAACGGAATACTCCAAATAAAAATCCAATAAATATGTTATTAAATCGCAAAAGAAAAAAACATTTTAATGTCTGTTATAAAAAATATCTTTGATTGGCCTTCTAAAGGAATACTTAGGTAGAACTGACTACTGTAACATGTCAAAAAGTGATTTGAAGAAACACCTACTTGACAAAAAATAAATTTAACTAAACACTGTACTGTAAAAAGGGAAATGGCAAAACAAGGAGTCGACATAAAAAATAACGAAACTCGTTCTAACCTTTTTATTTTCTGAAACCGCTTGGAGGGCTGTCTACGGGAGGGAATGCGTATTTTTCGTTTGGAACATACATATTATACCGATTTATTTAATACAGGTGTACCGGTAAACAAGTCGCTGCGTTCCTAGATTTACTTTAACTTTTTAAATATGAAACAGTATATTAAATGTTTCTCTGCGTTTAATGTTGATATTGCAGCGGACATTTCCTGGTATTCAAAGACAGTACACAAAGTTAAATTGAATGTTTCGATGCACGGCTTCACTTTGATATACATTTTTTAAACTCTTTTACTGTGAAATATGTAGCAAAAACAGTGACAGATTTATATAAACAGAAAACGTTTAAAAAACTCCCTGCCATCGCTTTATAAGTTAAGTTGCCTTGCCAGCATACCAGCTTTTATGTTCATTTTTATAAACGTGCAGTTTCTATCAAGGTAAACTATGTGCAGCAGGCATTTTTATGAATATTAAGTAAGCACTAGGTACAGATTTTTTCGAAAATTTATCGCTAACTAAAATTTAAGGGGAGAATTTTACTGAGTGTCTCTATCAACTCAAAATTCGGAAGTGCCTTTAAAGTAGTTCCTGAGTAATGTATCTACTAAACGTCTAGGGATAACCTTGAAATATGTACCTATACATAGCAGACTTTTATACAAATATGAAACTTATTCTTTAGTTGCGTTAAACGTAATTACTTTTTATAAATATACAGTGAATACTCATAATCGTGAACACGTAGTCAATCAAAGGAAAGTGGAAATCGTGTCAGAACTGTTCTCATGCTCTCTCGCGTTACATGTATGTGTGTGTATATATAAAGCTGGGAACCGGTGTAGAAGCGGGCTATATATACTGCAATGCATAATGTTTTTAGGTATTTCATATCAATTAAAAATGCGCAAATACAGGTTGTTGTTTTGGTCGGCGACAAGCGACCCAGGAGCGGTAGTACAAAATACATATATCCCAAAAATGGACTTAATTCCATTAAATACTGTAAATATGTTGAGAAATACCTTATTCAATTTGAAATAAAATTACCGCAAAGTATGGTTACTAGGCACGTGCACAGACTAGAGCTAGGCGCAAGCCGCCATCGCCCCACCCCTTTACTCCCTCGTACTCCCGTTGAGTATTATGTCTTCATTTTAGCTTATTACATGATTTTCAAAAAAATAATTTTTTATTTTTTTATTAAAAAAAATAAAGTATTTTTTTTATATTTTTTAGCACCAGTATGATTTGTATTATCGACCCTGAATCGCTCGTCGCTGACCAAAACAACGACCTGTAGCCTTAGCACGAACCACTTTCGTATCGCCTTCGTAGCGTCATCGTATCGAGTAGATGTCATTTTTGACAGAAGTTCTATCGTCTACTCGAAACCTAGCTTGCGAGCTACGTTAAATTCGTCTAGAAATTTTGAAACATACATTTTTGATTTTATTGGTACACAATATTAAAATATTTATTTCCAATAACATAAACTAAATGAAATAATCATTTTATCTTATATTATTAGCTAACGATATAAGGTATTACATCATCATTCCCATGTAAATGTTTTCTTTTTCACCATTGAAACGTGATGAATGTGGAAATATTTTTGAACGTACAGCAAAAAGTTCACGAGTTTAAAGGTTTGAATTTAGAACATAACAAGACGAAGAGGATGAGTCTTGTGACTACGTTAGAAATAAACTCAACGATTTTCATTTCTAGATTTGTGTTTTAGCAGTTTAAGGTGATTTCATATAAAGAGTAGCTCAACTTGAACTATCAACATCCCCTAACATTTATACACTTATTATAATTAAGTATATATAGGATGTTTCAGAATCAATGGGTTCGATTCAATTATGTTATTTTAACTAAATGATTCACCATATTTAGTTATAAGATTATAAATAATGAAATACAAACTAAAATTCTTAATGCTTCAAAAAAATAACACATTCGAAATATTGCAAGTACCTACCTAAGATGCGACGAGTTCACGTAACGCTCTCACTGAAGAAATTACGGTGACAAAGTCTACGCTAGCTGGCTTGCGAGTAGGCGATACCATACGTCAAAATTAGTTCCAATTTTAAATTATATACCAAACCACGTTTACGTAGTGTGACGTGAGGTTAACGTAGTTGTTCGTGCTACCGATTTCAACGTTTGGCAGCATTCGAATGACAGATTCCCATACAAATTTGAGTTAACTCTCTCGATACGAATACGTTACGCTTGCGATAGATTTTCGTGCTAAGGCCTCTGTATATACATGATTGCTGTTATTTTAAGAAATATATAGGATGACCGGTAATTAGTAAACCATACTTATACGCATGATTGTACTTATGATAACAAACAACTTTCCCAAAAAACTTTTTTTAAGTTTAGTTTGCACATTAGCCCATAATATTTAGTACTTAACAAGAATAAGTAATAATAATATAATACACCATCAGCTTATATTTAATTTAGTTATTTATCCCTATTTATTTCTTTGGGAAAGTTGTTTGTATCATGAGTAAAATCATGTCTAAGTATCGTTTACTAATTACCAGTCACCCTATATAGGATATACGGCGTGGTACTCAAAAATACAAACAACATTTACAACTTCGAAATCGCATTCGATTCGATTTCGAAGTTGGTCCCATAGTGAAAGTTGTTCGTATTTATATGTACTTTACATGATTACATTTATTGTCGGATCCATTCTGTACATACCAACAAGATAATCTATTATATAATAGATCTGAGGTAAAGGTATCCAACAATAAAACCGATTGGTGGTGGCAGTGAGCTCGTCCATTTTCTGTTACAAAAAAATAAGCATTTTTGTCCAGTCAATAGTAATATTATACACGTTTCAAATACTATAAAGGGATTGCTTATTGTCTACATCTTTGCAGACGGGAATAAACTGAGTGACTGAAAAATAGTAGATGATTTTGTTTAATTCCAGTGTATTGTGGCACTTGAGAGTTAGTTACAACCTTGGTAAGATTGATGTGAAACACAAGTCTATATAGAAACAAAACGTAAGGTAGACTAGTAATATCGTTATTCTTCAAGTGTTGAAACACTTTCCCCCTTATTAATAAATAAGGTTTAAGTCAGTCTTGTAACACCCAGGTATTAAGATAGCCCCAGCCCTTTTTGTTTATATGACATTAGAAAGTGACGGATATATTTAAAACCTAGGTATCTATACTTGATTTACACCTCATTTATTAATAAGGGGGTTTAAGTGTAGGCACAAACAATGTTGTTGTATAGTCTAACAAACTAACAACAAGTCCACTAACTATCCATGCAAAAACCGAAAGCAACGGTGCGCTAACTCCGTAGGTTATATAATGGTAAACAAAAGAACTTACATTTACATAGTAATTATACATAAATATACACGTTACAGACACTGGCTAATTAGTCCAAGAACTTGCATTTATAATATTATGATTATACTAGCAGCGAAACCCGGCGTTGCTCGGGTTAAAATACATCGCATGTTTGATGGTATAAAAATATATAAGGATCACAGACTACGGAGCACATATTCTCGCTAACAAAAAACTGTGTCTATGGAGTCGGCCACCTCTCACGCACACCTTAGTTGGCTATTCCGCGGGAAATTAGACTCAGTCGCCATTTACACAGAGTCGATCACTCGCGCTCAACTAATGTGTGAATGTGTGCGTGCCGGCCAATGATATTATAATAAAAAGAGGTAGATATCGCATTAACGCACGCTAATTGTTGCAGACAAATTCAGACAATTGTCGTAATTTTGCTTGGCGGCTACATATAGCTATCTCTTTCTGTACCATACGTTCCGTATTATCTATCGCATTCACCTAATTCAACAATAACTGAACGCCGCTTAGTATGAGGGTAGCATATCTCTATTATAATATCATTGGTGCCGGCTTGTACGTACAGCGTGTTGGCCGACTTGAGTGACACAGATTTTTGTTAGCGAAAATTATATCCGACTTTTTTTTATATCTGTGATAAGGATACATTTTTTAACATATTATAGATTTCTTCTATTTTCGATATTGAGAGACTTTCCAGAACATTCAAATAGTTTGTTCTTTTTTTACTCGACTGCAATCACAATTGAACTGACGAAAAGTCACTGAATTTCGATTTATATACCGAAAGGCAAATGCCCGTTTTGGGCCCACCGTGGACATTACTATACAAAGAAATGATTTTGTTTATTTATTTTGATATTTAAAAATATGAATATTACATTCATTTAAACAGCTACCACTTTAATAAACAATGTTTTGTATATTAAAAGAATTTTAATAGTCAACGACGTCAACGTTGCAAAATGTTGCCAGCGTTTAAATCACGTTTTTGTTATCGATACTAAATCGATTTTAATAAAAATACAACATTCATCAGAATACACAAATAGGACTTTGCTTACACAACGTAGTTCATAAGCCATTTAAAAAAGGTGGTTTTAAATAACAAAGCTATCAGTTATTTAGCTATTTAAAATAAAGAAGTAAATGAAGTCGATTAAAAAAGAAACGATTAATCGATTACGTGTTTTTATGTATTTTTTGTATATGACAACACTCGCTTGACATTTACTCTCAAATGAACTGTCATTTTGTCGACTGTTTGTTTCTTTCGTTGTGTTTTGATTACGATTTCTTTTACAACATAGATGATTATTGTACTTGATTTACTACGACTTGGCTTTGTTAAACGGAATCTGAATTACAGCTGCATTCATTTTGGATTTCGAACACTTTCATACAATATCTGAAGAACATTGTGTTAATTATTGTGGCTTTAACCTGGCGGGGATTCAAAGACATGCTTTGGAGCCCGAGGAAATTCTTACTATGTTGCAGCAGTGGGTTGCACCTCAACAGGTAAATAAATTATTTTAAAATAAATGTTTAGAATTACCTACATCATTGAACAATAACTGATAATTGTATTATTGTTTTAGTTAACAAGGGATAATCTTGTTTACCACAACTGCTGGGAGGTAGTTACTGCAAGCTTTGTTGCCCCCAACAAGAACCAGAAAGCATGGGCCATCTAAATAGTTGTGTTAATTGTAGTCGCTCAATTAGACCACTAAGAAGCCATTTGTTACGCTTAGAGACAAATAGAGAGATCTCATTAGAAATGTAGTTATGGAATGGATTCAACCTCGAGAAGTAAGTTTTGAATCACTTTACAAAAGAATATAACCAACAAAGCAACCTTCTGAACCAGTATTAGTTTTAGTCAGACTTTTCATGCAAAGGTCTTTTTGTAAATGATTTAGAATTTGATACAAAATATTTATTGTATATGCCTCTGTTTGACCACAATCTCACTATAGTAAGTGATTATGTCGCAAAGGTGGTAATCACACAAAGCCTAGAAAGGTAGTGGCTCTCAAGTACTGCTGCCGGAACATCTCAGTAGATGCTTGTTGATAGATTTTCAACTTGGGAGTGGTAGCCAACCAGGTCGGTTGACTACAAAGAACCCTACTCACGCTATGGTTTCCTCACATTTACCTACACCGAAATCTCAAGCTCATTTTAGGATACAACCTACACAGCGGCATCCAATCTCACTACCACTGAGCTATCATCGCTTTATTTGTTTACTGTCTTATCTATGCTATGCTTGTTTTATTAGCCTAATCCTTGTGACTATCCAATAGTCTATAACTAAAGAACTTCTATTGTGTATTGTTTAAATTGCTTAGGGTACTAAACAGATTAATTACATAAGATTAAAAAATAAGATGTTATGTTAAAATGCTGTCAATGTATGAATTGAATGTTATGTAGAAAAAATAAAATAAAAGCTTATTAATTAAGAATACTTTTCAGATATTTTTTGTACCCCTATCCCTGTACCTTTAAATAATGGAGTAATATAATAAGAACTGTTGTTTCTGGTTAATTTTTACACATCAAGCATAAAACAAACATAAATTCTTAATATTTTTTGCAGTAAGACATATTTTCGCAATGTAAAATAACCTCAAAATGTTTTATTAATTTCTACTCTTTCTAAAACAATGGCATCCTTTTAAATATATTTTTTAGATATCTGATGAACATATGATTTTAAAACACTATATTATTATACAAATTATTGCTGTCCATCCTGGGCCCAAGACCCTATGGATCGTGGGCATTCCCCTTTCCAGTACCAGATCACTCTAGAATATTTAGATGTACATCACTTCGATTTGGTTTTTATAGATCAATAATAACACTCGTACACATTTTGGAACTTTCCAGACCAATCCAAAAAAATTTAGAACTTTCTAGAACATTTTAAATCGCTTATAATAAATTGAATTCATTCTAGAATTTTCTACATCATTCCAGATATTTGTTGAACTTTCTAGAACACTCCAGACAAATTATAACCGTTTTACTCATTTTGGAACTTTCTAGATCATTCAAGAAATTTCTCGAACATTCTAAATCGATCATCATCAATTGCACTCATTTTGTAACTTTCCAGATCATTCGGAACATTTCTAGAACGTTTTTGAACATTCTGACTCGATAATAACAGTTTTGGACATTTTGGAACTTTCTAGATGAAGCCAGATCAATTATAACCGTTTTACTCATTTTGGAACTTTCTAGATCATTCAAGAAATTTCTCGAACATTCTAAATCGATCATCATCAATTGCACTCATTTTGTAACTTTCCAGATCATTCGGAACATTTCTAGAACGTTTTTGAACATTCTGACTCGATAATAACAGTTTTGGACATTTTGGAACTTTCTTCTGACTCGATAATAACAGTTTTGGACATTTTGGAACTTTCTAGATGAAGCCAGATCAATTATAACCGTTTTACTCATTTTGGAACTTTCTAGATCATTCAAGAAATTTCTCGAACATTCTACATCGATCATAATCAATTGCACTCATTTTGGAACTTTCCAGATCATTCGGAAAATGTCTAGAACATTCTCGATCATTATAAATCGATCATAATAAATTGCACTCATTTTGGAACTTTCCGGATCATTCTGGAAATTTCTAGAACGTTCTCGAATATTCTAACTCGATAATAACAGTTTTGGACATTTTGGAACTTTCTAGATGAACTTTGTAGAAGAAATTTGTAGAACTTTCTCAATACATGCTATATCGATTATAATAGTTTGCATTCACTCTAGAATTTTCTAGATCATTCCAGATATTTGTGGAACTTTCTAGAACATTCCAGATCGATTATAACCGTTTTACACATTTTGGAACTTTCCATTCCAGAAATTTTGAGATCTTTTCAGAAGTCCTCATACGTTAGAAAAGGACAGCAATATATTTTTTAACATTTTCGCCACCCACAACCACCCCCTTCCACCCACCGCGACTAAACTCCCTTACTACCACCTGGAGACCAAGGGGTATTTACCACCCCAACGGGAAGTTGATTGGGGTTGGTGGTGATTGAGAAAACTGCGTATTTACGTACCCACAAAAGCATTTTATATATATTATTAGATTAATTACAGTCGACAAAACTGCTTCATTGAAAACTATTTGATGCTTTCTTGAATTAAAATGATAGTTTGCGGATTAAATAGTTACGATAAAAAAGACGCTGTCAGTACCCAAAGTAATAAATATATTAACTTAATATCTCCAATTTATTAAGTGACCTCTTCATATAAGATATTCATTCCTGAACGACGGTGCCCATACTCCTCCTTGTCAGAAAGCACGATGCGTAAGTATACGCGAGTGCTATGCATTTTATTTTAATTGGTAACTACTTATTATTCAATCCGACATGTTGTTAAATAGTAACCAATCTATTTTATTTCTATGTAACCAATATTTTGCGTTTATAAAACCGATCCGTACTCGTGACAGACAAGTATCACGTGGCATTTAATGATACATCGCGTTCAATTTGTATTTCAGATATTTAATGATTACTGCGGAATATCTTATTCCCAGAAAAATAGCCGCAAATGAAACTCGAGGTCACGTTTCACGTTAGAAGTATTTTTTTCTAAACAGGCACAATAGCTAATAAATGCTTTTCGATACATTATTTGGATCCAAACATTATTCTGTTGGATTTTATCGTAGTAGAAGTTATTCCTCGTTACTGTATTAGCCTCTTTAGCCTCTTATGACCTAATTAATGTACTGCCTGTTGTTTTTTAAGTACTGGCATGGAAATCTCTCATACGATTGCATCTGGAAAGTGTAGAGTTAATTACAGACTTACACTTTCTAAGCGCATGTTTTTCCATTGCTAACAATTGCTAAAAGATACTTACACTTTCTAAGCGCATGTTTTTCCATTGCTAACAATTGCTAAAAGATACTTACACTTTCTAAGCGCATGTTTTTCCATTGCTAACAATTGCTAAACGATACTCACCGATAATACAGTCTGGCTGTAATGAATGTGTCTGTTACGTGGTCATCTGTCATAGAGCAGTGTAATCTAGTTGTAACTGTAACACTTTCTATGTTTCGTTTACAATTATGAGAACTTTTGCGTAATAATGAAAATGTTATTTAATTGGTTGGTCATAGACTTTAAACAACTGAAGTCGGTAACAAATAAAGTTTTTTTAGAGACGTTGAAATGACTTTATTATTGATCCTTGGTGCCTAAGGAACAACTTGAGGCATTTATAATATTTAAGATCCCCGGGATAAAAATGCGACATTATGTTTTTGCTATATTTTTCGGGGTTTATAAAATATTTCAAGTATATTTATGTTGCTGGTAATGTAATCTCAACATTGGAAGTGATTCAAAACTCTCTAAAACGTTTTTTTTTTGTACAAATCAATGTATAGATCTCGCAATGATTCTTTAAGATGTTGAGTGATACCCCTGGTGTGGCAAGCGTCCATAGGCTACGTTAACCGCTTACCATCAGGCGGGTCGTATGCTTGTTTGCTACCTAAGTAGTATAAAAAAACACTCATATAATGTACTCAATTTATAAAATTCTATAACTGCAATGTCACTATTTCACTTGAATTTCCTCTTTCAAAACAAACGAGAGAGGTAACAAGGTATAATTTTAGGTGCGTTTTTAATTACATTCACGGATTATCGTATCGGAAAATCTGATACAAAGCAAATGCAGTTAGTGTATTCGGGTCCATGTATGATAGCTACCATTTTTTTTCCACCATACTGTGAAATGAAATAATTTGAAATGAAATAATTGAAATGAAATGAAATAATTTATTCATTCAAATAGGCCTTCACAGGCACTTATGAATAGTCAAACTCTAATACTCTAATGCACTAATGCACGGTTCGGAAGGTTGATTTTGCTGAGAAGAGCCGGCAATAAACTCAGCAATTACTCTTTTCAAAAACATACTTAATTTTATTACATCAGATGTTTCCTGCGAGAGCGAGCGCTACAACCACGCATTTTTATCATTTAAATATTCTTTAATATTGTAGTAAGCCTTCTGTACTAAAGCGGCCTTTATACGTTTCTTAAACTTTAACCACTGTGAAACCACTTGCCACTTGTGAAGGATGCTGTAGGTATGCGAGACATTCCCATGCAGACTATGATCATTCATAGTCAATTGTCACTCGTGTAGGAAGTACCACGCATTGTTTCTCATAAGCTTCTTACAGGGCTGTACTTAGGCCTGCAATTAAATAAATATCTATAACCCTTCCCCACCTGAGATTTTTCTCCGTCCAATTTTTTTTCTTATCTATAAAATCTTATTATGTACGGTAAGTATCATGGAAAGACATTTAGGAAATATACCACTTACACAACCTCTAGAAAGTGCATAGGACTTTCGTGATATCCAGGTGTGTAGACTACGTTGTAGAATTTAAAAAAAAAATAACTCACTATCGTATTATTCAGGTGCGCGAATCATTCTTATCTTATCAACTCTCGATCCCATTTTGCCCACCTTACTTCAGCGATGTCGTCTAAATAATTTGTATGTATGGTTTAAAAATGGTAACGGCTTATAAATGGCCTATTATAAATGATTTATACTATTAAATGATACTTATTCTAAGTACAATAATGCAACGCTTTTAATTTCGGCCCTGCGTTTGCGTGTCGTCTAAATTAGCAGCATGGTATTTAGTGGTAGTTATTAAGATATTTATAGGATAAACAGACATTAGCAGCACTTGAGTGGCTACGACAAATATCTTTGTTTACAGTCACGCAGTTTTATTTCTAGCAGCCGATCATTCAATTTAACTACATGTCATTTTGATAAATTAACTCGTTACCCTTAACCTAACCTTCGGTTGCAGGAGTTGCACCCTACCGGTAAATCGATATATCGGCCGGGCTAATAAACTTACTAGGGGCCTGGTTGTTTCACCTATTTGTCTTAAAACTGGTGTATATGAGATTGTAATGTAATAATGTTATTTCTAGATGAAGGTGTGACGAAGACATTCACCTGCGCTCGCCCGTTGATTGGCCAGCACGTTTTCCTCCAGCTGGTCGGAGTGGAGGGGTCGCTATCACTTTGCGAGGTCGAAGTGTTCACCACTGAAGGTTGGTTGGATCAACTTGAATATACAATAAAATAAACAAAAAACCCGACTACGTAAAACAAAAATTTACTGAAAAGACAAAAACAAGCTCTTTAATCTATAGAATTTTGAATATAACTTGAATTTTATAAGGTATTGCAGTCGGGGACAAACCAATAACCTAAGTATGGTTTTTCAACATTCAATTTTATTCAATTCAATATAATGCATACAAAGTACTATATTATTGCATGGGATGGTATCTAACTAAGCGTAGTAATAATTAAAGTAAGTAATTTTAATGCTCATATCAAATATGACTAATCAATATATAATTGATTTGCAGAATTCTCAAACGACCGCTGTGCCCCAATCAGTGCCCCAGCAGACATTGAACTGGCTGCGTTTTCGAGGAATTGCTACGAATTTAACGTCGCGAAGGGTGGTTCCTTTGAGGAAGCGAGGAGACAGTGCCAGACGCATGGCGGTGATTTAATACATGGCTTTCAGGTTAGTGTAATAGGTAACTAATATCTTCTTTTTAATATAATAAATAGAGATGGATAGATGATGTAAGCGTTAACATGAAACATAGTTGGCCATCTTTTCTTCACCAACTAAACTGATATTGTTTCATATTTTACTTTTATTTCAAGGACTTGTGTAAAGATATTTTTCATTTATAAGCGGATTTTGTACAGATTATTCGGTAAAGGGATAACCGGTAAATGGTAAATAGGTAACCATTTGGCAGGGCCACAATCGCGGATTCGAATCCGTCGCAATTTTACTGCCAAATATCAGTTTCTTTCAGTACCTCCTTCAACAGTTATAAGGGTCCTAAGGTGGACCTGCTGCAACGGGCCCATCCTGAAAGTGCCATCTCCATATCTTAAGAACTAATAAAACCTAGTGAATATCTCTTTGATCCCAGAAATAGTTGCAAAATCGAAAATAGTCACAAAATAACAACATAATATACAAACTTAAAACTTTAAAACCAGGCGTAAAAACCTGCTATTCCAATCCGTGTTGGAGGCCATGTAAGAATGACACAAGAGAATTTATGAATTACAAAATTAAAAATGTTTGTGAAGTTCGCACACTGGGGGCCTACCACAAGCTCTTAAAATAAGGTTAAAATAACCTTATTTGTCTTTTGTCCTGTTTTGACGACGGATGTCAAAGAGGGACAAAAGTCAAATAAGATTATAATAATATTGTTTAAGAGCTTGTGGCTCTGGTCTCGCGAGGTGACAGGTAGGTAGCTAGCCTTATCTAATCCTCCATGGTCCAGCAAATACTGAATGATACATTCGGTTTCAAGTTTCGACAATACTTAAATCAATGTTTCAAATATATTCAACAGTGTTTCACCTACTTAGTAGTTACAACACCAATTGTTTTCTCTCATTGCAAATGTAAACTCTAATCAGAAAGTCGTTAGACTAACAATTGTATACGTCAGTAACAATAGATAGCTGTAATTAATGTATTCGTAAAGAAATATATGGGTCACTGTATACACATTTAAGTGTCTGGTCGCTTAAATAATGATAAGATTGTCTTTTGTAAGATGCGGCTTATGTTTGAATATAATACCAGGTGTAATATCGTTACCTTCCACTGTAATATGATTCCAAAACTGACTTCCCATCATCGATACACAGAGCCTTTTTCCTTGATTTTATCTAACACTAGCATCTGCTCGCGGCTTCGCCCGCGTGGCCTACATGAAACAAATGACATATTTTTCTACAACAATAAAAGAAAACAAAAAAACTTCATCCCGCTTGGAGGGTGGAATTATTAAAAACGCTGAGACACATATAAATTAATTTTCAATATTCAGCCTAAACACAAAATTTGAAGATCCTAACTTCGAAACTGACGGACTTTCAAACAAACTTTCATCCCCTATTTTACCCACTTAGGGGTGGTAATTTCGAAAAACCCTTTCTTAGTGGATACCTACTCTTCACAAAGAATATACCCTCTAAATTTCATGTCTCTAGGACCAGCGGTTTAGGCTGTGCGTTGATATATCAGTCAGTCAGTCAGTCAGGACTTTGAATTTTATATATCTAACATAAGGTAAATAATTCATTGTATTCATGGTTCAACTTTCAATTTAAAAATCACTAGAGAATCTATATTTTTTTACAATAGTATGAACCTAGTGCGTAGTTTAAAAAAGTCCTTTACGAGCCATGCGACTCAGGTCATCATCCGAAGCCACGGTTCTTTACCTCAGTCTTGCTCATCATGTGAAATACCAATAAGATCATAATTAGCAACATACTAACTCAATTAAGATGTGCAACTTTAGCGAATTATGATGCTAGATTGAATTAGATTAGATTTCTCGATGAAAAGTAAACTATTATGACATCAATGATTCAGCTTACCAGAATAATGCTGGAGGAGATTGAGGATGACCTCTTTTTTTTATGCGACCAAGTCGGTAAACAAACATACGGCTTGCCTGATGGTAAACGGTTACCGTAGCCATATGGACGCTTGCAACACACGGGGCATCACTCACGCGTTACCGACCCTTGCCCCTCCCCAACGAGCTCTGGCAACATTACTCACGCGCAGGAACACAACATAAAGTTATTTGGCTGCGGTATTCTGTAAGGTGGAGGTACTTCCCCAGTCGAGCTGCTCTTTGACCGAATAAACGCTACGCTCTATCTATCTGCACTTGACATTTACCTTGATCAAACAAAACCCTATTCAAGCTTGCGCTAAAATTTACATATTTGTTTCAGGGGGCAACATCGAGTTTCCTGATACAAGAATTGGAGCGTCGGAAGGCACAACTGAAAACGCAGCTTGTATGGATCGGAGCACAGAAAGAACCAGGCCTTACTTCAAGGACCTGGAAATGGGTCGATGGTAAGTACTTGTAGCAAGCAAAAGTTTCGAGGTTCCTGTTTAGGATTATTTTCCAAAAAAATGTAATCAATAGATAAAAAACATCACATTTCATTAAAAATAAGACTAAGTCTTATTTTTCATGTTTCCCGCCTTATAAATACGAAATCACAATTGGGAGACACGGCTTTTCCTCTCCTTAATTTTAATACTTTACGATTTAAGTGTAGGCCTACTTCAGATTCAAGAACGTCATCTGCTTTCAGGCGAAGTGGTGTCCAAACCTACGTGGGGCAAAGACCAGCCAAATAACTATAATGGAGAGCAGAACTGCGTGGTGCTTGACGGCGGGAGAGCCTGGCTTTGGAACGACGTCGGCTGCAACTTGGACTACCTCCACTGGATCTGCCAGTACCGTGAGTGTCACCTCCCTAGGTACATACCTATCCACTTTATTCTGTTTGGCAAACGCGAATGTGTTTTATGCGAAGGTATGTTCATACTATGATAAAAGTTTTCATTGCAGCTATTTTGAATACTTTGGCGTTTCAACTCGTATGGAGTTTTCACGTTCTTTTTATCGTCACTAACTTTGCGTCACATAATAGCTCTTCTGACACGAATTAGATTGTGCGTTCATGTGTCAAGTTTATTATTTCACGTTTAGCTTCTGACAAAACTAACTAACTCTAAAATATGTAGCTTTAGAACCATTCACTCCCCAACTTTTCCGCCACTGACGCTACTTTCAAAAAACCTTTGTCTAATTGTACATTTCAAGTATGCAAAGCGAATATTTCACATTTATTTGCGTCGTTATTAATAATACTGCCTTGCGAATATAATTTAATGCTCAATTACCTACGCAATGCTCTTTCATGCATGTACTGTATCTAGATACCTACTAATAATTTGCATACATTATGTCCATCAATGCGAGTGCGAGTCTATTTCACAAGGCAAGTTGTGATTTTAATCAGCTATTATTATTTTTTCGCAACATAATTTGTGCATGGCCATTTTGTAAAGATTGTAATTTCACTGTCTAGATATTTGACTAAAGTGGCTCTTTAGCTGTAGACCTCGCGAGTCTTGATAATTATACAGAATCCCTTTGTCGATTCAGTTCTTATTAAATAAGAAGTGCATCGAATTTTGAATCCATATAATTATCAAACCTGCTCACAAAATTTCATGAGAATCGGCTGAGAAATGCAACCTGTAAAGAATAGCCGGACATCCGGATATCTGGACAGACATACGACAGCATATTATGCCCAAGCTGAATCGGAGACGCTTCGCGCTCGCTCTGTCAATTTGAAATTCAACATTAATTTTCCATTTCAAAAGCATTATATAAAATGTGCCTTATTAAGATAAATTAGGTTTAATTTTTAGTTAACTAGCTAGTAATAATATCCATAACATTCTACAGGTGCCTTGAATTCTAGCCGTCAAGTATTTCCTGTGCCTTCCTATGAGTCTAGTTCATCTCGTTGATTATATTTTCATAAGGCCGTAGTCACATATGATATGTATTTAAAACATGATAAATTGGTCATGTATTTATCGATCACCTCAGTATTATTATCAAATAATGTAACATTATTTACATGACCAATTAAACGATATTTTAGTATCAGTACCTACCTACTCATGAAGTATGGACGGTACACGTAGGTATGTCTATTATGTACTCCTAACATACCATAGTTTTACAATCTTGCGATTTTAATAACTAATAATTATGTTTAAAACAAAAAAAATATGATGCTAACTATTCAATGTGATGCCCGAAAGTATTTTTACAATAATGCTACGTTTCTTTACCAGTCCCGCCATCTTGCGGCAGTCCGGATAAACTACTCAACACGACGATTGTGGGAACCAACTACCATGTGGGTTCATCTATTGAGTACCGGTGCCCTGAGGGTCACAAGCTGATTGGAGACAAGAGTAGGGAGTGCAAAAAGGATGGGTTCTGGTCTGGTGGTGCACCCAGCTGCAAATGTAAGTTTTATAATAACTAACATCTATTGGCAAAATATATAACTAACATGATAGGCGGCTGTGCCAAAACTTTGGCTATTTGTCTACCTGCCAGCGCTAGGGACAAAGGCAAAATTGCCGACTGTAGCGACACGAGCGACACTGGCGGTTGACACTGGCAGCTGTAACAAGACATAGTTTTCTGAATATTGAAGCTTATATGAAAATAAATAAAAAAATGTTAAATTTGATGATCTTCATTGTACTGAGGATAAAATGATTAGGACAGAGATTTGATCTTTAAACGTGAAAACTAAATTACTAAGGTGGATTACTCTTACACTTCAATCAAATTAATTTATTCTTAAAGATCAATAATTACAATGTTTGATTTTTGGTTATAATTCTAGTTAGTACTAAAAGGAATAAATAATACACAAATTGCAGCCACTTTACAGCTTCGATTTTATTATTTTTTGTTGTTTTATTTAGTACCTAAATGTGAATGTAGATGGCAGTGGTCGTAAGTTAAATCGCGCTATAATTATGTTCTCACAGGTTGATATAAGCTATAAATTATAAATTTACTTTATGTGCTCTGTCATATGCATGTAAATACTATAATTTTTGACAGTGGTTTGGTATTAATGCTGAACCATTTAATAAACACAATATACTATCAGTCTTCATTTCTGTTATGCTTACCGTATCACTGAAATGATATAGAAATAATAAACATTAATTAAATAATACATTTATATATGTATTTATACAAGCATACGGCCCACTTGATGGTAAGCGGTTACCCTAGCCATATGGACGCTTGCAACACACGAGTCTTCACTCACGCGTTACCGACCTTCCCCCTCACCAATGAGCTCTGGCTACCTTACTCACGCACAGGAACATAACTAAGGACACTATTCAATTTGGGCCTTTTCCGAAAGTGCCGGCCGAATTTTTATTTACCAGATATTTTTAGATCTGATCATTTTGATCAATGATTGTTATGCCGCGAAAGTTGTAGGCTCATTCTGTGATTTTGTTATAAGGGTTCTAAAATATCGTTATTTTCATACATTTGGAGTGTTCTAAAAGTGATAGCAAGACACAAAATATTGCCAGATATTTACAACTGGCAATTGTGAACAATTTAATAAGAATGAAACACTGTTATCACAACAACAAATCCATATCACCTTTTGTCATTGCCATCCAAAGACAAATTGTGATATGGAAACCGCGCAAACAAGCATACGGCCCACCTAATAGTAAGCAGTTACCGTATCCTATGGACACTTTTAACACCACGGGTATCAATCGCGCATTGCGGACCCTGCACAAACTCTTTACATCCTTTATAAGAACCCCATTCTGTTCCTGTGGGAAAAGTACTACTATGACACAAAATAGTGAGACAAAGGGTGATAAGTCTGGATTTGCTGCATTCAGCTGGATTCAACTCAACGGATCAACGGATTATCATGATATTTGGCATGCAGAGGCAATTAGTTGTTCATAATGACTAGTTGTAAAAATAACTAGCAATATTTTATGTTTTTTTAAATGCAATTTAGTCACAGAATACCTAGTTGTAAATATACAGAATAAGCCATTCAATTTCATTTAACTTTTATTAAGTTAATTTTGGTGTATCAGTGAATAGTTCAGTGGTACTGAAATGTCTAGTGCTGGCTAGGGTCGTAGGTTCGAATACTACTGTGAATGAAACATCGCACAGAACACTATGAAGCCGGCGTTTCACTATGGGATATAATATAATATCTATTTCATCTTAAGATATAATATTTTATCGCTCGTCAAACAATGTGTCACAACAAAATATTTATAGTTTGGGATGTACTAATATATAAAAATGTAAAACTACGACCTCATAAACTCTCCTATAGAGTGTCAACAGTTTTTAGTTAAAACTTATATAATCATATGATAAAAATAATATAATATAAATTAATCATTATTATATGTATTTGTCTATACGTTCTATAAACTTTTATCAACACAATTTTTTTAACAGATGTAAACTGCGGAGGTCTCACGCCAATACAAGATGGCGACGTTGACTTAGTAGACGGCCGAACTACTCATGGAGCGAAGGCTGTATACTCATGCAGGGAGAACCATACCCTCGTAGGAGAACCAGCTAGACAGTGTATCGATGAGGGGATCTGGAGTGGAGAGGCTCCTAAATGTCTCTTCGACTGGTGCCCAGAACCGCCTCCAGTTTCTGGTGCCCTGGTATCGGTTAGCGGACACAAGGCAGGATCTTTGGCGACTTACACTTGCCAGAATGGCTTCATCCTCTTTGGACCACCCGTAAGTTATCTGTCGTTGTTATGTATTCATGACTTATATATACAGAAGTTTCAGTAGTTACTGAGTAAAAAAATTGTTCAAAGATGTTCAAATCCTGCCATGAGTTTGAGGTTTCTTGTGGTTTTTGTAATCTTCCTGCCTGCCTATGGTAACCTGGTTGCATGAGGGTCATGTTGAAAATCTATTGTCAAGGACCTACCTGTGTTTTGGCAAATACTCTAGAAATTTTGTAACTTTACCTCTTTCGGCCATATTATCACTTAGCATGGTACAATTATGATTAACCATAAGCTCATCCATAATAAAACAAAATTAATGTCTTATTTTTACGTCCAATGTAACATTGTCGCCATCTCTGGCCAAGACAATATAGGCAAAAAATGCGCATGTCATAAAAGTAGTCAAAACAAATTAATACAAGAAAGGACTTTTGTTCTCAACATTGGGCAGGGCGAGTTATGATTACAAGACAAGCGAAAAGGTTTCAGAACTGATCATGCTTGAAGATTGTCAATGGTACATTATGAACCCTGAGTTACAGATGACCATTAATAAACATCCTAACTTCACTATGTGAGCCTATTTAGAACTCATGGTCTCTAGCTGAGCTATCTCGCTCTTCCACCGTTTAATGATGTTCCTGTCAATTTGTAGAGTGTAACCTGTACCCTCGGTGGGGTATGGTCCGGAACCCCACCGTCCTGTAAGTACGTAGATTGCGGCACCCCAGCCCAGGTCCACAAAGGATCCTTCCGTCTGCTGAACGGCACCACCACGTATGGTTCCGTAGCTCAGTTCAACTGTGAACCGGATTACTGGCTCGCTGGCGCTGAAGAGTTAATATGTAACAGGGATGGCAAATGGTCTCATGATATACCTTCTTGTGAATGTGAGTATGACATGATATTTTATATATTAAAATATGGAAGAGACCTTTTTCGTTACCTCTGAATCTCATCCTTTTTTGAACTATTTAATGAATATGTTGGTCAGTAATATAGAAAAAAAAATCGAATCCTATGTTGGATTAGTCATGCTGAACAACTTTTACTCATAAATTTTACTCATCATATATGATCGAGCAAGGTTGACCTTTTGTTAGAATAGTAAAACATTTTTTTGAGAATTCTGTGTTGGTCCCATAGTAAAGTTGTTCAGCATGAACTCTACCAAACGTAGCTTTTGAAAATATGCCATTAAGAAATGCCCACCCAGTATAAAACAGACCAACTTTTTTAAATCGGGAAAAATTTAAACATTACTTTTTTCGACGCGTGAACAGCATCGACTCTCAATCTAGATAATAACTTTGATAATTAATCAAAGTGTTCCTCTTACATTTTTGTAATATGTATAGTATATGATAGATACTTTAAACTCATGTACAAATTATCGTTGGAGACCCTTTTAGTTTGTATGTTTCACATTTTATAGTTATGGAATTTGTGGTTTCCAGTGATTGCCTGCGCCGACCCCGAGGTACCAGCGGGAGGGTACATGGAGGCCTATGACTACAACGTGCACTCGACGATCGATTTCCACTGCGAAAAAGGACACAAACTGATAGGGGAGGCCAGTCTGGTCTGCCAGCCTGATGGCGAGTGGTCTGGCGAGTCGCCCAAGTGTGAATGTAAGTACCTACAATAACTACACAAACCACCTATTTTTCCAGGAGGCCGTTTAAAATGAGTACCTAATTGAAGATGGTGTAGATCACGGAATAGATATTATCTGTTCTGTGGTGTAGATCACAGATTACAGAATAAGGCAGATGGAGCGCGCGGAACACGGGAGTGAGGCCGAAAAAGCAAATACAAATTGAAAAACACATAAAGTATTAAGTAAATTTTGGTATTCGCTTTTGAATGTGTATTTGCTTTGTTTAACAAAGTTTACTTAACAAAAAACACTTCTTTATTAATAAACTGTGGTTAAACAAAGCAAATACAAACTGGAAAACGAATACCAGGTATCTGATTTTGAATTTGTATTTGCTTTTTGGCTTCACTTTCATGTTCCATGCGCTCCACCTGCCTTTTATTCTGTAATCTGTGGTGTAGATTATCACATAACAAGGAAATTACTTAAATTATAATTGAGGGAGACTTGTTGAATGTAGGTAGACTATTATCGCTTATTAGTTTTGTGCTTATATGATTTTTGATAAATAAAGATTTATTATATACAAGCTTCCGTCCCGCGGTTTCACCCGCGTTCCCGAGGGATATAATTGTTTTCCCTGAATAAAAAATATCATATGTGAATATCCAGAACATATTCTATCTGTGTGTCAAATTTCTTCCAAATCCATTGAGTAGTTTTTGCGTGAAAGAGTAACAAACATCTTTACAAATCACATCTGTGGGGCGATTACGTAACTCAATTTCAATCATTTTGGAATTGAAATCGGTTCAATATAGCGGTTTTCTGATAACTTTTTGAACGTTCTGATAACTGCAAATACAAACAGTGGTTCATTAGAAATGGAACCATTTCCGATTTTGTAATATTTCTACCGATTCAGAGGTTATTTCAATCTGAATTTCATTGAAATAAAGTTACGTAATCCACGTACTGTACTAACTTTCCTATTTATTATATTATACTATCTGTCCCGCGCGGCCTCCGCGGTTTCACCCTCGTTCCCGGGATAAGAAGTAGCATATGTCCTTCTCCATACCATAGGCTAACTGTATGCCACATGAAGATTAGTTAAGTTAAGTAGTTAAGGCGAGAAAGGGTATCAAACAAATTCACATTCGCATTTATAATATTACAAAGATTAATTTGGGATTAATCGCTGCCGCATATCGATATCTATCCCCTTTCCGCCGTATTTCCATCACCACCTTATATGACAACTGCTGATCTCGGTGAGTCAACTGTGTTCGAATCGTTCGTTCGAATACGAATATTTTGACCTTCATTTGAGGAGAGAGCTACATTACCTTTATGTTTCATAGATGTGGACTGCGGTAAACTGCAATCTCTGCCATACGGATCAGCTGAGTTACTGAACGGTACGACTCACTTGGGCAGCGTCATTCAGTACTCGTGTACTGCTAACTACAGGCTTGTGGGGCCAGTCAGGCGGGTGTGCACTCAAGATCACCAGTGGAGCGATTCCTCACCGAGATGCGAAGGTATGACGATACTTTTTACTATCTATAGGTCTGTGTTTGACCGCAATCTCACCATGGTAAGTGATGATGCGGCCGAAGGTGGTAAGCACAAAGCCTAGAAGGAACTGGCTCTCAAGTGCAGCTGTCGGAACACACCGATAAGTGCTTGGCGACAACTTGAAGGTGGTAGCCAGACAGGCGGGTACTACAAAGTACCGTACTACCGTGCTAAAAACTCAGGCTAATTGTAGGATCCCGGGACCCTCGTCTCGGCATCCGACGTCTCTACCACTAATATCGCCTGTGGTTTATATGGGCTTGTATTGGAGTATTACCTCATTGGCAAGTGATGGTGGTAAACACATAAATGGATAGCTAACGATGAAGTTGTATGGAAGACATGCTGTTGGAGGCTATAGTCCAGAAATTGTTGAATAAGTTTGGGGGCTCATTGCAATACATTGCAAATAAGAGACTAAATTGGATAGGCAGCTATGACATTTGTTTTAATAAATCTGCATTATTATTACAAATACGCATACACAAACATATACTGGGTGTTGTTTTGGTCGGCGACAAGCGACCCAGGAGCGGTAGTACAAAATATATATTCCCCAAAAATGGACTTAATTCTATTAAATACTGTAAATATGATGAGAAATACCTTATTCAATTTGAAATAAAATTACCGCAAAGTATGGTTACTAGGCACGTGCACAGACTAGAGCAAGGCGCAAGCCGCCATCGCCCCACCCCTTTACTCCCTCGTACTCCCGTTGAGTATTATGTCTTCACTTTAGCTTATTACATGATTTTCATAATTCTAATTTTTATTATTTAAAAAAAATAAAGTATTTTTTTATATTTTTTTTAGCACCAGTATCATTTGTATTATCGACCCTGAGTCGCTCGTCGCTGACCAAAACAACGACCTGTATATACAAACATACATACAGCTCTGTTTCTGTCATAGTTGAAGTTAAGTTAATGAAAAGTGAATCCTGTTATGTAGTTAAGTTTTGAATGTCACTACTTTATAGCTGTGGATTTTGTATCACAATAAAATAAAACGATCACATGCTCTCTTCAGAAATCCGCTGCCCTGACCCAATAGTAGCGGAGAACAGCATAGTATCAGTGACTGGCAACGACCGCATGCACGGTCGGACCCTCATCAGGACCTCAGTGAGCACGAGCAACAGCAACACTTACAGGATCGGGGCTCTGGTCAAGTACCGCTGCGAACGAGGGTACAAAGTCATTGGGGAGAGCATATCCACATGTGAGGACAATGGCCAATGGAGTGGAGTCACGCCGCGGTGTCAGTGTAAGTCTTCAAATATTCTCTTTTTCACGTGTGTTGTGAGGTCTTATTTCGGTTATGTCGGGATTTCTCAAGATATCTGATTGGTAAATAAGGTTAATAAGTGGGTGATAGATTTTAAAGTTGAGGGTGGTACCCAGCCAGATAGATCCTACGAAGTATCCATTCACCATGCTATGATTTCGTATCAATGTATTTTATCTTTAGCCCAAGAATCCCAGAAAAACTTTAGGTTGCGAATATTTTATTTTTTTGTCTATTTCGAAACTATTGGTAGGAAGTTACAAAAGATAGTACCTACTAACATTGTTTTTGTGTGAATTCATAGATGTGGACTGTGGAAACCCCGGTCTAGTACAAAATGGCAAGGTGACATTGGCCACCAACGCGACTTACTATGGAGCCGCAGTGCTTTACGAATGCGAAGAACATTGGCAACTGGATGGAGTTTCTAGGAGACTGTGCCAAGATAACGGGACTTGGAGCTCTGAAGCACCCATCTGTAAAGGTAAGCGAATTTTTAAGGTCATCTCTTGCTTCAAACCTATTAAAACAAAGCCCTAGGTAACATGAACACTTAAAAATAATTTTATCTATGAACCATGAAAATCTTAAAACGACTCTCTTTTACCAGAAATCACCTGCGTAGACCCATCAATCCAAATCAAGGGCAGTATTGGTCTACTGGTAGCGACGTCGACCCTCAGCATTGGTGGTGAAGCTCATTACCGCTGTGAAAGAGGGTACGGCCTCAAGGGAAACCAGACGAGGACCTGTAAGCCAAAGGGCCAGTGGGGAGGAGCACCACCGGTTTGTATACGTAAGTATTTACGACTGGTCGAAATTGATATGTTACTCTAGGTCTGAATCTATTTTTAAACATATCGAAGAGGCTGTTTCCAGAATGATTTAACCTCGTTTATATCTTAAACTAGCTGTTCCTCGCGGGTTCACGTTCCCAGGATAAAAAGCCTATAATACTCGGGGATAATGTAGCTTCCAATTAGTGAAACAATTTTTCGAATCCGACTGGTAGTTCCAGAGATTACCGTTTAAACAAACAAAAAACTTCCGCTTTATTATAAAGACAAAGCCATTTATACAATTTAGGCCCTAGTAGGGCACTTATGAAGGTTAAGCTACTGAAGTTACCACCAGTTCGTAAGTCGGCCTGAGACGAACTGAGAAGAACAGGCAAGAAACTCAGCAAGGTTACATTTTATAAATATTTTTGGACATACTGACTGTATTGGCTATGTATTACTATAGACTTAAGTTTAAAATATAATCTAATGTGAATCTCTCTGTACAGCCATCGACTGCAAGTCCCCAGGCACGATAGAAAACGGCCGAATCATCATATCAAATACCTCGACACTCTTCGGCAGCTCCATAGAGTATCACTGCTTACCACAGTTCCAACGCGTTGGGCCTTTCCTTCGCAAGTGTATGGACGACGGCAAATGGTCAGGGGAAGAACCGAGCTGTGAACTGGCTACTAATGAGGCTGCTGACAGTGGAACTCTGCCACTTAGCGTTGGAGTTGGCTGCGGAGTTGTGCTGTTCCTTCTTATGCTGCTCGGAGTAATTTATTTAAGACTGTAAGTATTATATGCCTGACAACTTAATTGGATGTTGCTTGGCTGTCAAATACCTGAATAATACAGAAGAATGCAGAAATTCAATTTTAACCGACTTCAAAAAAAGGAGGAGGTTCTCAATTCGGTTGTACTTTTTTTTATGTTTGTTACCTCATAACTCCGTCATTTATTAACCGAATTGGAAAATTATTTTTTTGTTTGAAAGGGTAGGTACACTTCCCGTTTAGTTCAGTTTAGTTAGTGTACTTTGAAGTCGGATTAAGTTTTTTGTAAAACAGTTCAATTATGTTGTAACAAGAGTTGTTGTCATACCTAAAAAATATTTATTGTGTACCAAATTTTTCTTATATTTTCCAGTCGTAAAGCAACACCTGTCAAAAACACAGAGAATATAGAAGGAGCTGAAAGGAAAGAAGACCAGAACGCGGCAGTGATGTCATACGCGACACTTCACGACACGAACGGACGACACATCTACGACCACGTGACAGACAACGTGTACGATTCACCGTACAGCGAGGGATTAGCCGACAATGTCGCATATGGGCGACGAAGCGACACTGACTCCGCTTACGAGCCAGAACCAACCGGTCCCAACGCCGTAGTCACCATCAACGGCGTCGCAGTCCGTTGATCAACCAACCACACTGTAAAGTGTAAAAACCCCGAGCATCCGGCTCGAAGGACCACAACAAGGGAATGTGACCGTTGCGGTGTAATAAAATGTATTTTATTATTGGACTCTTGTCTTGTTCCTTCGCTGTGAACGTCAAAATGTTACCCGACTATCGAAATTTCTGTTCGGACGGTTACCATTTTCCTTAGTGTTCAAACTGATATAGGTTTAGGGTAGAATTATTATTATATAAGTTTAAGTCGAGAGTTGAAAAATATAAAGTGCTCGTTATGAACACCAACCCTTACTAGGTATTGAACCAAAGATGTAAATGAGTTGGAATTTGTAGGTATTTATAAAGAGTGCGATTCTTGGACCTTTACTTGTTTTCTATTTTTCTTATTAAGGAACCTATTTACTAATTCTATTTTCTAATTCTTGTCGCTTCACGTATCAGTGTGAGCTGACTCTTACATTTAATTACCAAATGTCAACAGGTTTCAACAGAAACGCAGTTTACAAAAATAATACTTTTTGTTCAAGTTATTCTGTAATTAAATATATTTTTACTGAACAGAGAGTATTATCAAATTGATAAATTAGGTTTAACTTAAGAAGAAATGAATGTATTTATTTTTTTATATAATCAATGTATTGTTGGAAATAAATTTTGATGCCAAAATAAGATTGATGTTGCTTTGTAGAATTTTATAGGGTAGGTTTTATTTTCAATTAAGTCACGTTCTTATTGAGCATAGTATACATAGTTTTCCACATAAAGTTACTTTTTAGTGGTATTTTTTGTTATGTATTATACCTACAATACCGAATCGTCTTAGCTTAGCTTACGTACGCCCAATAAGAACTCTATCCGAATAAAATTTATTTGTTCCTGTTAATTGAAGAATATCATTAATGAATTCTTGAAAAATATTTATGTACTTCCCTTTACTTTTTAACTTTAGTTTTTAATTCATAATAACTTTTCTATTCTAGGTGAATGTACTATTTTCACAAGTGCCTATTTTAATGATATGCTTTATATTATTAATGATTACTTTATTGTTTGTAAATATTAGATATTTAAGTTAATTTAGATATTAGGCGTGTACGCATTTTAGTACGAAACGTACATGATACAAAGTAGTTCACATGTGCGTAGGTATTATCTCTATCAAAAAATAGGTAATGGACTCTTAACCGGATTACGTACCTATTTAATAATTATGTAACTCAGTACGTTCATTACATACTAACAATGTAAAATATTGTCTTTGGAGGAAATTTCATTCGTGGTCGATGTAAGAAATAGCGCTTAAGTTTAAAAGTGTGTACACGCCTTAATATAAATCGATGAATGTCACTGATTCACTGCCAAGATCACGAAGATAATTTGATACAAAAAATAAAGTCGTACGCCTGTGATTACAGTTAAGAATTAATAATACTGAATTGAAGGAACAACGTCAAGCTACGATATAAGTATATCATAGATAAACTTAGATTCATGAGAAACGAACAAGTCATAATGCCACAAAACTAGCCTTATATATTTTATAAATAAGAGTGGATTATTCCGAGCAAACGTATATAATACTTGATTTCAATATTATTGTAAAATGTAGGGAAATATTGACTAACTACTTACATTCATTCTTAAAAATGTACAAGTATGCTCATGCGTCGTAAATGTCATCATCATTTCACTTACAGCAGTGATAGATATTCTGGTGATGAAAGAATCTTTTCCATCTCATATTATGACATACATTTCTTATATCACTTTGGTGTAACCCACACCAACTTAATAATACCTAGATACATTAGCAATATCATAATAATTTAACATGTGATTAACTATGTGTAAGTGTTTTAATCTGTGTACCTACCACGTATGTGGAGATTCAATTATTTTTGTTATATTTTTTTAAATGGACAATATTATTATCATCCTACAGATTCGTTAAATAAATGTCTTAAATGTAATTTTGGTTTTCTATATTCTTACTTGAATATACATATAGGAAAAACTGACCACCAATGCACACCTCAAACCGCATGTTTAGAAACTTTAATTAAAGTTATATATTTCTATATTCGACCCCCTCAGAACCAAGGAGTTATAATAGAGGACTGCGAGGCGTATAACTAGTTTATTTTTATAGTTCTACCTACTGTATATTAGTGGGCTCATTATAAAGATCACATTACCATAGGGCTCATAGGCGAAAACTTGTAAAATGGCTATAAATAGGTTTTCAGTTACCGACCACGCACCACCAGTCAGTCTAAAAAACAATCCTATTGTTATAATGAATGCGAAAGTCAGTTTGTTTTTTACGTCTTGACGCATCAACGACACGACAACCAATCGTAATGCGGTTTTATCACAAACTGGTACCTATTGAATAAACAATTGGAGATATGCTAGGTTTTTTTTACTGTGTTTGACGGCAATCTCCCATGGTAAGTGATAATGTGGCCGAAGGTGGTAAACACAAAGCCTGGGTCTCAAGTGCAGCTGTCGGAACAAACCTATAGGTGCTTCGCGATAGATTTCCAACGTGAGGTTGATAGTCAACCAGATGGGTACTACAAAATACCCTACCATCGTGCTATGGTTTCCCCACGATGTTTTCCTTCACCGAAATCTCAAGCTCATTGTAGAATTCTAACCCGGGACCTTCGTCTCGGCATCCGACGTTACTACCTCAAAGCTACGAGTATCATCGCCTTAAATTAGCTTTTATTCCACAACAGCCGAATTAAAAGCAATAGCGGCCTGTATTATAGAACGAGATCAAGTCTAAGAATAGATCGTGTTAATCGAAAATAAACCTAATATCATTGGTGCAGGTTAGGGCATGTAATATCGGAAGATTTTTCAATTCCGATATTGATTTCCGATATTGGATCTCAATATCGGAATTCCGATATTAATATCGGAATTAGAATTTTTTATTATAAATTGCACATATTCTTTATAAAATGCACTAATTATCTATCTATACTATTATTATAAAGTGGAAGAGTTTTTTTGTTTGGTTAAACTGCCTAATCTTTGGAACTACCGGTCTGATTCGTTTTTTTTTTTTCATTTATAGGAAGCTACGTTATCCCCGAGTATTATAGGCTACTTTTAATCCCGGGAACGCGGGTGAAACCTCGGGAGTCAACTAGTTCGTTATAAATTTGGATTGAAAACATCTTCTGCTCAGTCAAGCACTCTTTTCAGAGGGGTCGTGGTTGCAATAGATAGTGTATATGGTGGGTCTTCAACGCCAATGTTCTCCTTGACTAGGGTTACAGCTTTCGCAATGATTTTCCATTTTTTGCGGATCGTTGCGAGTACACCCTACCACTCTAGACAACAAGTCTCTTCATCGAGTGTTCGTTTCTGCATATGTAACCAAAGAACTTGAGAATTTGAAGCTGCACAGTCGACGAAAGCCTATCTGTTATTCAGGATCGCGTTATTGGTGCGGAAGGCTGTCAACGGCATTTTCGGGAAGCGTCTTCTACAACACATCTCCAGTGCGTCAATTTTCCGGTTATCTTGTAGGCTTAAGGACCAGGCATCTCATAAGTCGAATCTTTGTTTTCCTAGTTATACTTCTGTCTTTCCAAATCTTCCTACTGCTGATCTTGTGATTGCACATCGTCTTCTGTCTGATCTCATCTTCACAGTATCCTGTGTTGGAATTGGTAGAGCCGAGGTAGATGTAGATTTTTCTCAGTACATCCAATCTATTAAGTTACGCCCGGTCTATTATTAACATTTTCATCTTATCTCTGTTGATTGCAAGTCCCAATTGGAGACTAGTGGTTTCTTAATGAGCCGAGAGGTCCTCCATATCTTCTTTAGTTTGGTTAAGAAGAGAAGTGTCATCATCGAGAGTCAAGGTGAGGCATTGGCAGTGTGCCTAGATGTGGTGAGGGCATTCGATCGGGTCTAGGACAGGGGTCTTCTCACGAAGTTGCCAGTATACGGGCATCCCGAGGGATTATGCAAATGGGTCGCCAGCTTTCTGTCCAGCAGATGCATAAAAGCCGTCGTCGATGGTAGTTGCTCCGATAGCATGGGCGTTAATGCCAGCGTGCCGCAAGGCTCTGTGCTGTTCCCAACACTGTTCCTTCTGATTATCAATGATATGCTGTCTATTAACGGCATTCATTGCTATGCGGAGGATAGTACAGGGGACGCTCATTACACGGGCCGTGCAAATATCCCTCGTTCCGAGGTGGAGGAAAGCCGCGAACAGCTGGCAGTCGGCAACGCGCGAATGATACTCCTGGTATTGCAAGCGTATAGCATAGATAAAAATATCTGATTCCGATATTACGATATTGGATCACTCAATTCCGATATTGTAATATCGGAAAAAAAGGTCCGAGATTCCGATATTACGAGATTCCGAGATTCCGATATTCATGCCCTAGTGCAGGTTCCAAATTCTGAACCTGACTTGAGCATGACGTTCTAGAATACGGCGTACTATGGTTTATAAAAGATAGCTTGATCTCTGCGACAGTTGTCGAGTCATATGAAAATTAACCTTATAGCTTTACAAATAAGGTTCATCTTTTTAATCTAGTTGATTTGATGATGACACAGATAAACCTTATGCTAAAGCCATAAGGTTAATTTTCATATGCCTCATACAACTGTCGCAGAGATCAAGCTATCTTTTATAAACCATAGCAGTGTAGGTATTTTTTAGAGTCCTTTGTATTAAAATTCATAAAATAATATTATTAGTAAATTATTAGTAGGTAAGTAGCTTCCAAAAAAGGCTTGAACGATTGTTCACTTGATATCCAAATGAATACACTTTTATATATTTTACCAACTCGCTTTATTTTTATAAAAATTGACATGACATCAAGAAGACAATGAAAGCTCTGTAAACATAGATAACGTGAAAATTGCTATAAACTTTAGTAAATATAGATTATTATACATATATTTACATGTATATTACCTTGGTATATAATATACATAATGTGCGTTAGTTATTTTATTACAAATAGGTAGTTGGGGATGCTAGGCCCATAGACGTATAGGTAATCAAGACGGAGTGAAACCTTACAATAAAGTGAAACCGACAATTTTCTCCGTATGCGTGAGTAAAATTAGCACAGGCCCAAGCAGGCACATGTGATACTGTACTGAGCCTTATTTTCACTGTCAACGTCTCAATGCGGAATGACAACCGATCGGCTTCCTATGATGTATGTGTGCGTGAATCCGTGTAGTTCTAAGAAGGTCGGCTTTATTTTTGGTGCTTCGCTCGTTTAGTAGGCGACTCTCCGTCTTAATTTTTTTATAAGTCTATGGTTAGGCCTTTAGAAGTATGTATATAATCTAATGGGATGGGACTGGGAGAAATCAAATCGACTCAACTCTACTCTCAGGCACACAGGTGGTACATTCCAAAACTAGATATTTTAATAAAAACTTAGTAAGACATATAAAAACGATGCTTTTATTTAAGACACGGGTTTATTATTAACGTTGGTGTGTATGTAGGAACGTTTTTGCTTACTCAATATTGTTTTATTATATTTTCCATAGTTCAAAATTAAATAAATGCTTTGGAGTAGCTTGAGGATGAGTAGATTAAATTTCAAAGAGAAGAACGATTTATCAGCCTTGTACCAGTTAATGTTTACATTTATTTAGGTATCACAAAAGAATAACTACATGTCACGAGTAAATTATCCAATTATCCAATTTTCTTCGCTGCTTTTTTAACTGACAAAAGGTTTTGCTATTTACAAAATTATTTGAGGGTTTATGTTGTAAACGATATTTCTACAAATTCAACAAGAAAACAATTGCTGCCTTAAAAATATTTTGTTTCTTTTAATATGACGTTATAATACCTAATATAATAAGTACCTCGGTAAATAAATGGGACAGACAGACAATATTAATTTTGTACCTATTGAATCATAGTACGCTTGTATGTGTCTCAATATTTAATAGGACTTACATATTTTTATAGTTATTTATTAATTAATTTCATTCGATATATATTACAAATATACATTAATCAGTTGTATTTTTTATCAGACAGTAGTAGATTTTTTCTAATATTAAATGGCAGGCATAGGCCCTTTAGACTGAATTATTATTAAAAATAAACCTATAGTTTAGCTTAAATTATTTATAGGAATTTATAAACAACAATTATTCGTTGTATAATTGTCATATAGTTAATTATATGATAGGGCTGATATGAACGATAAAAAGCTTATAAAATTAGTTCTATGTATACATATATGATGCCAATCACGGCTCCATTAATAGCAGGGATGCTATGGATATGAAACGGATCTGGTTATGTATGGATATATGAATAATATTATATCGGATTCAGATATGGTTACGGATATGAAATTAGTATTTCCGATATCCGATAGTTTCTGATATCGGAAGGAATTGTGGAGCCACAGACCATGGGGTTTTCTTAGCGGTGAACGCGCAGGCTTGCCCCGATGTGAAATATTGCCTCGCTCTGTTGAGCACTCCAAGCTTTTTGTATGCCAGCTTAACCTTGTCTTCCAAATGTTATGGTTGTTAATGGTTACGTTTACGGAGCTCCATAACATCCCTGGTTAATATTATAATATGGATAAAAAATAGTCAAGGAAACTCACTGAGCATTCTTCATCTGCCACTGCAACATTGTGTGTATACATAGTAATAATATTCCTACATATATTCCTCGCAGGTACTTCTAAAACATATTTCGTATCCTGATTGTCATTTTTACTTTATTATATATCAGGTTTCATAGTTTTAATATTTATTCTCAAATTGCTATTGTAAGGCTGTAAGTTAAGTCTTCAAACGCGGGCAGTGCAAATTGAACGTGATGATTCCTTCAGGCAGTTTTTTTTACATATTGTATTGCGTAGAAACGATTTCTAACCTATCATTAATATGAAAGCAGTGTTGTCCCTAGTTTCTAGACCCTAATAGTTATAGCAAACTACCTGATATTAAGAAACCTCTGGGTCCATTCCAAGAGTAAGTGTCAGCTAATTGGGTGTGCGTGAGATGTAAATGTTCACGAGTCACGAATTTTCCGTTACCGATATTTTGGGGTTTCATAAACCTAGATAAATAGGTCTTTCAATGATGGAGAGTAACAAAACCGTGAAAAATTTCCTCCGTATTCCATTTTAATATTAATTAACTGTAGAAGTAAAAAAAAAAAGACTTCATCGCAAAGCGCAAACTATTTTCTTCACGGAATTAGAAATACGGGTAATTTATTTTGAAATTAAAGAAAGTATGCTTTGTTTTCTTCTTTAATTAAGCCAGGCGGAGCGGCAACGAAAAAGAAAAAAAATGACAATGGGGTTAAAAAAGTATGGGATAATTATTCAACATTTTCACGAATCTTTGAAGTCTCTGCTATCAAGAGAAGTCCATGTAAAGGGGAACGCACACTTATGCGAGCCAAAAGCGTCGAACGAAACGAATTTAAAAATTTGTATAGGAAATCTCCAGATTCGGACGATTCGACGGGTGTGCGAGCTTCCATAAGATTTCATATACAGAACTCTAAAATTCGTTTCGTTCGCTGCGTTCGGCTCGGATAAGTGTGCGTTCACCTTAAGTGCTACTAAACAAATTGGCCGATTTGTAGACATAAAATGTCAGCATAGGCAAATATCTAACATGTTAACATCAGGTATGTCAACACGTTATTAGGTCTTAATCCATGATAAAGGTTTTGATGAAAAATAAACGTGTATTGAATTTAAATAATAACATGACTTGGATCAAACGACGACGACATGACGTCAAACGAAATATAGAATTTATCATCAGTGGGATATACGTACAAGATAAAATACGTAGGTAGTTTTGAAAGTTTTGTGTACATACTGTAACGCTTTGGCAGCGCTCTATGCTATAACATGATTATTTCAAAAGGTATGTTTATATCTACACTTAACAACCATATTTGGATCTATATTAATTTTCTCGCATCTTTATAATCAGTGCTATGGAAGCCCAATATAGTTTAAGCCAATTTCGATAATCAATAATTAAGATAACCCAAGGCACAAAAACGGTCAGTCCTAACATTAACGTTTAGCAGAAAACTAAATATCAAACGAGTTAAACATCTAATCAAAGGCACTCATCAATCACAAAGAAAAATAAGGAAAAAACAAAACAAACAAAAAATTAAATAATGAAGAAATGTGTTTTATTAACTCTTATCTCTGAAAATAAATAAAAACTTTTAAGAACAAAATTTTTAAGAACCGCTAAGCTACAAAAAGAATACAAATTTATACAATTCATTGTTTATATGAAATTCACCGGTGTATCTATATTTAACAAATCAAATAAAATGATATAGATTAACATTCTGATTTGTTAAGAATTGTTCAAAGATACAATAATGATCTGAGATTTTACATATAGCAGTCGCTAATCTATCACCTCACCGCTCCGCGTTAATGTTTATACAGTTCATGTCAAGTTTTGATAATAATTTAACTTATAATTTTTACACCACAAGAAAAAAAAACATGATCACGTTTATGTCACACTGACTTCAAACGTGGCTTCTAAACACAACAGACTATAGAGTCACATTAAATAATCTAAGCACATAATAACATTTTACACTTACGATTACATGTTTACTATCGTAATTACGTACAAATTTCGTCTCTAATAAACATCTACGGCAGATATGAATTCTAAAATTATCAAAAATACGATGCTAGCAGTGAGCTGAACTATGCACAACAGATTTTAGCTGCTTTATACACACTTCATTAAATGTTGACTTTCAAATCGGAATAAAAGCCACACGTGCCGTATCAACTATGTAATTCAAATATTATTACTCAATAAAGAAATGTATTTTGAACAGTTACAATATACAAATAATTTGATAAGTTATATAATTTAATTAGTGTAGATGTCATATGATTCCGTTCACTGCTAGCTTCAAGACTAGTAAGTAAAGTTAATCGCATTATCAGATGCCCTAACAAGTTCATCTGCACTTAAGGCAAACATATTTTTACTTTAACATGGCCCCCAATATAGTTCATTACAATTCAATAGTTTAAAAAAAACAGTATATTTTCGGATAGAGAAAGAACACTATAATTCATGTACAAAAATGAGTGGCGTACAAAATCGCAGTATATCACATTTTTCCAATTCGTCCAAGACTACTCGCGAACTCAAATAACAATAAATACATAATAATTCATTACATAAAATATGAGTGAACCAAGTCGATGTTTCATTGAAGAGTTTTATATTACAGTTTACTGTTACGATGTTACTGTTACACCGAACGTACACGTGGTAATAACATCAAGTCTTGTAAGTCAGCAAAGTAAACAAAATTCATATCTTCCCGTGTTCATACATTTCCGTTGCTTGAGTTCGCGAATCGTTAAAAAAACTATACACAATACATAATTAAATAATATAAATATATAGTAATTCGAGATATATATGTACGTATAACTATATAAAATTCATAACAGCATGGGAAACATGCAATTAATAAGATAGTATCAATAATAATAATAATAAAACTAACCTACTTTACACTTAATTAATTTAGGAATATATCGAAATATCAACACAAAGGTGAACTATAGAACAACTTGATTTTCGTTTGAATATATATTAATTTTATACAGTTTGTAACAAAATCCTATCAATACCGATAAAGTGATAATAACTAGCATTTATTATTCAATAATATTGAATTCTACACTGACGACCAATATAAAAAAGCCACTAACTTATCATGAAATATTTCTGAAACCACGCAACTTAATTAAAAAGTAACATTCAAATGTATTTAATAACGCATTTAAACAAACACCACATTGAAACAAAAAACAAGGTCAAAAAAATCAAGTGGGTTTACGACAAAATAATAATAAAATAAAATGATAAAATAATATTATTGAAAGTTTTAATTTTGTTTTACAATTTCGTTAACACACAGAGTTTATTGGATTTTGTCCAAATAACCCTTGTTTGTTTTTTCCTTCTTTAACACATTTTAATTTATGTTTTTAATGTGTTATTAAATACATTTGAACGGTGCTTTTAACTTCAAGAAGCTATCTTGTTTGGTTTCGGAAATATTTCAACATATTGGGGGCTTTTTTATATTGCTCGCCAGTGTATATATTGCAGTTAAGTATACACTCAAATAATTGCACTGGCGTAGGTTCTTTGTCACTAAGGATTGCTTCTGAATTCACTTTCAGGTGTATGGCGGATCTGACGTAGATTTTGTTACATACCGTATATATAAACACGAAAACCTTTCTACATCGTAAACATGTGATGCGTGCAATATTCTGTGAACACTTATAATACAGTCCCTAAGTACAAATGAAAATAATAATGAATAAGTACGTAATACTATTTGTTTTTCGAATTATGTTAATGGTGTGTTAAATAAATAATGAAATTGTTATGTCAAATTAAATAATGAAGGGTTAATAATAATTCTTTGAATGAATAGTCAATTTTAAGTCAAAATTTTAAAATATGTTTCTATTAATTTACTTGGGTGACACATTCTGCGTAAAACAACAACAATATTATTATAATATTAGGAAACACAAAATTAAGGCCATAGGAAATAGTTCGGGAGCAACAAAACCTGACTCCTGCAATATATTATAATGTACAAAACAGTACAAGATTTATGAGGTAGTAAGTACGTTTTGAATTTAATGTATTTTTTCCCTAATAGACATTCCTATATTATACGGTATATAAAATTTAAAATTGACGACTTTAAAAAGTGATAACAATTAACAACTAATATATTGCTCCAATGTACCAATGTACTACCAAGGTAAGTGATGTAATATCACCCAAACTCAAACAACATAAAAATCATATTGAATTGTGAACAACCTATACAAATAATTATTGATTTAAGTAGTCAACTAATAACTAACACATATTTGTGACTGATAAAATATTTTCGCATGAAATAATAATTAGGGGTGAATGTCAAAACTATGATAAAATTATGAAAACTAAATAAAAGCAAAGTTTACAGTTAAATAATGACAATAACCGTTAGGAAGGCCTTACACAAGACGTCGCGAATATATTTTTTATTTATAAAATGGTGAAAAAATAAAATACGAATTGCACATTTTATAATATACGGATTTTGTACTGCGATCATTTTCCATAAAGAACTTTGCATAGCTATGAGATATAACACTATCCGCGTAGCGTCGTCATTAATGTGAACTTTTGACATCATTTACGTCACCTTACGTAACGTCGTTCCCAATGGCTTAAGGTTAACTATATATAATGTATTTTGCGTAGGAAACGACAGTGTATACAAATGTGTAGATTGGTGTAACCTCGGCATTCACTTGGACAGTTTGCTGATCACTCTGATTAACGCTCCGTTCTCGTCTTTCAACCGCTGGTTTTCGGCCTGCAGCGCTTGTTGGTACTGCAAAATTTCAAATTGTACATTTTTAGACATATGACATGAAACTTGTCAATTTGACAGGTATGATCGTACCACAGTGTAAAATAATAGTTAAACCAAATGTTTTATTTTTAACGGTAGAGGCAGATATAAGGTCCACGTGTCGCATCTGCACCAATGCTGCATCGCGGTAGTAATACTGCAAAATGTTGGTGTAGGCTTAGATCCGTGGAATTGGTTTCCACGTCGAAGATATTTATTACCACGAAATTAGACCGAATTACACCATATACCTATGTCACAGAGAAATGAAATCCTCCAGATAATTAAATTTCACTGCAAAATAATACTCCTTTGTTTTTTGACACTGTAACTTAAATAATAGTGATAAATATATAATATCTGTTGATCTGGGACCAAAGGTTTTTTTATAAACTAAACATCCTTCTACATAATCAAACTCAGTCATTAATAGTTACTCAAAAACATTTTTGTTCTGATCCTACCACAAAAATATTATACACTTGATTCTAAAATCAATAGTTCGAATTAAAATAAAGTTATAATTGGATAAGAAGTTCTATGTTGTATTTTTTAATCTTAAAAATCTCTTAAAATGTTTCAATATTTTTTTATTACTATTGTTTTACGATTTCTTTTTTATATTGATCATAAGACCTGGATAACATTTTTACACCATTACTGGTAGAATTAACAGAACTGTATCATAAGTGTATCTCACTATACCATATTCTTGGAAATAAATGTATTATTATATTAAAATATAATAACTATGAGATACTCTACTCTTAAATGATTTCGATATACGATACTACAAAAGTCATACAATGAAAATAGGAGTAAAAGAAATGGTGGGAACGTATTATTTTCTATAAATCTATTGTGATCGGTAACAAAAACTACAGTCTTGTCGATGATATAGAAATAAATAATATACAACATATTTAATGCACAAAATTACAAACCAAAATTATATATATTTACTAAAAGCTAAGGTTAAATTTATAATATTTACAGCGTAGTTAATGCTGTGGGTGTTAGGACAATACCAAACGTAGAAATAAAGCTAAACATGTTACAAAATAAGCTATTATTTTGTTGTGTGAAAATGTGTTGCTAAGCAGTGTACGAAAAATATAAATAGATCACAGTATGCTTTGACAATGTTGTCTCACGAGAACATGGCTGCTCTGCTCTGCTCCAGGTATTGGGTATGTATCATATTTTGCGGTAAAGATGGCCGATAAGAGCACATAGCCTTGAAGGGCCCATCTAATGTGAAAGAGATTTTCCCTAAGATACCATTTTTAAAATTGAATAAAGTATCTGATTGTATCAAAAAGTACAGAGAGGAAGTTAAGGTGATAACCCACCTATTTTTTTTTTTCAGTGGCTTTAGTTTCGTAACATTCAGTATTGAATTATTCATATGTATCATATGTAGTTGATTATTTAATGAAACATTATTTACGCAACTAACAGAATTTACTTAAACTAACGAAGGTAATATCATAAATTACATACAAAAATAGAATTAAACATAATATAAATGGTCTTAGTACAGTACGAGACACGAATGGTGAGCACAGATATGCAGTAGTGGGGGCAAGTACGCGCATGTACACTTTTGGCCAAATCACAAGCCAAATGACACGCAGGAATCCAATAGACGAGGAGCATCGACTGACGGACCAATCGTGTGCGGCTCGGCGCTCCTACTTCATTCCGCCAAACAGACCGAAAAATTTACTACTGTGCAGGTGTCAATCTGTGCTCACGACTCGTGAACCTTACTATACCATCTATTCATAATGTGTTTATATTATTAAATGCAAAATGACGATACAAGACAGTTGCCTCTCATGACTGACTTTTGACGAGAAGACAAATGAGCAGATCAACGTCTATCGCGATCCCCTTAAAGTGAAAAGTGTTCACACTATACTCACTACACTCAAATCGATATCCATCACATTCGTCACACAACCTGAGCTGAAATAGAGTTTTGTCTTTGGCATAAGGCACACAATCCACTGTTTACTCAAAGGCAATAATTGTGACCCAACAATCGTAGGTTTCATCAAGCACAGGGGGCCTACCACAAGCTCTTAAAACAAGGTTAAAATAACCTTATTTGTTTTTTGTCCTATTTTGACGCCGGATGCCAAAAACGGACAAAAGTCAAATAAGCTTATATAATATTGTTTTATTGTGGTTGGCCCTATGATATAGTTTATTTTATAATCCAAAGAAACTGTATTACAATTTGGAAATTAGTTTTTTTTTTATACGATTAATTCGTCAAACAAGCAACAGCCCGCCTGCTGGTAAGCGGTTACCGTAGCCATATGGACGCTTGCAACACACGAAGTATCGCTCACGCGTTAACGACCTTTCCCCCTCCCTTATGAGCTCTGACAACCTTACTCACGCGCAGGAACACAACAAAGTTATTTGGTTGCGGTATTCTGTAAGGTGGAGCTACTTCCCCAGTCGAGCTGCTCTTTGAGCGGATATACGCTACGCTCAAACCTCTCTCAAAACCATTACCGGTCAGTTTCATGTTGATTATGTGAATAAAACACAAAACACAACACGCAATGGATAGCAAAACGTATGAAGTGTTGTCGATGTCAGATTCTGAACGTATATGATACAGGGTTGTTTGTAGGGACTTCTATATAATGGTTTTTATTCGCTTCTTAGCTAGCACGGGACACAGGTCATGCAAACACACTTGAGCCAACACTTTGCTTACATTGAGTTTCAACCAGATAACTTCAAAATCTTTAAACGGGACGCTTTAGCGGAAGGGTCCAGACAGGTATTTTAAATATTAAACTACCTGGGTTGTGATAAAGCACAAAATCAGGCGTTCATGAAAATTTGGTTTGGTGATTCACACCAAAGCGTAAATCATTTACAGCATTGTTTATTGTAAGTGTCAGTATACTGTTTGAATCATTATAATTAATATGAATATTTATTGGTGCTGATTCTGTTGTTTACAACTAAACTAATTTTAGTCTCACTATGTCTCTTTCTAACAAATAACATAAGAAAAGTATGTAAGAAATTTAGTCCTGTCAAATTAGTCCAATCCTGGTTTTCAATATAAAAGTCGCCATCTATCGCGATTACGTCTAAATACCCTAAAATGAAGAAGACAAAGACTACTTTGACAGCTTTAAATATGTTCTATCCTTTTTCAATTATGTTCGTAAGAAAGAGATGCGATGTGACTAAAATTAGTTTAGTGCGATTTACATCAGAATCGGCACCATTGGCCCTGATTCTGTTGTTCACAACTAAACTAATTTTAATGTCACTATGTCTCTTTCTAACAAAGAACATAAGAAAAGGATGTAAGAAATTTAGGCCTGTCAAATTAGTCCAATGCTTGTTTTCAATATAATTTTAGTCGCCATCTATCGCGGTTACGCCTAAATACACGCAAAATAAGACGGCAAAGATGAATTTGACAACTTAAAATATGTTCTATCCTTTTTCAATCATGTTCGTAAGAAAGAGTTGAGATGTCACTAAAATTAGTTTTAGTGTGATTTACAACAGAATCAGCACCAGTATCATACTAAATAAAAAGATTGGAATATTTTTAACGATACAAAAAAGATTTGAGTTCTTAGGTCGCGTCGTTATTTCATAGTTTTTAGTGTAGAAGGCTGTTATATATTTTTTAGATTTTCTTTTTTTAATTCAAGATACTACAAAATGACAAATTAGTATCGAATGTTTAAAATATCTACTGTTTGCACTGTTTATTTGTATAATATTTACTTGATATTATCTGGTATAAAACACAAGGCGTGAGGGTGCGCCTACGCCGCTCGGCTCGGCTCGGCTCGGCTCGGCTCGCCCGGCCGAATTTCGTAAACGCACCGAATGCAAGTTAGACACGTATCAAAGCATGCTCGCCATAACACACGGTTAATGTATTACAAAGTTGTGGGGGACTCGCGACAAATATCGTGCGACACCACGACGCGGTCTGTGGACGTGATACTTATCGCTGTCTCGCTCACACACCGACAAATTCATTAAAAACTTCTCGAATATTGTTCTAAACTGCGAATTAAGATATTATGTATAGTCATTTGGAACACATTGGCACAATTACGTATACACTTATGATGTATACATAAATAAATTCAAGTATACATAAATTGCGAACTGTAGTGTATAATTAATTCGAACATCATTATTTATTATAAACACATCTAGATTTAGTAATAAATTAAAGATATTAATTACCTACGTCGTAAATACTACTGGATTAATGCTTCGAAATAATCTACTCCAGGGTAAAAGCTGAATGTTGTATAGAGTGCGAGCGAGAGCGAAGATCATAGTTACAATCCCGTCCACGCCGCGAGGTGTCACAGCTACAGCTCATCATTAATGTGTACACTATTTACCTATTTGGCGGCAGAGTTGGTCAATTTGCTCACGACCCGCGTAAGGGCACGATTCTCGGCCCTCAACCGTTCGTTCTCGGCTTTTAGTTTTTGCAATTGCTATAAAACGAACACCAACATGTTACTGGTCGATCTCCTTTTAGTAATGCGACGCCTTTTTGACATCTTTCATTTTTAATTACAAGCGCAACGATTGCTCTTATTTTTGACTCAGTTTTGCAAATATATGTGTCGTGTGAAAATGTGTATTGCATAAGTATTTGGTTAGTTGCTATGTATAAATTGAACAATACCTTTAATTCTTCTTCCATTTCCGACAGTTTCCTCTCCATGGCCCTCTTTTCTCGTTTCTCGATTTCAGACAGCGAATTCGGATTCTGTGGACAAGCATTTGCCATTGTAGCCTACAGTATGAATGATACTGCACTAATATTTTTTATTACAAAAAGGTTAAAAATCGCTTATTGATTATGAACACAGGGGAACATTTTCATTGCATTTGATTAAATCTGATACAAAATTCATTTTCAGCATGAGCTATCCCCGAAGGAATAAACCGAATGAACAAAATAAACGCTTGTTAACACCATAAATATCCCACCATTTGAATGATAGGCATTACAATTTTTTTTTTCAGGTGTTATTATCTTGAAAATAGCAATAGCATTTGTATCTAAACGTGGCATGGCATTGCAGGCGTGGACATAAATATGATTGCAGAAGGTCAAATCTCGCGCCAATCTGTCACCTGTTTTGTGTACATAATTAGTGGTTTCTGTGGGCGAGGATTAGTCTAATATTTTTAAATAGGTCGGGTACTATAGTAAGAAAAGACATAGTATTTATTTGTAAAATTGTGCTTGAGGATGATTAAAGTCAATGCATAGGAATGTCTAGGAACAATTCTGACCAAAAATACCAATATACAGATTTGAAAACAAACAATATTGAGCTTTATGTCACTATTTTACAGCTGGGAAATGCATTAACATATTTGAATATAACTGATATTTAAGTTAACGCGTGAGTGATGCTCGTGTGTAGCAGGTGTCCATATGGCTACGGTAACCGCTTACCATCAGGCGAGCCGTATGTTTGTTTAACGACTTCCTCGTATAAAAAAGGGATAGTATATTGAAGCACAATATAGTATATTGGTTTTGACATAGTCATGAGTGGTGTTTTACGCATATTGCATACCCTTTGTTGATTTCATCACTTACAATTATTTTACTAACTGTAGCTCTTAGTCAACTGACGTACAGTAATACCCAACTGATATGGCTTACCAGTGTACCTGCGCAGAAGATACATTATCAAAGCGCGGGAATCGCTATTGGTCGGCAGCTGCGGCCATGTTAGCGCGCGCCGTGCGGAGGGGCGTGACTTGCGAGTGAGACGGAACTAACAGCTGCAGTGTATTATGAACCTTATAGTAGTAGTGATATATGGTTGATTGTAAGTTTTAAGCTTTATTTCGTTAATCTTCGGGGCCATACTTTCTTTTCTGTGCGAACGAAGATTCACGACGCGCCCTATCAGTTGAGTACTACTGTACGTATGTTTCCTTATAGTTATAATTGTTTTGCCCAGAAACGATTGTTTAGAGCTCAGGTAATTAAAGATGTGAACCTGTATTGGTTTTATGATGGGCATTAATACAGTCAACTGCAAAAGTCACAAATGATTTAATAACATAAAAATTACACTTATTTATTTTTTCGGTATATCTCATATATATATATACATAAAAGCATGATATGTCATCAAATATATTACCGTACTTAATTAATAAGAATATAACGATATATGTGTAAAATATTAACATTCGCAGTGCAAAGCTGGGGTATAAATATAAAATGTATGTACAACTGAATAAAAAGAAAGAAGTTGTAAACAAAAAAAAAAACTATAGTTTTTATGCAAAATTTTAAAACGTTATCATTCGCATTTGGATTTAAAAAGAAATCGCTCGAGCTCCAAAAATCTTATTACTAAAGCCTGAACAGAATCATAACATGACATTTAACGTCGAAACTGGGAACTAATTCGAACCCCGAAATTCTTGTTCCATTTTTCTGATCAATATTTATCTAAGACATTATATTTTATGATTGTAGTCAAATTGAGATAGGCATACCACTTGAGTGAGCCTAGTGATGCTGGCGCGAGCGTCGCGCAACTGTTGCTCGGAGGTGGCGAGCAATGCGCGCAGGCGTCGCACTTCACTCATCGACGTCTCATACAGGGTTTTGTAGTCACGCTCCTCGCCGTCCTCTGTACGTTCGCTTCCAGACTGAAATAAAAAATCGTTATTGTTGATTCATGGTTTAGATCAGGGCTTCCCAAAGGGCGTCGCGTTATTATTCAAGGGGGTCGTGAGGCGATCTAAATAGGTTGGCTTTCTGTATCGATGCGACCGAGTCGAGTGAGCGCCATGCTCATTGCAATGCGCCGGGAGAGGGAGGCCAGTGCTTTTTCTTTTTCAAAAATTTAGATGCTATTTGGAAATTTTCTGACAAATTGTTATTAGGCTAGAACTACAACTAGTAGGTTAATGGCCCTGATTCTGTTGTTCACAACTAAACTAATTTTAATGTCACTATGTCTCTTTCTAACAAAGAACATAAGAAAAGGATGTAAGAAATTTAGTCCTGTCAAATTAGTCCAATGCTTGTTTTCAATATAATTTTAGTCGCCATCTATCGCGGTTACGCCTAAATACACGCAAAATAAGACGGCAAAGATTAATTTGACAACTTAAAATATGTTCTATCCTTTTTCAATCATGTTCGTAAGAAAGAGATGAGATGTGACTAAAATTAGTTTAGTGCGATTTACAACAGAATCGGCACCAATGTATGGCAAGAAGGCCAGGGCGTTGCCATTTAAATAAGTTTGGAAAGCCCTGGTTTAGACAATAGGGATATTCATTGTTACACAATGTATCGGGTCTATTCGAGCACAGATCATTATCAAAATATGATTGTGACTAACCTCGCCGTTTCGACCAAGTTGCATTGATCGTGGTCACGAGTGGACTGTTCATTAATATATACTTTTTATTAGTTATCAAAGTATAGTTTATATTCCACACCACTGTTTAAACCGCGTAACAAAGGAATCTAATGCTTTCCGTTTTTTTTTTTTTTTTACTGTTTATAGGCCTGTGTTTGACCGCCATCTCACCATGGTAAGTGATGATGCGGCCGAAGGTGGTAAGCACACAAAGCCTAGAAAGGAACTGGCTCTCAAGTGCAGCTGTCGGAACACACCGAAAGGTGCTTGGCGAAAGATTTTCTACTTGACTTTTGGACTTGTAGCCAGCCAGGCGGGTACTACAAAGTACCCTACCACCGTGCTATGGTTTCCTCACGATGTTTTCCTTCACCGAAAGCTCAAGCCCATTGTAGGATTCGAACCCGGGACCTTCGTCTCGGTATCCGACGTCACTACCACTGAGCTATCATCGCCTTGAATTGAAATGATCCAGTGTACTGAATGGATTTAAGATGAAATTTGACAGAATTTGTTCGGGATTAACACAGGATATTGTTATATCGGGAAAACATATGATCCCTCTAGTACGCAGGGCAGAAGCCAGTAAATAATAAAAATGAAATCTAAGTAACTAAGAATCCTTATCTTTACTAATATTATAAATGCGAATGTGTGTTGATTGTTTGTTACGGTTTCACGCCTTAACTACTCAACTGATTACGACAAAATTTGGCAAGCAGATAGCCTATGTTATGGAGAAGGAAGTCTTTTTATCCCGGGAACGTGGATAAACCCGCGGGGGGCAGCTAGTATGCTATACGTAAATGTTATTAGTACCTATATGGTTTCAATAAAATCTAATCTTGACAATGTAATGCGTGATAATATAGTTCTAGTAGAATGTCATGTCAAATTATTATTATCGACTATGCACATTCAATATCTATCTAATCTAGTTTCTGAATTTTTCATATGGTATTTTCTTATCTAACGAGAAATGGAATTCTTTGTTATACCTATTAATTTGTTTTTCCTTTTTTAATTCTATTTGCGAATCTATTGTTGTTTTTGTTAGTGTTGCTTTACCCACACGAATTCATACGATTAACAAATATCGATAATATTGTCATATTGTTTAATTCTCTAAGAATATAAGTTCATAGTTAATAAGTAATAAGTTCATAGTAAATGTTAGAAAAATCATTTTTAATACAAGCCTTTCTTTTTTATCGTACTTTTTGCTGACTGTACTTGCATTGTCATTCAATATACTAATGTGTACCAAATATCAAGTCAATCGACCACTGGAAGTGGGTGAAATTCGACTTTCCACCCGAACATATTGCATTTACGTGGTCGAAGTTGATCGATGCAACGTCGATCTCGAATGTACACCTTGACTAAACTGAGGTCGTGGATTCAATTCCCATCCAGGAAAAACACTCGATACACGCACACGTCCGCTAGTAGGGTCGAGTGTATATCTGGTTTTCATAGTAGTAGTACCTCTCCTTGATTAAGGTTCAGATTTCCGTGTGAATGTGTCAGGATTGTTATTGAAATCTTAAAACTAAGTGGGTACAATAAAAGATCTAGCATCACTACCATTTGGTATAAAACACACATGTAAACAAAAATATTCCATGTGTTCGAGTGTTTTGTATGGCACGCATTTAGTTGATTTAATCACAACTCAACGTGATATTTACTCTACTTTAAATTAAAAAATACTCCTGCATAATTGTGTATGTAATAAACTAATAAGATAGGAACACTGATATTTCCTTTTAAATTTACTACGATATATAAATAGTACCTACCTAGTGCATAATTGCTTCTAAAAATGTTAACCTATAGGTAATTTAAAACTTGATAATGCAAATTCAATTAAGCTTATGTTTGTTTTAATCCGCAGGAATAAAGTACCAAATCGCAAAACATACACAATATCCATCTGAAGCGAGAGAATTGAGGCTTAGCGATCGTGAACCGAGCGCTCCACTTGTATCGAGCGAATTAAGCGAGCGGGATCGCTCCTTGTCCAAGTTCCCAGCTTTGCTCGATCGCGACTTTCGCTCCGGTCTCACAGGCGGCACATCTCTTTCCGGTTGAACCTCCGCCGCAGCCTCCAAAGGCATTTCCTGCACCTTCAAAGGCGCCACTATCTTCGGTTTGAAGTTCTTTTGACTCGCTATCAACCTTTTATCCAACTTTTTTAACACTGGAGTCATCAAGTTCAGTGACCCTAATGAAGCACCACTCAAGTAAACCCCTCCATATCCTGAACTCGTGCCCCCGTATATGCCGAGGTTCGAAGACGGCCGTGCCAATCCAGCCGTGTATGGATTGAAGTTTCTGCTGTACGCGCCCGAGCCATAGTTCGAGTAGCTATTGGTGTACGGGCTGTACGAACCGCCGAACATGGAGCCGAGCATGCTCGGGGACGACCCATAGTGAGAGGTCAAACTCCTCGGCCGCGATGTGTACCTATCCTGCTTTCGACTCATTCTACGATCACATTTCACGCGTTTCAAGGCGGCAAAGGCGGGCGGACGCCACGCGGTTTGAAAACACACTGAGTCTTTGTCGAGTTTTAATTTTACGTGAAATGAAAATGTTATCGACTCCCACGCTGAACACCGGTAGGAAAGCGCGCGTGAGACGCTGATGACGCACTGAGCTGAACAGACGAGAGGGCGTTACTACAGGGCCACATGAGGCGGGCATCACCTGTAAATATATCGGCGCAGCTTCGCGAGCGCAGCATCAATAGCTTCGCACCCGCGGAACCTACTACACAAGGACGGTATACAAATAGAGATTACGAGCCCTCTATTATTATCGGCGACGCCTCATCAATCAGTTAACGGTTTCCTTAACAATTGGCACGGGGATCGAAGGCCACGATAGTTAACGCGTCCGCCTGCCCCGAACGTACAGGTACGCACGAGCATAACTAAAAATACGCATCCGTGTCCCTACAAACATTGTATATTGTATAAACTAAACAAATGAAACGGCGCGGCGAACTACAGAGTGCAGTTCGAGCCATGAATAATAAAGTAAATCAGATAGAACTAGATAACGAGGAGCCAATAATATCCAACTATCTGATGTGCTCGATTCACAGAAGCGCTCATCGCTTTTTGTCTTTCGAAGCTATATATAAAATCTATTTTCAAGTTTACGCGCGTGTCCGGTTCAGAGGCGCTGACCCAAATTCTAAGTTGTTTGGAACACTCAAATGGAATTGACTGGAATTTTGAACTGTTCGTTCGACATCATGGCAACAAACGTATTCGCACTGTTGTTGATATCCCAGGAAACCCACCAAATGTTTATGCAAAAGTGTTTCGGATTAGGTACGTGACCTACTATAACGTCGGTATGACGTAATTTGTGCTTCACCTAATTATTTCTAGTTGTGATCGACAAATTTATATACCCAATGATATACACGACTTACGGACTTTTTTTTCTATACTTTGTCACATGCAAAAGCGCAACTATTTCAAAAGAGTCGCATGTATTAGCAAGCGATTGATTGTCAACTCTCACGTGGGCGAAACGAGGCGACGCGACGCGGTGAAAATGAACGCAGCCTGATCTATATTGCAGACAATGATTAAGTAGCCGTTAATTGATTGGAAATTATACAACTAACATTTCACGACTTGTGCCAGAGAAGGTTCGAAGAGAAAAAGAAAATATGATTTTATTATGACAAGCTGTGCCGCGCAGTTTCACCCGGCCCTATAACCTTCGTAAATAAAGAAACTAACGCAACAAGATTTTTCGAGAAACATACAAACTCTCGGGCTGATCGAGGTTCTAATCATAAACAAAATAGAATTGCCTAGCATAAAAGAAACGAAATAGTCCAACATTTGAATTCGCTCTCTCTGTCGTGACATTAATCAAGCAAAAAGTGCGACATTTCCGTTCAATTAAGCCAAATACATCATAACGCGTCGCAACTCCGTCTATCTCTCACCCACGCGAAATACAATATATTATTAAATCATCCTATAAAATGAGAGGCAGTTGTATGTGGCCAGCGATGACGTCACATAGCCATGTGTACAGTTAAAAACACGGTCGTCATCATCGGGCAAGCTAAAAATAATAATATTCCTAAACACACATCAAATTTCACTAATGCACCATTAGTGTTAGAAGCCAGAGAGATAAATGTTTTGATGGTTGATTTACATACTGTCTGCGGAACGTTGATTGACTCCGTAAACGTTCAAGTGTAAAAATTTACACATTCTTGTTACATTCACTTACGAACAGAAGGTATGAGTTATTGAGGTGAAACTAAAATAAAAAGAACCGCAACGATTCAGTTTCTAGCACGTAATATTTTCCACGGAGTTATTTAAAATACTTTACAGTAAAGTCACAAATCAAAACTTTTACATGAGATTGAAGTTACATTTATCATCGGAAGAAACAATATAAGTACAAAGAAAATGGAGACAGAAAAAGCACCTCTGAAGGAAACAGAAATGAGAGAACAAGATCTTAAAACAGATTCTACTTTAAAACAAGTGCAAAATGCAGTAATTGTCAAGCATGAAAAAATGATTGGCAATAATTTTGAAAATAAATTGTTAATTGGCCTTCGGGCACGTAAATCACTTCTAACTTTAATAAATGGAGGAATTAACAGATCTAAGCGGAAGCACTCACAAATTATTAGCAATCTAAAAAAGTTCCAATGTCACTCGTGTAAATACGAACTAATAAAACAAGACTTGCGTCACGCATCATAATAAATATAATGATGGTTGTGCACTTTTGAGACACCCTGAGACACGGGCAGTGTGTAAAAATAAAGAGGGATTGAAAAGTTCAAGGTTGTTCTCACATAGATATTTCCGAGACCAGGAACTATTTCTGAAACAAATGGACAAGGGAAAGCCCGTGGGCCGATATACTAGAATACTCTAGGACAAGAGGAAAAGTAACGAAAGATTACTGAATAATATGGCACTGACTAATGCTGCTTAGCATGTGTCGCTTATAAGTGATTAATGCCAATATTGTCACACTCATCACAACTAGATGAGCTTTACACCATTATGAATGTTATATCTACTTGATTTTTACGTCAATGACGAAGGAATCAATATATCAAATGGAAACATGGTATTCTACTAGCTCTCAAAAGTAGGTGATTATTGAATTATTGGCCAAAACAAGACGTTGCTTTAGGAATTGCTTTTATCGCAAGAACTTTCAAATTATCGAAATATGTTCTGCACAACTTTGTAAATAAAATTTAAATCTCTACATGGAGTAAAACCTATTTTAGATGTGTTGGAATACTCATGCATGACTCGCCAAAAGATCCTTTCATGCTGTGAGCCATAATTCACTGACCTTGTGCATAAACATATAAATAACTAAGCTCGTGTCACTCATTTCGTATTGTGAATCATTGCGGACGAGACTCATAGCGGCTCTACGATGACTGAAGAATACAAATATCTCATACACTTTTACTTAATAAATACTGAGTAAGCATGCTACCACCTTCAGCTAAAGTATCACATCCCATGACAGCCTTCATCACTTACTAGTAAGATTGTAGTCGAGACAAGCCTATCGACAGTAAAAGAAAGCCATTTATGCCTATACTTTATATGGAACGAAGTGATAAAATATAATAAAAATATAAAACAAACTTCTTTCATCCGCAGTCCCCTATTTTACAACTTAGGGGAGGAATTTACAAAAATGCTTTCTTATAATTTCAGTTTTTTTTTACTCTGCCGTCAAGGCTGTGCTTTGATAAATCAGTCAGTCAGGATAAGTCTTTTTATATGTATAATAGTTATATTTCCAAAATTAATCGTTGATTATTTTGCTCAAGTTATCAGGACTATAAATGTATCGTATTCATTATATTTGAGACTTCTTATGATGGATATAATCTTAACCTTTTACAGAACATGCCCGTTGCTTCTCGCGAGGGACGCGCGTCCTATTATAAAAATTGATGTCATTGTTATATTTTTAACCGCGAGCTAAGGTATTAATTATATAACCACTGACAATGACTTGGGTTCAAACGGTATATTTCTTTGTAATCGTTTCACATCAAAGATCAAGCCGACAACGTGATTATCGAACTTTACGATGCAAGTACACATTCATCAAAGTTTATGAGCTTTAATAGACATTTGCAGTTTTAATTCATCCATGCAAAAATGAATTAAGGAAGCCAGATATTTACAACGTTCGTTTGGCACAAAGGGGCCTGTTTACACTCAGATATTACTTTTTGTCTCCATTTTGAGCCACAAGGTGAAGGACAACATTAATCACCACTCTATTTTAGTCTACTAATAGCACAAGTGCATGAATATCCTAACTAATATTATAAATACGAAAGTGAGTTTGTTTGTTACGCCTTCACGCCTCAACTACTCAACGGATCATCATGTAAGTTGGCATGCAGATAGCCTATGGTATGGAGAAGGACATGTGCTACTTCTTATGCCGGGAACACGGGTAAAACCACGGGAGACAGATAGCTGTCAACTACTAGTAGTTTAATATACAAGACTTTAAAAAAATTAATGTATAAGCGCTTTTTTCCAGTGTGGTTAATAAAAGATCTTGATACACAATAAAGCATCTTAATTATATCGTCAAAGTGTCAAAACAACGTAACATTTCATGTCGGCATCAACTGCATAAATCACTTTAGTGATGTTGATCGTGTGAAATTGTACATAAGCGTTTCATCGGGTTTTTTTTATTAACATACTTTCCCATATTTTAAGACCAATTTAAATTGGTCAAATTAGATCAATTGTGTATGTGAATGAACCTTATTGCTTTACGATAGAAGTTCAATTTTTATATCACTGTTGTCATAGGTATCAAGCCATAGTAAGCCGTAACCGTTTTGAAAGACTCGGTAACATTAGGAGATCCAATTTAAAGATACACTAAGACGGAAATCAGTTGTGAAAACGTTATAATATCTAAAAAGGTTATTTTTTATTAATTGTGCTTGCGTTTGGCCACTGACACCCGCCCGGTTATATGCGAAACAAAACTATGTGGTTATAAAAACGAGTATCAAAAGTTAAATCAAATCGAAACGGATTTTATTAATTATACTAATATTTTTTAAGCTGAAGAGTTTGTATGTTTGAACGCGCCAATCCCAGGGAATACAAGTCCAATTTGAAAAAAAAATATTTCGAAATTAAACATTGAATCTCGACTCAGGACTTAGTCTAAGTGCTGTAACTTAAAAAAAACCTTATGATTCGCACATCACTATAAAACGTTAAATGTGTCAACATTGTTAGATCACACCCCTTAACTAAAGGATTCACGGTAACCGCTAAATATACTCTGGCCATTGTTTGCTGACGTCAAGCGTGAAAGCGTTGTGTTGTGAGGCGCTAAAATGTTGCTATGGTTTTATTTTCATCGGAAACGACGAATGACGCTTAGGTAATTTTAACGATCGCACTAATAATAGTTTTCTTCATGGAATTAGTAATACCGTTGCCGTTGCTAATCCGCGATTAGGTTTTATTACTTGTTCGAATACACTTAATTGAATTTGGTTGTTTAATTTATAGCCCAAACCAAATTCATAAATAGATTGTATGTAGTTTCAAAGACAGTTATCGAATAATCCCTTTTTACGCTCTATATCGGAGAAATTAGCAAGCAGAGAAGCATCTTGTGGCACGCTATTTCAGCCGTACAAGTGACATCATTTTGAGGAGGAGGCTGTTTATAATAAAAATAATTCAGAATATTATAAGAATGCCTTTTAATTGTTTATTGCTCTTAAGAGATCTTACCTGTGGTGTTAAATCAAATGAAAGGTCATGAAAATACAAAAAAAAAAATACCGGATCAGGGATCAAATCCACGACCTATGAGAAGGAATTTTAACGCCGGGAAATTACCGATCTCACCATCATCTTCGTGAAACGTAAAAACTCAGAAAAAACAAGTTTTCCCAAAAACCTCCTTTATAGCAAATTTTATCGATATCGTTAGGGCCTTTTTCGAGATCTCAAAACATAGATTTACATATTTATATACAAATATTGCTCTTTGTAAGTATAGGAATATATCCATATTAAATATACAAATTGTTGGCAATAAAATGCCTGAGATATTCTAAAATAAAGATTATTTACTTTTACGGCGGCATTTTAAGGCATGCAACTCAAGAGAGAGTACTCCAAAACAGCTGGTGTTGGCCGATTACAAGATGGGCGGGCATGCGCATGTCGAATGACTAAAGACCCAATAAATTAATTTGTATTAACGTTCTAATTACAAGCGTACAACTACACATATTAATTAAGACTAGGGGTGAAGGCCTATTCAGTTGGGAAACGTTCGCCACTGAATTGGCGCCAAAAGACGTGAGAAGCTATTGGTAGAGGGAAAATATTTAAGAACATGCGTTCCGTTTAATGCAAGCTAGGTTTACTATTATAATTCACGTATATTCTGCAATGTAAAGAAATCTGACGGAAAAAACACATACCGTCTACATTATTTGAGAAATATACTAGATAATCCTGAATATGGGGCATATTCAATGAACAATTAAGCAAAGCGCCATAACGTTCATTTTGATTGAAATCTATTCCAAGCCAATTCTCGACCACCGACAATACACTCTGATTGGCTAACTCAAGGACACACCAAACATTTAGATGCAGTGATTGGTCGGTACTGTTATTAATCAGTGCAAAAGCACTTAGTAGTTGCGGAATTGGATTGAATCTAAGCAACAAAAATGTGATCGAATCATCTTTTTTGTATACATACAACATGGCTAGACTATTGCGTTTCGTAAATTCGAGAGGGTGTCACCCAGCTTGGCCCATGCTTGAGCCACGTCAAACTAATACTGCAGCAAGGTAAATAATATTTACCTTGCTGCAGTATTAGTAGTAGTAGACGGGCCAGTTGGCGCAGTTGGTTAAGGTTCACCTTACGCGCCGCAGGTCGTGGGTTCGATTCCCACACAGGACATACATTTGTGTGCATGAACATGTCTGTATGTCCTGAGTCTGGATGTAATTATGTATATTAAGTATGTATTTACAAACAAAAAGTAGTACATGCATTATATCAGTTATCTGGTTTCCATAGTATAAGCTCTGCTTAGTTTGGAATCAGAGGACCGTGTGTGAGGAATGTCCCAGGATATTTATTTATTATTATTTTACACAAAAACAATGCGATCTATTTTTGCTCTGGCTATTTTGTAGAAGACAGATTTACTGTCGACATTTTATGCAAATAAAACATAATTTTATGTGAAGCGCTCGTAGTGTAGCATGATTAGCCGTTCTTAATCGATCGGCAAAGTTAAGCTACCACCGTCGTGGTCGGTACCTGGATGGATGACCGCCTAGTGGTATTTCAAATCGAGCGTTTCCGTGTTTCGGAAGGCGCGTAAAGCTGTTGGTCCCGGTTATCACTTAATTGTGATAGTCGTTAAGCTCCTAGGCGGCTTGAAAAATTCCAAAAGTAGGTTGACCACTAGCCTACCTCCACCGATCCGCAGTGGGCACGCGTGGTGGAATATTGCCCATTCCCTTTCACCCTCATTTGTGAAAAGAGGCCTGTGCTCAGCAGTGGGACATTATAGGCTGATGATGATGATAATATTATGTTTTAGACGTGAAAACCTGGCAAATTGTTTACGGGGGAGATTGAAATCAAACAATTCTTATGAATCGTCATTGTTCAATCATTAAAGGGAACAAAATAAATCCACATTTCCGTTTGATCATAGCGCTATCATTATTGTGAAGTGCTGATATGTATCAAGGTGAAGTTTGAAAGTTTTGTTTATTTGATCCGTTGTATTACATCAGCACCTTGTTCATGTGAAAACAAACAGCATTTGTTTAGAAACAGTCTGTGCACACGGAAATTTGCAGCCTAAAATAATAAGTAACATCGACGGGCCATTTAGCGCTGTTGGTTAAGATTCACCTTATCCGCAGTTCGTGGGTTCGATTCCCACACAGGACATGCATTTGTGTGCATGAACATGTCTGTATGTCCTGAGTCTGGATGTAATTATGTATACTGAGTATGTATTTACTAACAAAAAGTAGTATATGTATTATATCAGTTATCTGGTTTCCATAGTACAAGCTCCGCTTAGTTTGGGATCAGATGACCGTGTGTGAGGAATGTCCCAGGATATATTTTTTTTTTTATTATTCATCGGGTGAATCTAGTTGTACGAAGAACATCCCATTCGTACATATTTAAAAGGATGCCAAATCAAAAAGATAAGCAATTTGTCCCTCTTATTCAAAATTGCTTTTTAACTAAATCAGTGTAATAGTGTGCGCCGTCTCACTCTTTCTATCACCAAATGTCACTTGTCATATAAAGATTTCGGAATTTTAGCTAATTAACGTTTGATAACTTTATTATGAATAAGGGGGTGTGTGTTTAACTAACTTGTTTTAAATATAATGCTTTTCGGTACGTTATTTTCAGTATAACAAAAGATCTGACTTATCAAACTTCTGGAAATACAATACATTGAATAAACTAATAGCAATAAAAGAAGATTCTTCATGCAACAAAATAAAATATCAGGTTCATGAAAACTAATAAAAAAAAAACATCTTATTTATAAGTCTTTTAGGATGTAGTCACAACAAAATCATCCATAAAATTAGTTTAAAGTGGTTTCTATATTTCATAATTAGAAGACAAAAACATAAAGCTATATATCACGTGGTAGGTGATTCATAAACGACAAAGATGTGTAAAAAGAATGAGTAGACTATCTATTTTAAGTGGCAACGACGCGACGTGGGCACAAAATATGGTATTTTATGATGAAGATATGCATATCTTGTATGCCAACTAAATTAAGTCACATTTTTTTTAATTTAGAGAAGATATCAAAATGAAACAATATTTTATTGTGTTCCGCCACCGAGTCACGGCTAGTGAATCTGTGTCTGTCTGTTAACTTGATCTATTTGATGACAATTCAGAGTATATTGGACCTCTCCGATAAACACCATAGCTTTTATCCCGGGGAATACGAATTAGCCTATAGGGAACAGCTAGAGGATAAAAGAATCATTAAAGGCAACACAATGGCTAAAAACAAGTACCATCTAGATTTTACAAAAAAGTTACATAGACAAGTTGTCTTCAGAGCTATATGATATTTACCTGGACCGGTGTTTCGGCGTCAGCGTCGCCCTCGCCGCCTCCACCGCGGTCATTCACGATGTCCTACAAACATAAAAACACTCATTAAAATATCTAAAAATGGCCATTAGTCTGAGACTTTTAGACACAAAACATAAACTGGTACTTACTAAAATGGGCTATAAATTAATATTCAAATGTTTAATGAGCTCTCATTTAGCATTCCTTATTAGCGTATTATTTATGTATAAGCTAGCTTACTTCAGCGCGCGGCTTCACCCGATTTCCTGAGAAACTTAGAGATGTGCCAAAAATTTCGAATATAGAGTAAATTTATACACAAAATACGTTCAGCTATTATGACTTGAGTAACAAATATTCGGACAAATAAATTAAATATTAATAGGGTAAGAATAACGCTTCACGTCAAATAATGTAGTAACATTACAACCATGGTGCATTTTGCAGTTGCATCTCATAATATCATATAAATTATATTCACTGGAAATTAACGAGTAATATTTCAATAAATACTCCGTGGGTATATATTTTCCCGTGACATTTGAGATAACTGTAATAATGTCATCGGTAGTTGCAGTATCTCAACAAGAATATTTTTAAAATGTATTATATTCAAAATATATTAATATATATCAAGGTCGGAAACGTGCGACAGTTCTGTAAGGAGGTACTTCCCCAGTCACATTAGTGGTATAATATTTATCAACCCGCCTCGGCTTTACCCCAACATTTGCGGTCAGTCTATATACCGTAATCTACAATTGTGTATTATATGTAAAATATATGTTTGTATATACTTACGTCCATATCAACATGTCCGACGCCTGTTGAGCGTCGCTTCGGCCGACGCCTGCGCTGTATGACATTGAGCGCGGCCTGCGTACTCGCGGGAGAAGCGTTACTCGAACTTTTGCTCTCACAACTGCTCTCCCGGTCTTTCTCCTCTTCGCCTGAACCATCAACAAATAAAACTTCAAGCACTTGGTCAAATTTACAAATAATACAAACATAAGCTAGACTATGGCGTAAACTAATAAACATCTAACATATTGTAAGATAGCATGATGTTTTATGCTCTAAATATTGTCGGCTTCACTGTACTACGATCCTACTACCTCTAATTAATCAACTGATTTATTTTGTGATTAATGTATACTTGGTAAAACATTCCTAATAGCAAAAAATAACACAATTCCAAATTACCTCAGAAATGTTACTCTATGTAATTTACTCGACTTTAGAACCACCACCTAAACCGGTAAAAGCTAATCAAGATAACATTTATTTTTGATAACAGGAAACGACAAATTATACATACCCGTGCTTTCCTCCCTCGCGGGTGGGGACACAGTGTTAGCGGTGGAGCCAGCCGGTGGACGTCGTAGCGGTATCGTGACCGTTGCCTCCGCGGCAGACGCTGCCATCGGCGGCGTCGACGTCGACGCACGAGGTGACGCTCTACCCGCATCCTCCAGTTCAAACTGAATAATTTTAACTTTATTATTAACAATACTAGGATGGACAATTCCAGATGTAATCTTATAAATAATGTAGGATTTGCCATGCTGAACAACATTTACTATGGGATTACTCTTTAATTGTGTTTTTATAGGTGATCCTCCCGACAAACAAAAACATGTTTGTGAATTAAGAGTTTGTCTCGTAGTAAAAGTTGAATTTGAACCGATTTATGTTTTGAAAAGATGCCACCTGGAAAGATCCACTAAGTATAATGATGGTCGCAGTTTAACGCATGCTCTGCTAAAATGAATGATGCTCGTAGATGAGAAATTATTTGTCGAGTTGTATTGAGAGAGACACCGAACTCATAAGTGACATGTGCGACAACAAATGCTCTTTTCAATACATGCGAGTATACTGGACGTGAAAGGCGGTATCTGTTAAAATATCAGAAGAATAGACGAGCCAGTTGGTATGGGATATAACATGACTGCCACGGATCCACAGATCATGGATTCTCCTCCAGGACTAACATTTATATGAATGAATAAGTCTGTTTGCTCAGGGTGTAGCTCCATACAAGTTTAAGAGCAACACGCTCTTTCTCGCACGTAGTAAGAGAGAGAGCAACCAAAAGCGAAGACTTTTCCTCTGCCGAAGTACAAAAACAAAAATTGCGTTTCCAAAAAGCTTATTGATCAACCTAGTAAAAGGTCTTCTTAGTTTTAGATCCACGTGATGACAATCACTGGATATTTTATTTTTGAAAAATTAATAACTAATTTTAGAATTACATCTGTATATTAAAAATACGAATTATTAGTTTTATACAACAGTCACAGTTTGATAGTATTGTATATAATTTCATGTTACAATATTAGAACATGCTAAGCAAACGTAGAACATAAAAATTTAATATCAATCAAACACAAACATCAGGCCATTCCACAATAATTATAAATCATTTTTGTATAAAACATTGTTTTCAAGAGGATTTGGTCAAAATTACATAAAACATGCTACCTGAAACAAATACATAACAGGTACGTGTGTAGTGCTAGAACAAAATTCATGCCACCGAAATTATAACAACGACAAACAATAACACACCTATTCATTTTATAAAACGTCCCCAAGTTTTTTTTTAATACTTCGTTTCAATTATGTATTCCAGAAAGAGCTGAAAGTATTTTTGTATCGGAATGGTCTGATTGAAGGTGTTGCTTCTGCTCCCCACTTATATTTCTGTAGTAATTCTTATATTTCCCAAGTATAAAAATATATGTTAGACAAATTTTATATGTTCATAAGACAATTACAATTTGCTCCTCATGTATATGGGATTAGAATAAGAATGTTAACACTATATTAGCATTATATTGAACTAATAGTATTTCGGCTCCTTCTCAAATACAGAATTGAAAACGATACGTCCAAAAAAATACAGTTTCCATTTAAACATTGCAATGGTCACACCATGCGCGCTTTCCGAAGGTTGGGATACCTCGCGATACTGTCTAACGAGATTGTCAATGTAGCCAGTTCGAAATATGATCAACAAACACTATGCAACTTTAAAGTGACATATGCAAATTATCGAGTTTGTGTAACCGAGATGTACTTTTTTTCATCATACAGCTATCTCTTTTACTCTTTTATCATTTTAGTTTTATAATAAATCAGAGATATTACGAATGCCCCAAACCAGAATAATTGGGTTTTGTTAGGGTAATTTTTATGGAAAAATATAACAATGCATTAGAATAATAATATAAGGTAAAATTTGATGTAATGTAGGTAGTATGTGTAATGAATAAATAAATAATATGGTATGTACCTAGTTCATTTTTTTTTCTTTTTTTTTATACCACTAAGGTGGCAAACAAGCATACGGCCCACCTGATGTTAAGCGGTCACCGTAGCCTATGGACGCTTGCAACACCAGGGGTATCACTCGCGCGTTGCCGACCCTGCAGAAATCTCTTCACACCCTTTTTGAAGAACCCCATGCTGTACTCCATTGGGAAAACCACGGTGGGGAGCTCATTCCACAGTCTGAGCGTTCGTGGAAGAAAACTCCTTTGAGCCCGCACAGTTCGAAACAGTTCTGGTTTCAAACTTTCATTTCACAAAATTATACTAAAGCGTATACTTATAGCTTGCACAACAATTAATTAACGTGTTTAGACCGCTGAATGCTTTTAACTCGACATTTTGAAGAATTGTCATACGCTAAATGCGGATAAGAAACATTATGAGAGCCACCCTGAGTGATATGGATTATAATGTAACTAAAACATGTATTCTGTGATCATGTCGTGAAGGCTATCTTATAATAGCGAGAATTTAGCTGTTGGTACAAAGTTTGTGATATAAAACAATCTCATTAGACGTATTCGGCAGGTGAGAACCTTATATGTCGGGTCGAGCCGCAGCCGCCAAGATGGACGTCGTTCGCTGTTAGCCGCGATGGTAGCGGTCGCCGTGGCGGAGGCGCAAGCCAGAGCCAACGTCACCGCCACGTCACCAGCGGCCGGAGCACGCGCCTAAACCACGCCACACATTTGCAGCTCACCCATATAAGTCACAAAGATACCGGTGGCCTACTGGGTCAATTGAATAAAGTTAAGAGCTTCACTTTAACTCTTTTATAGTTATATAGGGTGTTTTTTGGGTCTGCGATAAGCGACCCAGGAGTGGTAGTACAAATAATACATTTCCCAAAAATGGACTTAACTCCATTAAATACTATAAATGCGTTGAGAAATACCTTATTCAATTTGAAATATAATTACCGCAACGTATGGTCACTAGTCTCTTGCACAGACTGCTAGACAGAGAGCTAGGCGCAAGCCGCCATCGCCCCACCCCTTTACTCCCTCGCACTCCCGTTGAGTATTACGTCTACACTTTAGCTTATTACATGATTTTCCAAATAATATTTTTTTAAATTCTATTATTTAAAAAAAGTATTCTTTATAATTTTTTTAGCACCAGTATCATTTGTATTATCGACCCTGAGACGCTCGTCGCTGACCAAAACAACGACCTGTACAACATTAGGTTAAATTTTAAAGTTAACCTTTCATTTCAATGCATACTTCTGCGAAAAACGTTGATACTCCAATTTTTTAATTTTGCTTCTGAAATGTATATATTTCTTCCTTAGAAGCATTCCAGGTTTCAGTACAATTGTATTCAATTGGACCAGTGTTTAAATTTTAATTCTTTTACCAAATACGAATTTTTTTGCATGATGGATTACTATAAGATCACCTCGAGACTTGTAGTATAGTGGACTTTAGGTCTTTGGTATAAAGCATTGATACAAGCATTGAAACCCCCAGCATCAATGTAACATAATATGGCAATGTGAACAAATAATTATTTTACGGTTAATAATAATTTGACGGCTTTAAATAAATATCCGTACTTTTATCTTACACTTACACCAATAAACCAATAGTAGACAATAACTCCATTGGTACCGTCGGAGAGCGCACGTTCGACTTGTATAATCCCCAAAAGAATTTCATAAAGTTTTTCTGTACATTGTCAATAAAACCAACATATAAATTTCAAACACAAGTTATAGTATTCAACATTTTATTCAACATTTTATGTATGGATTGCGAACACATTTTATATTACAACAATGGCCATATTAAAAAAACGGAAGGCACACTAATGGAATTATAACTGTACAGTTAATATAATTAATGCAAACAAGTCGATCGGTGAGCGATGGACGGTATGAGCACGCTATGAACAATACAAGCTCAATATTTGTACAAATATACTGTATACATCCAGTAAACAGTATATTTAATCTATCTCGAATACAATCTCACATAATATTGACAAATCCCTTAATCTTAATAAATGACATTGTAAGTCACAATGAATCAAAATAACCAAAAGTGATTCCAAAGTAATACAACTTAAAAAAAAAAACTAAAAATCAAATGGGAAGTTATACCAAGCAGATTTAGAATAATAAGAAGACCCGCTACCATTAATAACTAACATTTTAGTTAAACTCTTACAGTAGTACCCAACTGATATGGCTTACCGATGTACCTGCGAGGGAGATACGTTTTCAAAGCGCGGGAAACCGCTATTGGTCGGCAGCTGCCGCCATGTTAGCGCGCGCCGTAGGGGCCGGAGGGGCGTGACTTGCGAGTGAGACGGAACTAACAGCTGCAGTGATTGTAAATTTTAAGCATTCTTTCGTTAATCTTTAGGGCCATACTTTATTTTCTGTGCGAACGTAGATTTACGACGCGCCTTATCAGTTGGGTACTACTGTACGGTTGGTAATACCTATAATAATGAGGAAAATTACATACCGGTCCGTTGTCAGTGCTGGCAGGTACAGGGCTATCATCAGGTTTTTTCAAGCTGGTCGGCGAAGGGGCATCCGTAGTACCGTTACCAGCCTTCTTTTTGACCAGTTGTTCAGCTGATTTAATCTCATCGAGCGTGACACCTTGAGTGGAACGCCTCGTTTCACGAACACGTTTCGCGTGGGCTTTCCTCTGTGTCTCACTTTCCTCGTCTCGGACCGGAGGTACAAACGACCTGTTATTATATCACGTTTTATTATATCGCAGTTAGAGATCAAAGGAAACACTGACAAAAAGCGCGAAATGCCATTACATTCTATGTAACTTACGTACGTACGTAAATTGTTAAATAAAACACATGCAGTCGATCAATTAGGATCTAAAGGGGTCATGCGGTTTTTTTTTTGTACGGAACATAATAATCTTCAAAAGGAATAGAACAGACGAAGCGCAAACTATAATAACACACAAACATTCTTTACTTGAACACGAGAATAACTTTTTTTTTACTAAGTAGAAATGTTTAGTTTTCAATATCCTTCTTATGTTTGTCGAGTTGATATTTCCGTGTCCAAATAAAGAGTAAAACTACAATGTTGTATGTACTTGAAGAAGTTCTTGAATATGTTGCCCGGCGACAGTTTGGTGGGCGTCGTTGAGGTGGGCGTCGAATTGCTACTGTTCGACTCAACGCTCTCCGAGGAGCTGTCGCACACATACGCAATACTCTTTTACTATTAGAATACTAAGTTTAACGGCACTGGGGTCGGAATATATAGTCTGAATTCTCAGATTGAGTATTTTGATAGTAACTTCTTATATACACTTTCGTAAACACATTTTGATTTAACACATAAACTTATCAAAATTGTACCCTGTCTTCAAGAGATCTGTACATATATCTACATCTTTCTGAAGTCTGTACATATATCTACATAATGCGAGACATGTAACCCAGAATAATTGCCTGGTTACTGGTGTCATTAATTTACAAGAGGTCTACTGCTAATTCTAATAATAGTTGTTTATATAATATTCAATTGACAATATAGACTAGATTGGATACAATACGATACGCAATTATACCTATATTCATTTATTGAAGAATCGGGCACACTTGTACGATCGATGAGCCTACAAAAGGGTCACAAATACCTCACAGTCTCAAAGTACACATAATATATATCCAAAAGCAGTACCTCAACAACATGTAAAACATCTAAAATAAAACACGATAAAACTTTAGATATCGTAATTCCGCGCGACACGACTTCAAAATCAATTCTATAAAGATGTAATTACTGCTTTAGAATTTAAGTGTGATAGTTTCTTCATAGTGCAGGTGTACCCGATGCATTACTATTTGGGTTGGAGAATTCTTTTTTCTCCATATAATTTTATTAAAATAGTAATATATACATACCTCCTAACTGTCGTCTGAGTGGTATTGTTCGCGTTGGTATTGGCAGTTGTGTTCGTTGGAGGGGTCCACGTGTTGACCTCTCTTTCTCGCCGCTCCGATGGGTTTATTCTAAACATATTGTTATGAGTTATTTATACGTACGTTTATTGTTTACAATATATGGGTTGTATAATAAGGAGTCTGTACGTTAGCATAACTTCCGATATACATCAAAAATTTTCGTACAAATAAAAAAAACGAAAAATATGGTTGAAGCGTTCTTTTCGTGACTTTTAACTTTTGAATACTAAAACATGGAGTTTTAGGAGACACACAAAAGCTGATATTGGCCTTTTTTTAAATCAAAGAATGTGTGATTTAACATTGCAGTGGGGCGGCCATTTCTGTAGCCACCAGTTGGCGTAAGTAAAGTTCCTACCAATGAAAAAGTATCTTTTAACACAACTTTTTAATACCTCAAATGGCAAAAATGAACGTTCTTAAAAAGCTAATATTAAAGTAAAGAAAATATTCGCAGAAAACACCTCTTTTGTGTGTTTCGAGCTTGGGTCAAATTCAATTTCGGTGAGAGTATGTAGTTAACTTTCAGTACATCTGACGTTCCTAGAGACCTCGCTGTACACTGGCACCTCTCGCGGCCGACTCAAGCACGATAGCCGCCATTGGGTAATTATATTGTGGGAAATTACAGGTAGGTAGGTATACCACAAATATATCGCGTGTTGTCAAACTCATGACCAAATGCTAACAATTTTACTCAATACCATAATATTTATTAATCAACCTCATGCATTATAATAATACGGTGCAAGATTGATTGCAGCAGTGTGTTTCTATCGCGTTAGGAAGCGTTACAAATGCAGGTGCCAAATACATTGACCAAAAGCGGCAAGAATACAGCAACTGCGTACATTTGTGACATATATACTCGTACCTACGTGGTACTACAAGAGTTATGTATATTGATTTGAATATAAACCAAACGCAACACTATAGTAAACACTTTTTTACGCTATTATGAGCTCTCTTTATAAAACACTAACTTACGCCGCGGTTTCACATGCGTTCCCGGGATAAAAAGAAGCCCTTCTCAATACTATAGTCTATTTACGTGCCAAGTATCATCGCGATCTGTTCAGCGGTTCAGGCGTGAGAAGCTAACAGACAGACACAGTTTTGTCGCATTTGTAATATTACTATGGATTATATTTATAAGGAAGAGAAGATGCAAGTTAGTTAAACAGCACTTATAATTATGTAAGAAACAAAGCAGAGCAGATTGAAATAATGATAATTATGTTCTCATGACTGTTTAGTGTGTGTTACTGTAAATGGAATACTGATTCGGTTCATTCAGGATACTGATGACATTGTGCAATATGGTGGGACGTCAGACTTGTATAGGATTGTGAAACTGGACCATTCATGGCGTATGATTTATTAAATAACAGCAATCAATTAACCTAGTTACCCTTACATAGATATATATAAAAGAAATATCCCACCAAAAACATATTCATGTACAATGTTGCCATGACCACATGGCTCGCACTGTCAAAAAGTTATCAGATCTCATATAGAGCCAACCTTATAACTCTACACGCCCTAACTTCAGAAACTCCAAACCTTAATCAAAAAAGCATTCTAGGTCATCAGAAAGTACCCTAAGAATTTTGATATTTATCAGTGAGTCAGCCAAACCCAAGTTATGAGGGTTTAAAAAACACCCTTGTGCTTCGCTTGGCTCGTCTTGGCGGGGGCACTGTCCGTGCCCCCAGATATATTAACTGTTTACAGGATTTAAAAAAGGGGATAATACTTTCTTTATATTCATGTTGTATTTTAGACACGGTTCTGGCTAAAGATAATAAACATATCGTTAAAGTATACGAATAAGAGCACCATAAATAATTACATCTAAGTCTCTTACTGTCGCCAGTCTTACTCTATAACGACGTAATTCAGACAAACACGGCCTGCGGTGGCGTTAAACTCGCCAGTGCCACCAGAGGGACCAAGAATGCATACAGAAGTGGCGGCCTGACACAGCTAAAGTGAGTGAAGTCCCCATTTCGTAAAGTTTTGAAGTTCGGGTTTAGGAGGTAATCGCCGAAATTACAAATCCAATTTAAAAAAAACGAGTAAGTCAGTTTTTTTTCCTTGCAAGTGTGTTGAAATTGTCGTGTGCATTGATCATTACACTCTCGGCTCTCTAATCGCTAATACCGCCTCGTCTGTAATTACCAATTTTGCACACATGTATCACAATATACTATTAGATTTACATTCATGCAAATATGTTAAAACTTTATTTTATGTTATTCTATTTACAAAAATAGAGCAAATGTAATGTGTATGGTAGATTCGAATACTATTTGAATTAATTGTTTAAAGTAAATACGGTTTGAGTGGTACTTCAACCGTTAATTTCTCTATGATAAAATTGTAAATAACACCATATAGAATAAAACCAACGAATATTCCATAGAGCCTTAACCCGCACCCATAATCCAAAATACCATCATCAATATGAAATCCCAAAGTGCCAACGTATACCCAAACTGAACCAAAACAGTAAACTATTAGCGTGAAACATATCACCACCTTGTCTGTATATCTTCATTAATATCCGTAGTATTGTTAGTGTCTTGATTGTTTTTCTTCTCGATAGCGACGAGCGCGGACGTCGGCAGCGGCGGTATCGAAGGGCACGAAGACGCCTTTATACGGGCCGTGACGTCACGGTACCGCTGATAGAAGCTGTTCACAACACACAAGCTAGTGTCGCCTATATCATCGATTGCCTATCGATTTTATCATTCGCAATATTGATGGGTTTGTCGATTGTGTATCGTAAATATCGATTTATTGCCTAACTATAAAGTATAGTCGTATTCAGAGTATAAAATGACATGTCTCGCAAAGGAAGTTTATGTTACTCTGTACAATATCACCAAAAGAAGTATTTTTAAGGTAGTTATTGGTTTAACAACATCCATTCCGTAAATTAAAAATACTTTTCAACGAATGATGGGCTTCAAATTTTACTGTTCCGTAACAAATGTTTCATGTATTTTGTTATTTTGGTAACTTGGAAAGATTTACGGAAGCTTTGACTCACTCTCATTCATGATGATTAAAAGGAAACATAAAAACAACCACAATGAACATTTTAGTGTACTTTTACATGGAAATTCAGATTTTGTAAACCGATAATACGACTCACTAATCGACTATGATATTGTGAATGATTTAAATCATCGATTACAATCGATTTTCAGACAACGTAACACAAGCATGCTACACGGTAAGTGTTAATTTTTGTACAAAGAAGACTGTGCGATGGATTTTTATATTAAAATACATTTATTTAATTTTTATCATAATTATTATTGCAACATGAGCATTTATTTTTTTTAAGTACTGCACATTATACATATTTTTTTTTATAGCCAGAAACGCAAGTGAGTTATTGTATTGGTTTGAACACACAGATAAGTTAATGGGAGAACGATACAACATTGACAGAATAAGATAGGAATGCCTTGAAGTCATTTACAAGCCACTGTTACCATACATTTACTGGACTACAATTTCTTTAATTCTCTGTGAAACTGAAGAACATTGGTAAAATGGTATTAGCTTACTATCGGCCATGATGGTAAAAACAACGCCTCAGATTTAAATCGCTGTTCTTTAAAAAAAATTCATATTGCAATAATTTTCTTACTTTAAATAGACTAAACCATCGATCAGTCTTTAAAAAAATTAAGTAATCCCTTAACTATTTATACCCTCAGTATATAGACGTCACAGCCTACCACCAAGTATCTGTTTCCTACTTATCGTATACATTAAGTACTTGATAGAAACTAACTGTTTATTCTGTTTAGTTTCGGATGGGTGGTTGCTATCGACACTATCATATTTTCGACTATATTTCCTTTAAATAGTTCTGAAAATAATTTTAACATTTTAATGTTATTTGTTACATGTTAATGAAAAGTTAAATTCATTAGAAATGATTTGTCAGTAGGTTTTTGTATAGTGCTGGCATGAAAATGAATCAAAATCCAACGATGGAATATAAGTTCCATATTACTTTGTCGAGCACTAAACGCACAAAAGAAACATAAATACATCGTTTTCAGTAAAGCATTGAGTAGCAAAGAAAAGAGATAAGACTTCAATAACATTAAAATGTATGAAAATGCAAAGACTCGACACAAATGCAGCTAAAGCCCTTATTTCAGTCATTCATAGAAATATCTTTAAAACATGAAATGCCAGCGCTAAACACTTACAGCAAAAAGATGTCGCTTTTTTAGTTTGTCATTACATGCCAAGGGAAATCACTGTTTGATTACTCAGTTTTTATGTATAACAGAAAAAATATTAAAAAAAATGTATATGTATAAAATACACATGTATAGTGAAGGTATCACTCGTGTTAAACTCACGTCTTATCGTTCTCGAAGCTGTGCGTCCTTCTTAAAATGGTGTCGTTGTCAACGCTGTTGTTAACCGGTTTGCTGTTATTGCCTGGAATTTATTAAAATATTTATAAGAAATTGTAACCATTTACCAATACTTCCCCTTAGTCTTGTTCATATAGATACGTTCGGCTGTCTAGAAAACAAACCAATTTACTGTAACATTTTAGTGTAGTTACCGACGATGAACAACAGATTGAATCTACTTTGTACAACACATATGTCTAACCAAAGAAAATATGCACGATATTGTCCCATGTTTAGTTCTTTATGGAAGCCATTAAGTTATTTATCATTGCGCTGTAAGAGAAGAGCTGAATAGTACCCGTTTTAGTAACACAAATAAGACAGTGCGAAAAAATCTCGACCACACCGGTGCAGCTGCAGACAAAGCTGTATAAAGATATCGATCAAACATGAACCATCATCCAATATTAATACCCCATGAATACTTACTGGGTGGGTCCTGTTGCCTATATCTAAATGAAGCAGATCTACGCCAAGATGGCGCCTCGTCAGTTGAAGCTACGTCCGATGGATCGGCGGCTTCAGGCGAGGGCGCTCGGCCCTTCGGCGGCTTGCCTTCGGCTATCTTCGGAATTATCTCCGGAGCCGGCGGTTTGTCTGCGTAATGTCATGTTACATGTCAACAGATGAGTGAGACGAGTGGCGAGAATGGTGCGAGCTTTGGACAATGTTTAGCATTTTTTTAATAGTTGATCATCCATATTATGTGCTGTTAAAGCAGGCAAAGCCCAAAAATAAACTAACACTGGAATAAACCTATCGGTGACATACGATAGGAACTATATTGAACAATCTGATAAAGAAATGATATTGTCAGGTAATAGGAAATTAGACAAGTCATAGGCATATAAACAAGGAGTTCCGAACTTATCAGTAAGTTAAAAACATTGTCCAAAACTGCGTAATATAGTAAATGATAATGTTACGTCGAATCATGTAAACTGCCGACATAGAAGGCAAGTGTAAAAACCCTTAAGATGATTGTTAGATTGTTATACACATGTGCATTCGTTATTAGATTCAATTTAGTTACTAGCGCGGTTGAAGTTTGTTTAGTAGTACCTCTCATATATTATGTTTATCGCTGTCACTGTATGTGCAAGTGAGAAAGATATAGTACATATAGCTAGACTACACACAAGAATCGACTTTTATTATCTTTGACTTAGTCTTGATAGAGCTAATACTAATTGTGTTATACTTGTTTTATTAGACCGGAAAACATTTATTTTATATTTCAGAAACTTTCCTCGGCTTAAACTGAAGAACTTTCTAAGTCCAACTTAAACTACAATGTACCTATGTTTGTTATAACCGGCCTTCAATGACTATACAAAGACCTCTAGTTATTCTTATCCATACCACAGATAAAAGAATAATTTAGAGAAGTACTACTCGCAAACCTCACGCACGCTCAAACCTTATAAGAATAACCTTACCCACACAACCCATGTAATTCGCTTACCATTGACAACTTTGTCCGTCTGTGTGTTGATTTCGATATCGACACGTTTATTGAGGTCATGACGCGGCGGGCTGCGTTTACGTTTGTTGTTATTATTGTTATTGTTGTTGACGCGACGCGGCGCTTTCAACATGGCGTCTGCGAGCCACGAGGATATGGACGAGTCAACGAGGTCCATGCATGTCTGGCCCTGTCATGAAAATTCATAAAATAAATACCCTGAAACATAATTCACACACGAACTGATCCCTACCTAAGCAGAACTTGAATCGAACCCACGAATTGCGTCGTAATAGGTGGAATCTTAACTAACGCGAGCCGTCAACTCTATTATCTAATTATTATACACTTTACTTTATCGCACATGACTGAAAGGCGTCAGGCGCAAAAACTTGCCGTGTAGGCAAATTTGTGCCAAATCCTGGCTCTCAAATGCATGTGCCGAAACACGTCACGGACACTCAATTCTTGACGGATTTACAACTTGAGGGTTGCAGCCAGTCACTCGAGTACTAATGCACTACCACCGCGCTATGACCCCCTCATGATGTTTTCTTTGCATGTGGGCAGTCTTCCATGTAGATGAGACTTCCATTTTGGTTTATCAGCGCCGATTCACGAGCACACCGCTTCAACACCACTGCCGGTATGCCGTCTGGCTCACTCGACTATGTCCAGAAAAATCAACTCCCGTCAGACCTCCAGTTGGGTAATGCTTATCTCTGGCACTGATCTTTCACACTGCGGGATGATAGGTGGCGCGGCGTACCCGTCATCCAAAGTCAAGTTTGAGGCAAAGAAAGAGCATAAAAGATCAGCTTTCTCCTTAGAACTATGGGCCAAGTTACCGTCCGACTTACGAAGTGGCAAGGATGCATTACAAAAGTAGCTTTGGCAAGAGACCAGAAAGTTCGACTCCCAAAAGGAAGGATTGTTAGCCTCTCACCAATTCTGCCGACGAAATCGAACTTAGCACTGACTAAAATTTGCTTACAGAACCTTTATATTAAAATTTCGCGTCTGAGATGTTAGGGTCCTGATTATATTGGGCCGTGGTCCAAGCCAACACAAAGTCTGCTTGCATTGTCTAGCTTCTTTGCAGGGCCGATTAAGCCACGGTCGTTTCTTCACCCCTGCAGCCACTAGCGACGACTGTTGCACAGGTGTAGTGTAATATTAGTAGTGTAGTAGTAGTAGTGTGTATGGTTCTTGATGTCTAGTATTCTCGTGGGAGGCAGCAACAGTTGTGAGAAGCTATAGGCCAGGGCAAAGTCGTGAGTCGTTGTCCCCACACAGTCAGTGGACCGAAAACTAAGCCACTCAACATGGTCATCGTTGAAGTCTCCTAGAAACACATACCCTGCAGAGAAGTACGTCAGTCGTCGATTGCAGGTGCTCAAATAACCAGATTGTGTCGAAGTCACAGCTGTGGGACATGTAAAGGCACGCTTAAATTCGCGCACCATCAAAACTGACAGATCCCGGTTTTCAAAATCATGGAGACGACGACAGTGGGGATTCATACACTAAGCTAATAGAGGAAATTGGTTTGAGGGTCATGATATCATCATAAATCAAATAGTAAATATCCACAATACGAACCAAAAGTAAGACTAAATGACAGCGTCTCTCGCGCACCGACAGGTAGCGCACTTTGAAAAGCGGCAACATAAGTTTCTGTGCCATTCGCGAGCGATTATTTAAACATATTATTTGCGGAGTGCTTGATCCAACACGTCGAAAAATGCTCTGTATCTAGCTAGATTGCTGGATGCTGCCAGCAATTGGGGACTGCATTGCCGTTGGCGTGAAGTCCCCTGATGTTGCTAAAGACCATTTTAAATGTGGACGGGGAGGCCGCTGAAAATCTATTATATCAGTGTTATTATGCTAGTGATGGACAGGGGATGCAGTGTGGCAGTCGGAAGGGCCCACGGTTCCACTTGCATACAGTCGGAAGAGGCCACAGCCTCGGCGGAACTACCCCAGGCGGGCTGCTCCAAATTTTGAACAGGACAACCCGTCATGCCACCTCTCAATAAAATGACATATGAAAAATTTCAAGTATTCTAACTAGGGCATGAATCTCGGAATCTCGGAATCTCGTAATATCGGAATCTCGGACCTTTTTTTCCGATATCACAATATCGGAATTGAGTGATCCAATATCGTAATATCGGAATCAGATATTTTTATCTATTTAAGTTTTTAAATAAAGCATTTAAGCGCGCCACAAGGTATGGTCGCCTAGAGCTATAAAATTAACGTATCGTACTTCAATTTTGTCTACCAGTGTTCAAAATGAGCGTATTTTTTCAACAAAATACGAAGTACATAAAAATGCTTGACGCTTTGTTTTTAGGAAAATATTAGAAAGAGAAACAAGCGTTTAAAAAACAAACATAAAATGGTGCTCATTCTGTTTTTTACAACAAAACTAATTTAGTCTTACTATATCTCTTTCTTCTGGCACGCAAGCCACTTCGTCAGAGCGGTCAGACCTGAACAAGCAGATTGCGAAGATGGTACGTCGTAACCTTCGGAGCTCCAATACGCGCCAAATTGAACAGGCAATAGAGCGAAACCGAGGGTCCAAAGTATTCACTCAGCAGCTTGGAAGGAGCCACCTGACGAAGCTGACGACGCATCATGGCAATACCGCATTTTCAAAGCCGGAGATTTTCGCTGAGATTGAAGACTTCTATATCCAGCTGTACGCTTCACATGCCCCTCAGACGCAGCGTGACATTCACGATTCCAGATCCACCCTGACTCGACAATATACCGACGAACTACCAGACATCAGCCAGGACGAGATTGTGTTGGCTCTAAAACAGCTTAAAAATGGAAAAACCCCGGGTGAAGACGGAGTTACTTCAGAACTTCTGAAGGCAGGAGGAATTCCTGTACTGAAGAAGAAGAAGAAAAACTACAGAGCCTCTTTAACTCGGTCATTAACTGCGGGAGAACTCCAAAGGCGTGGAACGGGAGTATTGTGGTTCTGTTTTTTAAGAAGGGAGATAAAACCCTTCTTAAAAACTATAGGCCCATCTCACTCCTGAGCCACGTCTACAAGCTGTTTTCTAGAGTCATCACGAACCGTCTTGCCAGAAGACTCGACGAATTTCAGCCACCGGAGCAGGCCGGGTTTCGAGGAGGATTTGGTACCATAGACCACATCCACACAGTGAGGCAGATTATACAGAAGTCTTAGGAGTATAATCGGCCCCTGTGTCTAGCCTTTGTGGACTATGAGAAGGCTTTTGACTCCGTCGAAACCTGGGCTGTTTTGTAATCCTTGCAGCGATGCCAAGTAAACTATCATTATATCGAAGTGCTGAGATGTCTTTATGATGCCGCAACCATGAGTGCCCAAGTACAGGACCAGCAGTCTAAACCCATCCAACTACGCAGAGGAGTGAGACAGGGGGATTTCATATCCCCGAAATTGTTCACAAACGTATTGGAGGATATGTTTAAGACGCTGGACTGGAAAAGGATGGGCATAAACATAAACAGCGAATACATCTCACACTTACGATTTGCAGATGACATAGTCTTGATGGCGTAGTCGCTGCAGGAGCTATAACAAATACTGGACGGCCTAGAATCAGCCTCGCGACGGCATGAACTTGGATACAACCAAAGTCATGATTAAGATCACATTGATCCGGGATCAATCGTCGTAAATGGCCACCATCTCGAAGTTGTTCAGGAATATACCTACCTCGGGCAGATTCTACAATTAGGTAGAAACAACTTTGAGAGGGAAGCCAAGAGAAGGATCCAGCTGGGCTGGGCAGAGTTTGGGAAACTTCGTAGGTTCTTCTCGTCACCCAAACTTTATAACGAACTAGTTGTCCCCCGAGGTTTCACCCGCGTTCCTGGGATCAAAAGTAGCCTATAATACTCGGGGATAAAGTAGCTTCCTATAAGTGAAAAAGAAAACGAATCCGACCGGTGGTTCCACAGATTATCCAGTTTAACCAAACAAAAAAACTTTTCCACTTTATAATTTAGTATCGATAGATAATTAGTGCAGTTTATAAGGAATATGTGCAATTTATAATAAAAATGTCTAATTCCGATATTAATATCGGAATTCCGATATTGAGATCCAATATCGGAAATCAATATCGGAATTGAAAAACCTTCCGATATTACATGCCCTAATTCTAACCGAGTAGTTCTTGACATGTGGATCGGCACCACATTTGAGCAGCAACGCAGCAGCGTCTTTCTGTCCCCAAAGTGCAGCGGCGTGTAAGGGCGTCCATCCGTCAGCGTCAACACAATCTGGTTCTACGTTGCAATCTTCAAGAAGCGTCTTTGCCACCTGGAATAAACGTCACATAGATTTATGTATTCCCGTGAATACTACATGATTTTTCAGTCCACTTACGAACCGGTGGTAACTTCAATAGCTTTAAACTCCACATTAAGCTCTGACATTCATTAAATCTCCATTCATCACTAAATACGTGTCTCTTTTCATGCTCTGAAAATTTATTCGAAATTTATTTCTACTTATTTGGTCTATTGATCTATTGAGGAATAACTACTTTTGAATTACGTATATTAATATTTAGTAACACAGTACGTCACGCGGAAATCCGCGTTAATGACGATGGGCGCATTGTTTAATTTTACTACCTATTTTTTTTATCAAAATCGAAAAGCGGGAAATAATACGTTGAAATCAACATTTACAATAGAAAAGGACATCATTCAATTTGTACCTTTTCAAAGAGTGCAGACTAAAAGAAAATGTTGCCAATTGTTAGATCTAGACATTTTCAAAAATTTATATGACACGAAAGGTCATGCAGTGACTTGTTAAAAGGGGCCGTTTAATGCCAGCTCTTCTCAGCAAATGCAGCTTTCCGAACCGGTATTAGAGTATTAGAGTCAGACTTTTTATAAGTGCCTGCGAAGGTCTATTTGAATAAATGATTTTGAATTTGGGGGTTAGAGGCTTTTTGATAAAACTTCGTTCAGTTTTTACAGTATTTTATTTCAGAGATTTCTTCATATCATTGGAAAGTTATGAGTGATCGCAATCACACCGAGTTACGTAATGTGACCCAACTGTGATGAACACAGAAAGTTTTAGGGGTGTAGTGCCTGCCGAAAAAACCGGCAGTAACTTAGCAATTCACTTTGAGGATCATTGCAACCCATCACAGCGGATAATACAATGTGTCAGCATGAGTTAATGACAGTAGCTTATACCGATACAGGTCGGTTACCGAAAGCTGGCACGTTCAAAACATTTACACGTTGTGCTTATGTGATGTCTGTGAATAAGCGCACCGCGTGCATAGCACTGCATTAGCATCATGAAAAGTCTGTCCGTCTCTCAGTCTGTAACAAGACTGTTATTGTTTTGCTTTTGCTACGGCTCATAAATATAGAGTGGTATTTTTTTTGCATTCGTCCGTATTATTGACCGACTGTTTAGAAGCAATAATGTAATGAAACATACTGTATCGTGAAATTGCATAAAGTGTGAGTACTGAACGCGCCAGCTTTAGTCAACCGAACTCTATGTATACTGCACAGGTTAATGATGTTTTTCCTTCACCGATAGCTCAAGCTTACTTTAAATACCTTCCTGTCTACCTTATCGTCTTATTATTAAATATCTGATGATGCGCATCACAAGTATACTTACTTCAACATAACCCTTAGCTGCTGCGACGTGTAAAGGCGTCCCACCGGTCTTCGGGTCCGCAACTTCAATATAACCATTCGCCGCCCAGTTCCTGGCATCCTTCAACAGCGAGTTCACCTCTGCATTACGAGACTTGTCACAGTCCACACCTGAAACCGTAATTATTACTTTTAATATAACTTAGAATAGGACAATCTAACTTTCACATACGTAGGCGCTGTTTAAAGGTTTCTCGGCTTAACTACGTGTTGATTTTCAGTTATCCAATCATTATATTAATCCTTAACTATGGCAAAGAGAGAAAGAAATACAAGTCTTCACTCTCACTCATGTAATATATTAAAAGATACATCTTCACTAACGCCACTGTTCAGACCTAACTTCTTTCATCAACATCAACGACTAAATATTTTGATGTTGGTAGTCTAAGAGCTGCCTATTATCCTATGTTGTATTCCCTAAAATACCAAGAATTGTTGAGCTTTTCGTAAGTCCCACATGAACCTAAATAATCGAAATTTATTTTATTTCCTTAAAAATTTCCAAGCCTTGTATCACTCCGCGTCCAGACTGACTACATTTTAGGACATAATATTGGCTCCCTCCCTCAATTTAATAAGATTTAATATTTATTAAGAAGCTAGAGCAAATCAATACTAATCAACTACTTTTCTGAAATCTTGCTTAAAATGAAGACCCTGTTACCAACCTTTCTCATCAATGACTTTCTGTAGCAATTCTTCCATTGCGTCACTTTCAGCGATATCTACAGGGAGTTCCCCATCGTAGTTTACTGCCGCCACGTCCGCGCCGTTCTCCAAGAGATATCTAGAAAAGAGTAACGAAAGAAAATAAATATTTAGTTATTTAATTATATATTCAATATAAATAAAGATTATTCAGGTTTAATAGCAGAGTTGGAAAGGCTTATAGGCAGGGAATTGTAAAATACAAGCAAGGTTAACGAAAGACGAGTAGTGAAAATACTGAGATATAAAGTCCATTAAGCTCCATAAAGACACTTGCAAATATTCTTATTTCATTTATTTAAAAGGATTATCAAAGAGACTTTATGTTTCTGGCTAAGTATGACAGCTGATTCAACCAATTGAATATCATCAGAAGAGTTTAACCGTTTCAGTCTATTGCTGGTAGAAATATGCCTCAAGGCACGCCACTTCCCCGGTTTAGAGCCATTCATCCGCATACAGTATTTAAATAATTTGAAAAAAATAACATATAATACCTACAGATGACAGAAGTCACGAGATTGTAAATCATCTCGAAGCATTAGGTATTGGTTTACACAATAATCATCAATTGAACCATAGAAACGTAAATGACATATGCATCATCACAAACTATTGTACTCTACATACAATACCGCATCATGTTACGAATTACTATACACGAACAATTTGTGAAAATATAATGAACATGTCCTGTTCACAGAAACCTTTGGTACGTACTAGGTCATCGTGAGTCAACGTTTGTTTACAATAAACTAGAGAACTCCTATCGGGATACGTCAGTGCGCTTGCGGTTATTCATATTGGCATAATAAAATAGTACTTATTAGCCGAAGAAACGTTGTGGTTGTTACTTGTTTTTAAATCTTTACTAACTCGAGTACAGGAGATGTTTCTTATCTTGAAACTTGTTTTCAATTAATTTTTGTACCGATTTTGAATTAGTCAATGTTTTTAAAATCATACCCTAGACTTGAGATTTAGTCAAATTAAACGCATAATCTTTACAAATTGTGATGATGAAGATTTTTTATTTTATTTTATGTTGTTTAACATCGAAAGTTAATGACGTATCTATGTCGTAATTAAGAATATATAATAACATGTTTTACCAAACCTCATATAAATACTAACGAGAAAATCCCCCATTGTTAAAAAGCCTAAACATATTGTGAGTCATTCGTTGATAATAACACCATGTAAACTTTTTACCAATCATTGCTTGACATTCTTTATACCTAGTTATGTTATTCGAGATCGTATAGATATATCATTTCATTATCACAGTTAAAAAGGCAGACAGGGTGCGGTGGTCGACCTAAAATACCTTTATTCGTTTTCCGAACTAAAAGATTGAACTGATGGGAATAGAAGCTATTTCGACTGAAGCAATATCTAGCCGCCGAAATACTGTATGATTTGGCCGCTCGTCAATGTAATGTAACGTTATAGATTAGTATTTAGGTTAGTTTACGATAGAACTGACGTATCTGTGTGGAACAAGACTCTTTAAATAGAATAGCGAATAATGTAGCTACTAGGTTTATTTGTTGTTGCGGGCCTTCAAAAAAAATGTTTACTGAAAATATACGATATTTTTGACAACTTAGTTCACTTACCTTTAACCAGACTTAATATTAAACGTTATTAAATCAGACATTTGACAGTTAGAACATTAAATTGGGTGAGAGAATAGATTAACGCAAGCGATATAAACATGTACATGAAAAATTCAATTATTTTCGTTACCTGGCTGTACTGAGGAAACCGCAAGATGCTGTGGCGTGCAGAGCAGTCCACCCTTCGTTGTCCCCACGGTTCACATCGGCGCCGTGGCTGACTAGGAACTCCACCATATCCAGGTTGTCGTCTATGCATGCCTGGAATAACCAATATGAATATTATGTATCTATATAATTTCTGTTGGTATGGGTTCCTGTGGGAAATTATATACCTTGGCGGTATTGAGAGAGAGACTTCTCCAGCAAAATGGATGGCATATTTTCTCGTTGTTAATGATCACGTAGTTTTTGTATCTAGAATTCTCGTTACATAAAGCTACCAACTGTCTAAATATTTATAAATGGGATGGTAACATTACAAGGTATACTTATCGTTTAGATGCAATAATCATGGTACAATATTATAATTTACTGCCCCTGGTAGTCAGTCCCAGGAAACCCACTAAGGATAGTATGAATTAGACGACGTCAGAGGTCGTCACATAGGGAAATGAAGATAGCTATCAGAAACTGGAGTGTGACGTCAGCTTGTTGAATAGGAACATGATACCTACGCTATTTTATTAGACTATGGCTATACGATAGTTGTTGCTTATGCATGTTTTCATAAATGAAAACTCTAAAATCATTTGTCAGTTAATCCCTGATACCTAATAAGCACTGACTCATAACCACAAAAAAGAGGAATGTTTCAAAGATGATTTATATCAGCGGGACCTTTAGAACTTCAACGATTTCACCCACCTAGCTATGAAATATACTTTACGACCTAATCGCATACCTATCAAATATACATAACAAAATTTCATAAAAATCGGTTGAGCTGTTTCGGAGTGCGACCACACGAGGTTTTTATATATACATACTAGCTGACTTAATTTGTGATGTACTACCCTATACCACGATACATATATCTAAGTACCGTGCCTATGCCCTACCGTACCCTACCATTTTCCTCATCATCATTTCCTAATTTATTTTTTCGTAAGAACCTTCTACCTTGTAGGTACAACCTACCTAGACAACTTATAAAAAAAGATGGATGAAATCAGTAAAGTAGTTCTCAAGTTATGGCGCGGGCGTGACCAAGGGAAATAGGGATTCATTTATATACAGGTTGTTGTTTTGGTCAGCGACGAGCGACTCAGTGTTAAAAAAAAATATAGAAAAAAATCTTATTTTTTTATAATAATAGAAATAAAAATAATATTATTTTGAAAATTATGTAATAAGCTATAATACAGACGTAATACTCAACGGGAGTGTGAGGGAGTAAAGGGGTGGGGCGATGGCGGCTTGCGCCTAGCTCTAGTCATTGCATGTGGCTAGTGACCATACTTTGCGGTAATTTTATTAAAATTGAATAAGGTATTTCTCAACGCATTTACAGTATTTAATGGAATTAAGTCCATTTCTGGAAAATGTATTTTATGTACTAGAGCTCCTGGGTCGCTTGTTGCTGACCAAAAAAACATCCTGTATATAGATTAACCATATTATATTGATGATGATTTTAAATTGGGTTATTGATATGGAATATTTAATTATTTCCTAAATGTCAGTTCTGAAACTGCACAGTTCCAAAAAATCTATTATAAACATACAAAAACCACCACAACAAATCATGGCAGAAGCGAGTAAATTAGCTTGTGAAACACGCACCATCGGAACCACTCTAACGTCACTAACTACATAAAAATACTACATAAAATCATACACCGTTTATTTTTAGAGCGTTTTTGTTCTGAGTTTTAATGATTTTTAATTAAATATTTATGCTATATTTACTTTTACAATATTATATTTTTTTATATTTATTTTTACAATATTAAATAAACTTAAACTTAACTTGAACTTTCGATTATGTAAATCTATAAAATTATTCCAACGTATATTGCAATGCCCCGGGTACCTAGGTATAACCGTAAAACATATATAAGAATCTGCTTAAGTGTTACTATGTAATGCCAAAAACCTCATCAAAATCAGTTCAATAGTAAAAAAAAAAATTACAGACAGAAACACACACACAACCTCTTACCCCATACGCAATACCATCAAAGTCGTGGGTAAAAGATATGTCCGAAATTTTCAGCGTAATATCAAGTTCCTCATTTAAGCTGAAACTTTCACATATTGCAGGAACAACGCACAGCTCAGGGAATATGATCCGCGAACACAATCAATACAAACAAAGCTGTCTTCCGCGAATAGTTTCGTACATTTTGACGTGCACATAAATTTTCCTTCTGAAATGGACTATTTTAGTCTAGGTATGTTATATTAGAATAGACTTTCTTACTAAAGGAATACTGCGTCATTGGTACAAGTTTAGGAGTACTAGCAAGCAATGCGTTAGTGGTTTGATTTTCGCAGTAATTAACTAAAATTATTTAAAAAATCGCCTAATGCTATTTATAATTTAATGAAGCTATAGCAAAAAAATACATTCGCATGGCCAGATAAAAATTGCATAGACATTAACATAGCTATATCAACACTTTCGCAAAAATGGATATTAAAGAACAATTCGCCGTAGGATTTTTAAAGCTTTGCCAACATTTACAACTGTAGATTGCATTGTGCACTAGTATGGAACCGATGCAGGGTCAGTGCCTGATCGGTGGCGCGTGTCAGTTGAAGCCACCGTATACACCACAACTAGGTATAATGTGTCTAGTCTAGATTTAAAACTAACTAGAAAATGAAATAACCATAACCAAATTCACATTTTTTTTACTGTTTATAGGCCTGTGTTTGACTGCAGCCTCACCATAGTAATTGATGATGCGGCTGAAGGTGGTAAGCACACAAAGCCTAGAAGGAACTGGCTCTCAAGTGCAGCTATCGGAACACACCGAAAGTTGCGTAGTGACAGATTTTCAGCTTGAAGGTGGTAGCCAGCCAGGCGGGTACCACAAAGTACCCTACCACCGTGCTATGGTTTCCCCACGATGTTTTCCTTCACCGAAAGCTCAAGCTCATTGTAGGATTCGAACCCGGGACCTTCATCTCGGTATCCGACGTCACTACCACTGAGCTATCATCGCCTTAATTATACTAATCTAGGATATTTACTGCTGTGCTTACACCTTCCATATATTGAGGAACTCATGGTACTTTTGTGCTATGCTATCTCATCTCATAATCTCTTCTCATCTCACTATCTCTTCTCATATCATTTAACTTCTCACTATACATACATATAATATTATAAATAAGGAAGTTTGGATGTTTGTGAGTTTGGATGTTTGTCCCTCAATCACGCATCAACATCTGAACGGATTAGGAAGAAATTTGGCACACAGATACAATGTGTTCTGGCGAGACAGGAGATTTTTTATCCCGGGAAAACTATATATCCCTCGGGAACGTGATTTAAAACAGGACGCGGAAGCTAGTGAATATATATGGCCGCAGTTTAATAAATGTCAGTAGTAAAAATCCTACGACGAATGAAAAACATAACTTCAATCTATGCAATTGGCATAACTATCAAACAATCAACATCTCATTGCAGACTTCAATAAATGTTCCTTGATAAATCAAAGTCTGATCAGAAAAAAATCAATGCTATTAATGTATATTACATGACTACAACAGCAGCGCTGCAATTTCATAGAGCATATATCGAGCCAAAAATTCGTTTCGAATTGACATAAATAATTTGTGTTAGCCGAATTACGCTTTTCTCGGATCCTCATTCTGTTAGGCCCGGTTTCAATAAACAAAAACGAATCGTTTTGCTTACCAATGGTAGGTTTTTTATTGCCAAAGTGGGCATATAGATTATTTCGTAAGCTAATTTTACCTGTGATAGCTACTTCCATATGGGAGGGTCTGCTATGCAAAGCTTTGAAGTCTTTGCTTCATTATTAGTAGAGATATAAGAGTCCTAATTTTAATAAATCTTAACCGATACCGGTCCGTAAATTATTGAAACCGGGCCTAAGGCTACGCTCCCATCTGCTGTTACACTAGTACCCAACTAATATGGCTTACCGATGTACCTGCGCAGAAGATACATTTAAAAAGCGCGGGAAACGCTAATGGTCGGCAGCTGCCGCCATGTTAGCGCGCGCCGTGCGGAGAGGCGTAACTTGCGAGTGAGACGGATCTAACAGCTGCAGTGTATTATTAACCTTATAGTAGCAATCTAAGGTTGATTGTAAGTTTTAAGCGTTCTTTCGTTAATGTTCGGGCCATACTTTCTTTTCTGTGCGAACGAAGATTCACGAAGCGCCTTATTAGTTGGGTAATACTGTATCATAGCTAGGGTATATAAACATGAAGGTAACTTTTTAAACACCATTTTTAATATTAAGACCAAATAACCTTAAGCTGAATAACTTTATGTTGTGTAAAGTTGTGTTCCTGCGCGTGAGTAAAGTCGCCAGAGCTCATAGGGGAGGGTGGAAAGGTCGGTAACGCGTGAGCGATGCTTCTTATCGTGTTGCAAGCGTCCATATGGCTATGGGAACCGCTTACCATCAGGCGGGCCGTTCGCCTGCTTACCGGCGGCGTCGTGTGACGGGTCGCTCACTTCCCTCCAATATGGCGAGGAGGGCGATGGCTGCCACACGCGTCATACTTGTGAACAGGTGCTGCTTGTGGGGGTTGGTCTGCTTAAGTTTGCCATTTATTTATTTACTTATTAAATATAGATTTAGTCTACTTTGTAGTTTTGCGGCCGCGCCGGGGCACGCAATTGTTGTCAGTGCGATTAGAATGTAAATATTATGTAATGAATCTAAGCTTGTTTTGAAAAGAGTAATTGCTGAGTTTATTGCCGGCTCTTCTCAGCAAATGCAACCTTCCGAACCGGTATTAGAGTATTAGAGTCAGACTTTTCATAAGTGCCTGCGAAGGTCTATTTGAATAAATGATTTTGAATTTGAATTTGAATTTACCGACTAGTATAAAAAGAAAATTAAAACCTCCAGTGTATTTTAAAAAATAGATTTCTTAGTAGTGGGTTGATAAAATAAGAAATAGCACTGCATTTAATGAGCATTTTTCTGATTGTATATAAATACTACTTGCGCCCCGCGGTTACATCTGCCTACCCGAGGGATATCCTACCCGACCGACACCGACCGATTTTCTTAAATTCTCTACGCAACTTAACTTTTTTCCATAAGAACCTTGTCCAGAGTAAAAGAATAATATGGATGTAAATCGGTAAATTCGTTCTCAAGGGATCTCACATCATTTTTATATATAGAGATTATTATAATTACACTAAGAAGATTATGTAAGAAAAATACCAATTACATAAAAATAAATAAGCTTTCGCATTGCAACAAAACATTTGAGGTCTTCCTTATAAAATGCTATTTATTATGAGATTTTACTAAAATTTCAGTAACTTTATGTTACTTAGCATTTAAACTGTATTTTAATGATTAAATAGCGTTTTATAAGCAGTTTTTTTAAACAATATTTTGTAGTATGACTTTGTGCTCCAGCAGCAAAAAGTGTTGTTAACCTGTCGAATCGCGAATTTGCTGAATTGACAGCTTTGCTTGACTCGCGGGGTTCGCGGATATTTCGCGGAATTTGCAAATTTGCGAAATGGCGGGCGCACCCAAGGTCACTAAATCATAAATATCTGGGTATTTACAGTATTAATCAAGAAACAGTAACTTATAGCGCCATCCTGATTACATTTTCTTATTGGAATCTTATTGGAATTGGAATGAAGTATTACAAGATTCCAATAAGAATACTGGAAAAAATGACAACTGTAAAAAAACGGCACTTCATAAACATTTCGAGTTTGCACTTCAAGACGAATAACTCTGTCCACATGTTACATACCTTTGTATCAACATGAATAAACGTTTAATCTAATTAATACATTTGTTTTACTAGTCTCAAGTAAGCAATAAAGAGAAATACGATGCTAAAAGTAAACACCGTGAACACATGTAAACAAACCAAACTTTTTTTTGTCGGTCCATTGTTCTCTTATCTTAATGACTTTAGGGTCGGTTTTGCCTCTTTATTCGAAAGATAATGTACCAAACTCGACGAATGTTACAAGTTTTAAATAATAAACGATGATAAAAAAAAAAACGAGGTAGATTAGTGTGTCGATATCTAAAAATAGACCACCACTTTCAGGTCATGGTACACACACATAGTAAATGAATTTCTAACCATTATTGATTGTATTAGCTTTTATGAGTCCCTGACTATTATCTCTTAATGTTATAGGCATAAGGGTCAAAAAAATGTTTGTTGATAAAAGCCGTTGCATTACGTGAATTTGAATCTCGCGCCGCGACTCAAAACAAAATGAAGTGTAAATAGTGATATTTAACGGATTGCCTGTAAAAGGTGGGCGATTTGTGTAGATTATTAGTTTATCTAACCGTTTTAATAGTTATTTATATAAATCCTGATGTGTGAAATATTTATTTTCGATTATAAACACGTGAGTACTTCCGAGTGTTTAGATGCAAGGAATTCTAATTACACACATCAGTAATTATATAAATTATTACTAAAACGGTTAGATAAACTAATATTCTATATAAATCACCCACCTTTTATAGGAAATACGTTAGTTTTTTGCACTTACACTTTAATTTTCGGCGAGCCTCGGAGCGAGAAAACTCATTCAGCCGTTTACCACAAAAAAATTACGATTTTTCAATTTTTTTATACTGGTAGTAACATAATGCGCCCTACAAACGGTTGCGTCATTTAATCCTCTCTATTCACATACCAAACACTTGAGCACTTGAGTACGATACCCGACGATAACGTGTTTACAAAAAAAAGCAATTAAGTGAAATTCGAGCCGCCATTATGGCGGTCCGTACGGACCGTGGGACACCCGACGGAAGGCGCAAACTCGCGGTCCGTACGGACCGTAGGACACTCTACAGGTTAAATCAAAATAATTAATTGAATTCAAAGTAAACATACTATATTTGTCGCGTGTAGGTAAATACTTGTATAGATAACAAAAATCGCCAATCTCAAAATATACCCCCTTATGGGTTTTATTTTCTCTCTTAATGCATCCCATCCCTCAAGGAATGATACCCCCTTACTCATAAAACGTTATTTTACTAATAAGCTGATTAAGGGGTCACCTAAATAACGTCAAATTGTTTGATAATGACATCAAGGTGACGTTATTTATTTGACCATTTATTCAGTAGATTTATGAGTAAGGCCGTTAGGCTTCGTGTCTGTCAGTCAGTCTAAGAGTTTTAGTCTGAATCAAAATTGAAAATCCATCCTACTCGATTTAACAAAGCTAACATATGCAACAGGGTCGTATAACATGCATAAGTGTTATAATTAAAGTTGAATATACAATTACTCGGAAAATGGTATAGTTACATAATGACCAAACTGTTATGGAACATAAAGAATGGCTATCGTAGAGCCATCATTATCGGTGAAGTCCGGATGTGGCGAATGATTATATCGAACAAACAAACGGGCAATTACACCATTTCATTATATAATGAACCCGTTCCGAGTAACACTATTATAAGGTTACATTGCACTAAACCGCAGTATCTAATTAAGTAAAAAAGTCAATCAAGTTACGGAGGTGCCATAAAATATGTGTGTTGTAAAACTAATTGATCTAAAAAGAAATTCATTTACATTTCAGCGCAATCGGAAACCGGGAAGTGGGTCAAATTCAATTTGCAAGATTTGATTACAGAGATACAGACACCGGGACAAGTGAAACTATATAAAAGCATGTAAAATATTGTTATGCTCAATTAAAATATTGTTATGCTCTGTCTACAACACCAAAACACAAGTTCTACGAATCTTTTTACCAGCCCTTGTTAGGGTTCCGAACCAAAAAGGTAAAAAGGAAACTTTATGGTGCCACTCCGTCCGTCTGACTGTCTGTCCGTCTGTCACAGTGGTATATTTCAGAAACCGCTGATGCTATTGATTTGAAATTTGGAAATATTGCTTACCCAATCTTATTGCAAATGAAAATTTACAAAAAATATTTGTAGTGGATTTGCTCATGAGGCCGGAATGGAGCATGGACATTTTTAAACTACGGCTACAAGTTTGAATGGGGTATCATAATAATATAGCTTCATTTTAACATTACAAAACAGGTATTTATTTTCATTTATGTAGCGTAGTTTCTGACTTACGATGAAAAATTACAAAAAAATACCATACCCCCTTATCTCCGAAGTTCGCAATACGAAAAATCTGAGGTTATTACAGTTGATAAACATGTAAATTACAGGAAAAATATAACGATTTTTGTTACAAGCACAGTTTATTCGAAATTATCAAAATTCGTTTACAAACAAACTTGGTTATGCGGTTCGGTTTTTTACAACAATTATGGGCCAAACCAAGAAATACGCGTACAAGGAACCCTCGGTGAGCGAGTCAGACTGAGACTCGCACTTAGCCATTTTTTTTAAGCGTACTTGCGGCAAAATGTTCTTTTGATGTGATTGTTTACGGCAAATTTTAATTCCATGCTGAGATTTCTGCGAGTAGGTTCTCCGGATGCTAAGTTTAGCGGATGGTTCTGCTAACCTTACAATGTCGGCTTTTTGCAAATTATTACATTATCAAATTTACTCTACGTTAAAATGGTCCTGGCAACTTCAGGGAAGTCACTATCGATATAAATTTAATAATATGAATGACACGTATTGTATACGCAAAAGATATTCAAACCAAAATAATGAATAGAATAGTATTTAATAATAGTGACATCACCTTTATGTCCACTGTTAGTGGACAGACAGTACTAAGGTTAAGGACGTAAATATAATATCTGAGTGATTCATCACCAAAGACCATGACTGATTCCGCTCCAATAAATATTCTTTATCTACATACTAGCTTTTAAATTACTTGGAATCAGGCCTACATAAAAGGCCTAATTAAATGCATTCAAGTGTGCCTACTTACTATTCTTAAATTGTTATGAAAAAATAAGGCAATATACCTGAATACTAATGTAGGTCTAAATTATAAATTATTTTCGAAGTGTTATACAAACAACTGATTGCTGGGTACGCTCAAATTAGACTATGGACTATGGTGCTAAATCTAACAGGATGTACCAAATATTTGTCGATTTTTGCCATAATAGGCTGGCATCCCGAAAAAAAAATATTTAGTCCGTCATTTACATTATCAATAAAATATATTCGACACAAGTTTTTTCACATGTCAATTCAAAAAAATACGATAATATGGTGTGATTAAGTTCCGCGTGACGTCATGTTGTGGTATACTTTTTACTCAAGTGACGTCACGAGCCCCCAGTCTCGAACTTTTACGCGCTTTATCTTTTTCAATTTTGAATATTTGGTAAAGTAAAAAAATACGTTTGCGATATTTTTTGATTATCTTACTAACGGACTAATTAGATCATTTTTACCCAGAAATCATCTCTTTTTATAATGGTTCACTTTGAAAGATTTACACATCATGTTCATATTACAAATGCCAACTTTGTTATCGCTGTTTGCATTTGGAAACTGTTCATCATCAGAACGATGACAATCAGTAATAGAGCCCATCGATGTTAATGTGACAATGAAAATATATATCGCCTCGCGTGCTCCACCTACATTATGACGTAACCCTTAATATCAACGCATCTCTGACGTGACCTCGAAATGATATTTCTCGCTCAAAACTAAAATAGTGCGGCGCTATGTCATTCAGTAGCGCATACATCATATCCCCAGAAATATCTGGAGCGGTCAATGACAGCGAAGAACTTCGAATCTAGACAAGTTTTAATTAGGCAATAGGACAATGAATTAGGACACCAACACTTTTAACGTACCGTGCAATTCATGCTTAATTTAATTGGCCAAACCAAGAAATACGCGTACAAGGAACCCTCGGTGAGCGAGTCAGACTGAGACTCGCACTTAGCCATTTTTTTTAAGCGTACTTGCGGCAAAATGTTCTTTTGATGTGATTGTTTACGGCAAATTTTAATTCCATGCTGAGATTTCTGCGAGTAGGTTCTCCGGATGCTAAGTTTAGCGGATGGTTCTGCTAACCTTACAATGTCGGCTTTTTGCAAATTATTACATTATCAAATTTACTCTACGTTAAAATGGTCCTGGCAACTTCAGGGAAGTCACTATCGATATAAATTTAATAATATGAATGACACGTATTGTATACGCAAAAGATATTCAAACCAAAATAATGAATAGAATAGTATTTAATAATAGTGACATCACCTTTATGTCCACTGTTAGTGGACAGACAGTACTAAGGTTAAGGACGTAAATATAATATCTGAGTGATTCATCACCAAAGACCATGACTGATTCCGCTCCAATAAATATTCTTTATCTACATACTAGCTTTTAAATTACTTGGAATCAGGCCTACATAAAAGGCCTAATTAAATGCATTCAAGTGTGCCTACTTACTATTCTTAAATTGTTATGAAAAAATAAGGCAATATACCTGAATACTAATGTAGGTCTAAATTATAAATTATTTTCGAAGTGTTATACAAACAACTGATTGCTGGGTACGCTCAAATTAGACTATGGACTATGGTGCTAAATCTAACAGGATGTACCAAATATTTGTCGATTTTTGCCATAATAGGCTGGCATCCCGAAAAAAAAATATTTAGTCCGTCATTTACATTATCAATAAAATATATTCGACACAAGTTTTTTCACATGTCAATTCAAAAAAATACGATAATATGGTGTGATTAAGTTCCGCGTGACGTCATGTTGTGGTATACTTTTTACTCAAGTGACGTCACGAGCCCCCAGTCTCGAACTTTTACGCGCTTTATCTTTTTCAATTTTGAATATTTGGTAAAGTAAAAAAATACGTTTGCGATATTTTTTGATTATCTTACTAACGGACTAATTAGATCATTTTTACCCAGAAATCATCTCTTTTTATAATGGTTCACTTTGAAAGATTTACACATCATGTTCATATTACAAATGCCAACTTTGTTATCGCTGTTTGCATTTGGAAACTGTTCATCATCAGAACGATGACAATCAGTAATAGAGCCCATCGATGTTAATGTGACAATGAAAATATATATCGCCTCGCGTGCTCCACCTACATTATGACGTAACCCTTAATATCAACGCATCTCTGACGTGACCTCGAAATGATATTTCTCGCTCAAAACTAAAATAGTGCGGCGCTATGTCATTCAGTAGCGCATACATCATATCCCCAGAAATATCTGGAGCGGTCAATGACAGCGAAGAACTTCGAATCTAGACAAGTTTTAATTAGGCAATAGGACAATGAATTAGGACACCAACACTTTTAACGTACCGTGCAATTCATGCTTAATTTAATCGAGGACAGCAAAATGTCAATGAATGATAATAATGTGCATTTTAATAATATTAAAATAAATAATCTAGTCTGGCGATGCATTTCAACATATTGCAAGAAGTTTAAGGTCAAATTGGCAAAAGAATTGGAAATACAACAACGTCCATATCATTATTTTGAATGCTCGTCAAGTAATAAGATGAAGGAAGGACTTGCATAGTTCAGATGAAATGGGTGGTCCACACAAGTCATCGACCCAATTTCCCAGTCTATCGGACGAGATGACTATCGCACTATAAATACTAGCTATAGCAGTTAGACGTATAGCTAAGACAAAACGCATCCGCGATCAAACGCTGCCAAAATAATAACTCAACGCGCGATGGCTAAAACAGATAGCCCGAGTGTTAGTAATTATAATAAATTACGCGACCAGAGATGTAAGTGAAACTACTTAAAACACATCCAAAGTAATCCCGCTGCGATTAGTTCAATATTCAAGAATTCAAAAACATGATGCATTTACACATACATTATTTAGGTTACAATGTTGTAATCGGAAGTAGGCCAAATGGATCTCCGTACGAAAGTTATAAAATCTTCGCAACGTAACACACATTTTGTGTCGGAAGGTCAAATAAAATCGAGAATATAAAATGTATTCGAAAATCTGGACGACGAAGATAAATAGGGACTTTTGATAAAATCTCATCGAATTTATGCCAAATCGTCGCAGACTAGAGCAAGACGCGCCCATTTTCACTTCAATAAAATTAAGACGAAGTTGAAACGACATCTCAGACAATAATTATAATATAATACTGACGCAATAGGTAATAGACACACTATCCGGACTACGCCGTACTATGGCCGTTTACGTACAGTGTGTAACAAGTTGAAGCATAAATCATATCAAGCGAAGCAGATGTGCCATCTCTTTCGCTTGCATCGTCCAAGGTTCGCTGCTTGCAGTCGAAGAGATTCGAAATGAATCGACTGCATAATAAATATTCAATCATAACGTCACAGCGCATCGTACATGAGTATACGAACACGCAATCGTTTTCACATCGTCAATCGACGTCCGCTGTTGATATTGTGAGATCATTGACACACACATAATTCATCGATAAAAATACAATGTACCTATTACATTAATAGTGAGTGCATTACACTTATATCAATTGGCAAAGAAAATAGTAAAACTATTAAATCGGATAGAGCAAACAGCAAAGCAACGCCACTAGACATGTCATCGTCACTATTGCATGTCTGTATGATTTACATTTTGATCTAAGGTAACTAACCGCACTTTATAAATAGGGCAGACACACACGCCGGTCCAGATGCGGTACGCATACAGAACCTATATATATATAAATATATAGCAATCGATAAAATGATCATTGCGGACCGACCGCGGTGGACGCCATGATGTAAAACCTGATGAATGCGTGCCGGGCGAGGATTAATCTACCTCGATATAGGTCGATAGTTTAGGTTTAGATACTCAATATATAGCAGATTGACTCGATATTAAATTGAAGAGAGGAAGAATAAGGCTCAATTGTTAAAGGGGACGAGATCTGAGCTAAACTACAAGTACTGATTATTTTTAATTTTTGAAAGAAATATCAATAAGTAACGTGACAGCAATTTATACCAAAATTGACAAGTCAAAGCTGCAGGTTACTGTTGCAAAGAATATCAACTATAAACTGTAGGAAGGCAAAAGTTATCAGTTATATATAATTAAATTGTAATTGCAGATGAAAAAAAAACTACAAATGCTGTTGCTTGTGTTGTTAATTACACATAAATAAACAATTACGTAGTGTTGTTTGTCCATAATGCACATCAAGTAAAAATAAAAAGTGATTTTAATTTCATGAGGGCATTCACAAAGCATTTTGTTTAAGTAGATAAACAGTTTTTACATGAAATGTGTGTGCTTATAGCGAAATTGCACATTCATGAATACTTGCCTATCTTATATAAGACTATTCAACAAACTGTCAAGCAACCCTTGAGGAAAGCTTTTATTCAGACTCTATCTAGGAAATATATAAGATCTAGATAAGTCGAATGAAATGACCATTCTCTGCTCTAGACAGTTTACCGTTGTATTGGCAACAATGAGTAGGAAACGATATGGTTTCAATTCAACGTTTTAATTTAATACGATAGCGGTATCCAGTGTTTCGTACACCTGCACCAAATATACCATTGACGTATTAGATTTGTAAAGACTACGATGTTTCCGCTTTACTTCCATACGTCCCCCGCAAAACGTTTAACAGAGCTCTTTTATTTTTAAATAACCTTGTATTTATATTTGAATTTCTGTTTTTGACACATGAGCACGAGTTCCACCTTTCTACACCATCAGACGAGTGGTCAATCTATGTTGAAAATAAAATTAAATCAAAGCCTAGGTCCATCACTCATGACAGATTGTCAACATGCAAATAAGATAGATAGTCAGTAAGATTAGCTAGCAAAGAAATCGGACCGAGCAGCGTCATTATCTAATAATAACCATGAAATAGTTTACGTATATCTTCACGTCTTTTTTTCGAAACTGATGTTAAAGTTTATTTTATGACATTGCGAGTTCTATCTACGCAAAATATGAAAAAGTTTATACGTCTATTCGCGTAATTTATAATTCGATGGTCTTGCGATAATATTATCCGAAGAAACGTTAAAAAAGACGTTAGGTTTTAATAGTATTCATTCGGTACATTAGTACGGTGTCTGTTGTCGGTCGCATTTAGCCATCGGCTCGTAGATACAGGGTGTGTGCCACCAAGGCAGCGCCCAAACTACTGCCAACAAGCCAACCAATAAAAACCATAACTTTTCGCACTGTACAGTTAGTTCTCTTTTTCTGGGCCTGTGTATTTACTCCAATGTATACTTACTTTTCACGTTGACGTCATTGGGTACCAATTGAGAATTTAAAAAAATATATAATTGATATCATTTAATTAAATGATTGAATTACCGAGTTTGTATTCTATGATCATTATTATAAGCTGTAAATTAACACCGCTGCGCTGAAAGCCCCTGAAGAGTGTACGTAAGAATATGTAACAACATTATCTGTACCGTGAAGAAAACTCGTTATTACAAAAAAACGGATGTTTCCATTAGCACTTGGCCGTACTCGCTTAGTATGTGAGGTGTTAAAATGCCATGAGCACATTAGCAGAAACGTAAAGGTACCTATGTACTTCCTAATTTGTTACTATTACGTTGAACAACCGGTCCAAATTGCTTGAGAAGGTAGGTAATGGTTCTCGAAAGTCATGGTTATCTCGCAACTAGTACCACAATTTTTGTTTAGGAATTATTCAATATCAATCAATTTTCACCATTTTGCGAATTGAAGGTAATCATATCTCATACATAACTTTATCGATATGCCAAAAATCATTAGTACCACAATTAATGTAAATTGATTAAATAATTCTACTGCACTATACCCAATCATTACTGATGAGATGAGCATATGAAATTTTTATACTAGATATAACACTTTTAATACCAAGACATGGAGTAAATAAAAGCCAGCAATGTAAACAATTAGGTATTGCATTTTTATCGAGCTTCTAAAAAAATTTGTTGAGTAAGTGATCATTTCTATAAGGCTCTCGTTTAAAATTCTACCATTATATAAATATATCATTTTCTGTAAAATAAAATGTTACTAGCTGTCCCCCGCGGTTTCACCCACGTTCCCGGGATAAAAATTTGCCCATGTCCTTCTCCATACCGTGGGCTATCTGCATGCCAATAAGTAAGTTTGCTGTATTATTTATTAAACTTTTTACCTATAAGTAGGTAATTGTTACATATTTATTAGTTTTTTGTATATATTACAGTTATGTACTTATTATATGACATTTTAATAGAAAAACGTCAGCCACGAGTAGTTTTTCACGTGGCGTAAAGTACGCTCGTAGGTTCGTAGCGTCTCGTATTCCCATGCGTCATCAGCGTGTGCGCAGTCATGATGCAATGTCGGGTGTAAAACAGAGCAAGAACATGAACTCTTATAAGACGCGTCGCTTATAATATGTTTTATAAGGTTTGATTTGTTTATATTGGCCTATCATATTGGCATAATTTAATTAACAGCTCTTTATTATGTTGTCAAATTCATTCTATGTTTAAATGCTCCTGCCAACTTCTGCCAAATACCAAAAGATTTCATCTATAAACATCTGTTAGTTTTGTTCCAGATTTGAAATTTGTTTCTTTGAGACGTATTACGCGACGTACTGTACTTATATTACAAGATCCCTGGGCCGCCAGACCTTTTTAGGGTTCCGTAGCCAAATGGCTAAAAACCCTTATGGATTCGTCATTTCTGCCTGTCTGTCTGTCCGTCCGTATGTCACAGCCACTTTTTTCCGAAACTATAAGAACTGTACTGTTGAAACTTGGTAAGTAGATGTATTATGTGAACCGTATTAAGAATTTCACACAAAGATAGAAAAAAAATCAATAAATTTTGGGGTTCCTACACTTCTCAAAAAAAAATTTCTTTAAACCCATACGTTTGGCCTATCTATGGATAGGTCTTAAAAAATTATATTGAGGTGTCTAATATCATTTTTTTCTAAACTGAATAGTTTGCGCGAGAGACACTTCCAAAGTGGTAAAATGTGAATCTCCCTCCCCCCTTTAACTTCTAAAATAAGAGATAAAACTAAAAAAAATATATGATTTACATAAACATTACCATGCAAACTTCCACCGAAAATTGGTTTGAACGAGATCTAGTAAGTAGTTTTTTTTAATACGTCATAAATCGTAAACCGTAATTTACCTTTCATTCTATCAACTCCAATATAAAAAAAAAACATTTTTAAATTATGTTACTTGCTGCTACGGAACCCTTCATGGCCGACTCGCACTTGGCCGCTTTTTTATTTTGTGATGGACAAAATGTATAGAATTTAATAGTATTAGTACATACTTCAAATGTATGTACACATATACCTGCTAGCTTGGCCCGAACGGCCAATTTACAGGTACCAGGTAAAACAACTACTACTTTACTTACAATTCTGAGAGCTGATTTTGATATATGATTCTCAGGGAACTATTTCAATACTTTTTGATATCAGACAGACCAATCGCAGGAGACCTATTATACTACTAAGGTATTAAACAAGCATACGGCACACCTGATGGGAAGCGGTCACCGTAGCCTGGTAAGGTGCACCCACCCAGCAAAAATCTCTTCACACCCTTTTTGAAGAACCCCATGCTGTACTCCCATGAGAAAACCACGGCTGGGAGCTCATTCCACAGCCTGAGGATATCACCTATTAGAATACCAAAGACTACGAATAGTAAAACGTTTTTCTTTCTCGATTATCTAGGTCTATCTATCTAATTTACAAAGTATAGTTGCCTCTCTACACGTTCCTTAAGTATCGACAGGTCCCGTATGGAAGAAAGGGTTGGGTCACATTAATTACATCTATTAAGACTCGTTAGTACCTTCCTGTGTACCGCCCGACAAAATTATATTTTAGACTGAATCTTTTATAACGTAGGCGGAACCAAGCTCATCGAACTTACTATTCATAACAATTTAATAGGATTTACCAGTTTTACATTTTATTATCTACATAATTATAAATTCAATAAGCAATATTTAGCATATTTTTTTAAAGAAATACCTCTCGGGATTTCAATCTGAATTTTAGTTTGAATAGGACCCTAGCTAAGTTAAACTTGAAAATGTGAGGTTCAGTTACTAAATATTTTAACGCAGTTGTACGATTATATACGTATGTATGTTGGGCTTTAATCCTAATATGAAACCTAATTAAAGTATTAAAAGTCAACCAACCTAACGAGATGGTCAGCCTGTTTCGATAAATTGTAGCCATGGATAGCTCCCAAGATTTACGCACAATGACATAAAGACAGGAGCGACGGTGTCGCTTGTCTCCTCATTCACGGCTCTCTATCCGCGCGGTTGAACGTTATAACGTGAAATACAAACGGCAATGTAAATAGCCCAGCGGCTAATCATTATGTCCTATTCTAATTTCGTACCGTGACGTCTAGCGTTCGGCCGAAACAATCGAAAGTTATTCCGAGTTCTTATCCCGACGCACGTGACGCCGAGTGACGCGGTGCCGCATTCTATAACGAGACGATTCCCGGAAGTCGATTACAAATATTATAATATCGATTAAGTTACATCTAGATTCGTGCGTCGAAGTTGCACTCCTTTACGGTTAGCTAATTAGTAACGTTCTTGATCATATAAAATTAAATTCTTATCGTTAAAAAGTAATACACCTTTGACACCTCTTTATGACATACAATAAAATAAAAAAGCGGTCAAGAGCGAGTCTGGCTCTTTCAATTACGGTTCCGTCCGTACAACAAAAGGCTATGAGGCGAGGACTTCATTTTTATTGTAACACTATTGCACGTACGAAATTTAGACCTACGAGGCACAGGTAACATGGGCTATGAAAATGTGAGCTAAGCGATTCACAAATACGAAAGTTTAAAAAATATGTAAAATATTATATTATGGCCATACCTATACTGAACATTACTAAGTCCAACATTTTGATGGACGTCCGAGGTCAAAACCCTAAGGCCGTTTACACACGAAACGATAAAGACACCGCAAAAATTCAGTGACTATTTAGGTATTTTATTCGCAGTGCGATGTTAAAACGGCCTAAGCTTACTCTCTGACCAACGGCCTAAGCTTACTCTCTGACCAGTAGCCCGATTCTCGTAAGAAAACGTCAACGACTTCCAATCGAAACTGCTTTTCGTATTCTCGTAACACATTTTGCACGGTTCAAGAACGATCCTATCGAAGTTCGAGTAACGTATCGTTGCAAGCGTATTCCGTTAATTAAATCGAACTCGATAATCGAAAAAGTTACGATATTTTTTTTTTCAAATCAAGTTTAATTGATAAATCAATTTTAAATATCAAAATTTGGTTAATTAGGATTATTAATTATTTTTTTAATTATATGGGCTTGCGTTTGGCCACTGACCCGCCCATAAGGGACAATGACGAAGCCTAAGATGAAACACGCTTACACAGAAGAAACCTATACACTCTGGCCTTGAAAGTTCCCAGATTGTAAGCGTCAGGAAACAGACGCCGGAAGCAAGATCCACTCCCTTGCTGTCCGCATTATAAATGGGGATGCAAAACGCTGTGTCCGTATTTTCGGTATGTCAACAACGTCCAAGGATACCCAGCTTTCTAGCAGCTGTTTCTGCCTTCGACTCAATAGAACCAGCCAAGGAGATCAAACCGATCGCATATTGGCAAGGATACATTTAGGAAAGTAGGAGCCTGGTTGAAAGTGACCAGATTGGCTTTGCCACAATCGAAGACTGCCTGTAAGGTCACGTTCAAACGCTCTACCATGGCCTCTCGAAACAATTGGATCTCGTCACTGGTGGCTCGTGCGCTGGAAATGTATCTCTCTGCAACAGTGCTGTCGTCTGCGTACCCAAAGATACCGAGTTTTAACAGATTGTTGATATGCAGCAGAAATAAGGTTCCCTGAGGAACTCCGGCATTGATTGCCAAGAGGTCCGACGAGCACCCGTCTATGACCACTCGTATAGACCGTTTACTCAGGAAATCGGAAAAATATGGATTTTTTTTCCCCACATGAGTAGGTAGTTAGGTAATTGCTTGCTTGTCGTTGAGTTTCAATCCTATTAAGTTATCTTTCGATTGAAGTAGCACGAGACGAAATTAAAACTAATGTTTAGTTGGACGATTTCTAAACTCTAGCGACATTTGAATCATTTCATATTACGAGAAACGGGCTACTGTACTCAATAGACCCAATTAAAATGTTGACTGTGTTGGGCATCCCTTATTCGTGTTATTAATAAATCTTTGCTAGCTCCTAAAGTATACATATATAAATAAATGTCATGATGTAAAGGACAAACATCTAAGATATATATTCTCCGGATAGTTTGCTTTTTTAGGGTTCCGTACCTCAAAGGGTGACTGACTGTCTTTCCATCTGTCACAGCCTTTTTGCTTCGAATCTACTGAAGCGATTAATTTGAAATTTAGTAGGTACACATATGTATTTCTGTGACCCAAACACGGACATGTATCGTAAATAAATGAATTTGAAATATGGGGGCACCCTTGGGGCACAAATTGGAAAAATTTAATAAAATGCTTTGAAAAGTGAACCATGTGACATATCAAATGAAAAGGCTTACTGTGAAGCTCTAAAAAAATAACTATTTTTCGTCCGGTTTTTATTTGGTAAGGCTTGAATATTGGTGAAAGGCCATTGTATTGTATCTACTAGATATGCGCCGAGTACTCGGTTATTACTCGGTACTCGGCATACTCGGCCATTTTTTTAGTACTCGTAATCGGCCTAATAACTCGGTTAAACTGCCGAGGTACTCGGGAAAAAATCATTAACTGCAGGGAACGGCGGTATGCGAGGGGAAGGGTTGCCATAACTTCTAGGAACCAATACGGGACACTTTCGATGCCCAAAAACCATTAATACATTACGCCTAAATGCAACATATCAATATTATATTATATTTGGAACCGTCGGAAAAGTATAGCATGGTGATTTTCGTGAATGACTACTCGACGATGTGACGAGTTACTCGGCAGAGTACTCGGTTCGGTAAACATGATACCGAGCAATACTCGGTACTCGATTACTCGGTAAAACTTGTACTCGGCGCATCTCTTCTTCTTCTCATGCGTGTCACTCTTGACAGAGTGGTCGTGGTCGTCACGACGTGTGATTTGTGGCGTGGCATCTCTAGTATCTACCTATTTTTATCCAAAATATTTATTTTTGCAAGAAATATATAGATTATATATATTGTCGAAAATGGTGCCGATTCTGTTGTAAATCGCACTAAACTAATTTTAGTCACATCTCATCTCTTTCTTACGAACATGATTGAAAAAGGATAGAACATATTTTAAGTTGTCAAATTAATCTTTGCCGTCTTATTTTCCGTGTATTTAGGCGTAACCGCGATAGATAGCGACTAAATTTATATTGAAAACAAGCATTGGACTAATTTGACAGGACTAAATTTCTTACATCCTTTTCTTATGTTCTTTGTTAGAAAGAGACATAGTGACATTAAAATTAGTTTAGTTGTGAACAACAGAATCAGGGCCATTATCCGCAGTTTTCCTGTAATCAATGGCTTAATATCAACTAACCCTATTAAAATCAAAACACTATTTGCTATACTGGCGCCTCTAGCGGTGAATTGAAGCGCGTTGGCCCATTCAATTAGGATAGGTAAAAGGAGTTGAGATAAAAAAAAACTACTTTTAGAGGTTTTGTGAGTCACCTACAACTATGAACTATGATACTATATACAATCATGTCTTCATAATTAAATATAGGTAGTAGGAATTTGAAATGGAAATAAGACATGTTGACCTTTTTCATCACTGATTCATTGGTAAATGATAGCTCAATGAATAATGGTTTACAGTAAGATCGCTTTGATTATTCTGTTTTACTAAGTGTTATGTTAGCTATATATGATATTTTTCCGTCAACTGACTTTGAAAAAATATAGCCTATGCGGTGAAGCTAAGTCATGTTTGTGAAAGCATGAAAATTTTATCAGTGGCTTTGGAGATTAGTATGTACAAAACAAATAGACTGACAAAAAAAATTTACACTGCATTTGTTACTCTTCCTCCATCACTCAAACAGGTTTTGCTAAATAAATTCCATGTACGCATTCCATACACGTAAAATACAACTCACACCACTGCCTACTGTAGGGAGATATCACTTACAATGATGGGGAATCTGGTGATAGATTACCCAAATCCGCAGGCCCAGTGTAGATTCCCAAACTTCACACATTCCTTTATTTATGCTTTAAACGAAATGGTAATATTTATGGCTCGTGTTTACTGAGTAAAAATTAAAAACATTGTTTGGAATTAGTACAACCATATGATAGCCAAAGAAAGAAATACTACTGATGTCAAATATTACTACCATGTAATAATCATCTCACAGTTTTGAAGCTAGGCTCAGCACAATCAGGAAAGCAACAAAAATGCAAAACGTGGCCCTAAAAACAAAGCTCCTGAAATAGCAATGGGCTGGCCTTACAGTCCGTGGAATAGACAAATGGAGTAAGAGCAACTGGGACCCCAGAGACGGGAAAAGAAGACAGGGAAGGCAGATAAAAAGATGGGATGACGAAATCACTGCAATAATGGGCAGAACCTGGACTAAATGTGCACATCATCATCATCATCATCATCAGCCTATAATGTCCCACTGCTGAGCACAGGCCTCCTTTCACAAATGAAGGTGAAAGGGAATGGGCAATACTCCACCACGCGTGCCCACTGCGGATCGGTGGAGGTAGGCTAGTGGTCAACCTACTGTTGGAATTTTTCAAGCCGCCTATGGGGCATCCAACTAGCTTAACGACTATCACAATTAAGTGATAACCGGGACCAACGGCTTTACGTGCCTTCCGAAGCACGGAAACGCTCGATTTGAAATACCACTAGGCGGTCACCCATCCAGGTACCGACCACGACAGGCGTAGCTTAACTTTGCCGATCGATTAAGAACGGCTAATCAAGCTACACCACGAGCGCTCCTAAATGTGCACATAATAGGTTAAAATATAAACAGTTGGAGGAGGCCTTTGCCAAAGGGCACACAAATTATAAAACGAGCATTGAAAGATGGAAACTGAAATAAAATGGGTATATTGTAAAACAATCTGATAAGCTATAAATAAATAAAAATGATGGGAGATTGTGCCATGAACATCCACTTCAAGCAATGGATTGCCAATTCATAATAAATAATTAAAAACAAAAACCGTAAATATATATCAGTAGGATCCCAGTTATTTGGTTTCCATAGATACAATACAAGCTCTGTACATTTTGGAATCAGTGCCACTGAGGCGACTTTAAAGTGGCATCAATCATAGAGAAAATTACCAAAATCCGCTTCAGATGAATGCAACAAAGGCCATGACCAAATCGCCAGAACAGAAGGGAGGCAGAGGATGCCCACCCTTGACCTGGTAGTCTTATATAAAAAGGAGAACTCAAATAGCTCAAAGAAATGTGTATGTTTCCTATTTTTAGTATATGTTCTACATTGAAAAGTGAGTATATTGTAGGTACATTTGGAACATTACACATTTCTTTCACAATGTATTGATACATATTAATTTAAGCTTAACGGTATACATTTTAGTGGAAATATAGTGGTATACATAATTATTTCACATAGTATGAAAACATGACAATATCAGGTTCCATGGTGGATACCATATTTGGCACATACAACGGCTAGTTAACTATTGCATCCAAGAGGATACATAATTTAATAACATTACAATGGATACATCTCTTTGTAGTTGACTGTACCATTCATATATGCTGGTCTTGTCTACAAGTGGGAGTAAAGAGTCCTTTAAAACAAACCAGACTATCAATCTCAATAGACTTCAAGCATATTTCATGTCTAAATACATTAGCAGTATACAATGTCAAGGCCATGTGTGAGTTCCAATATAATGACCACAATATTACCACCATACATTTGTTATAATTGATAAAGCTAATGAATATTCAATTGATTGTAACAGTTCCATAGTAATTAAATAAAACTTAGCTGATATCAGTTGTAGAGGTCAATAGACTTTGTAAAACAACTGGTAAGTTGTTGGACTAAGTGATCCATTAGAACTGTAAAACTGCTAGTACTCAATACTTCATACTTTAAGTGTATTCAATAAAAGATATTGTCATTATATTAAAAAAACACCACACCTTTCATTTATTAAAATATTAACTTAAATGGTATCTTTTACTCATTTGTTGTTAGCATCTACATTTTATCATTCCAAAATCATAATAATAAACCACCAGATTAAATTTTTATGGCAAAAATTGCACTTAGCACCTGAGGGAATCCAAGAGGAAGAGGTGATCTATGAAAAGATTATGGTACAAAAACTTTTGTATGCGTGAAACAGTTATGACAGACAACAGTTAATTTTACTTTATGAATAGACAGCCGTACTTTATTGCAACTGAGTAGAAAGATTCTTTGAGCGAACTATTAAAAGACAAATTAACCTCAATCTGAACAAGTCTAAATGATGAATTCTACAAAGTAAGGGAATATTTGCAAAGATGAGATTGATAATGATGATGATGATCTTTGCTTAGTAGTAGGATGACTATGGAGAAAAGTAGCAAGAGATAGTGATCAATGGAAGTCCACAGGAAATGATCACAATATCAATGCACAGCTAAGTAAAAAGAAAATAATATTGCAGTAAATCAATAACAAATGTAGCTAAATACAGATTTAGGGAGTTTTTCACAATTGAATTATAGATTGACAATAAAGTTTATGTAATAGCCCATGTAAAGTAATAAATATAATGGTGTGAATAAAACAAATGCCAGGGACTAATAACTGGTGTCAAAGTTTATCGTAGCATTGAGAGCGATCATCATCATCGTCAGCCTGTATCACACTCTCTGCAGGGTATAAGCCTCTCCTCTCTTGCACTAATAATCTCAGCAATGGGTGGTTCAAATGTGCTGACATTGAATTTTAATGTGATTATGTCTATATACTTATAAAATAATAGGAATTATGTTCACAGCTTTTTGTTAACTAAAAACAACCTCTTTGGCATCAAGAAGTTATTCACCGGACCTATATTTCTGCTAAATAATACTATGGAAGAATGTTTTCCGTAACCAAATACTTTAATCAAGCTTTGTGTAACAAATAACACTCATATGACTGATTCTTGGTATAGGAACCTATTGTTTTGCAACTGAACAATGCTTTATTGGTAGTTGAAGATTTACACAAAGTTAAAAGTAGCATGAAAGAAAGTTAAAGGTGAAGGTTGTCAGCGATGTAGCCACTCACCTGATGCAGGGCTGTCAATCCGTCCACATTGGCAGTGTTGATGTCCGCCCCCATTTTCAGGAGTCGCTGCACCTCGTCCTTATCGCCCGACGTGCAGGCAGCCAGGAAAACGATCCCCGGCGAGAACTGTATCCGCGACGCCCGCTTTGGCGTCGGCGGCTGTTTGTTCGTGTCCGACTCCTCCCATCTCTTTAGCTGTTCAGCTCGCTTGAACAGCGCGGACGACGACCGATTATCCGTCATAACTTTAAACAAACACTTTTCACTCAATGTCGACACGGACACTTCTCATGGGGCATATATTTTACAAACAGTACACAAACGCCGACTTAATTTAAAAAAAAAGTAAAATGAAATATGAAACTTACCGTACCAAGGATTGATACGTAAATTTCGGTGATTGTGTCGATGATTGTTCGGTACACTTGTTGATTTGTATTATAATATTATCACACGCGAATACAGTGACATAACCAATATGCTGCTACACATTTAGCGTGGCAGCCATTACGAGAATAAATTTTACAACATACTACCTAATACCTACATATGTACCGAATGTAAAAAGAAAAACTAGGCAGGCAGGGCAGGAGCAGCGAATGAGAAAGCAGTGATGTGACTAATCGAATTGCCTTAGAAATGTATTCGATTATGTGTACCATACACGAGTATGAATAAAAAATCGAAGTCACGTCACAAGCAAAAGAATCAAAATAATTTATGATCAAATTGAAAATAACCATATTAGTTTATATAAACTACATTATTTTAGATTAGCACATAACTGGTTCTATTTTATTCAACTATAAAAGGATAGACGTTTTGAATTTCACGCTCTTAATTGTTTTTAATCAAAATGAATGCCTGAATGCTCGAAAATGTTCATTTGATTTATTGTAAATGATAGTTACAGGAAATAAGTTCTATTCTATTATGGATACATTATGATAAAAAATAAAAACGGTGTCGTTTTATGACTTTTACAAAGCATATTCTTAGATTGAGCACAAATTAATTAAAGAAATAAATCGTCTATTAATTGAATCAATCTATACATTATTTACAAATAATTATATAACACATCATTTTATCCTTATAATGTTTATAGACTTGAAAGTTTGTGTGGATGCAAAAGCTAACTATGCAACTACATATACATCACAATGTTATTTAAAATTGGCTTATTGTTAGATCATATACCTGAAATAAATCATGAGATAATTCTTATCTCGGGTAAAGATTAGATCCTTTGGGAAAGTGCAAACTATTCTCGAAATGATAAAAATACCAAAAATCTTATACACTCCATTCATCCGTCCAATCATCACATAGCCAACTATAATAAGAAGTATCTTAACACTAGTGCTTCGCAAATCCGAGTCTATCTAGAAAATTACAAAACAGTTAATAAGTACTTATTCGATGTGATTAAAATTATTATATCTAACTCGATTATTTAGAGAATACAATTGATGTAAATAAATATCGTATCTGCACAACCCTACTAAGAATGATGGACGAACGAAAAAAAAAAGCGATGTTCTCCAGCGCCATCTGGAGGCGCCATGAGGTTCAAAAAATATTGCCATACCTAAAAATTTACTTGTAAAGTTGTAAACGAAAACATATTGAGGATTTTTTTTTTTCTGTGAAGCTGTAGAGCGTAGGTTTAACGATTTGAAAGTAGACAGGCTACTAATATAATAATAATTACGAAAGCGAGAAACGTACATGTCAAAACGTTTTGAATTTGTAAGCAGGACTTAAGATTCTTGAAGCAGGACTAAGCATATTTTTTCTCCCTATCTCGCGTATAGGTCTTTATTGTTTGCCATCAGTAGATATGTACAAGATATTTGTTGATGAGAGCTGTGAAACCCTAATTGTGTGTTATTTGTGACTTAGTATATATTCCCAAAGGTATTGTTTAGTGTGTAGTGATGGTGAATTGTTGTGTAATTGACTGTAAAAGCCGTAGTGAACGAAATGAATCAAACATAACCTTTCATCGGTCAATATTTTTTTATCTAATACAGTAAGTAAATCAAAGGATTATTATACCCAAGTGTATTTTCTGTAAATATCATGCAAATTTAATAGATAATTTCGTCTAAATACGATAAAAATCCAAAATTATGTGTATTAATATGTCGAACTATCGCTATCTGTCTCTATCTATATGAGTGGACTGGAGTTGATTTTGATTTTGATTTGGAAACAACGTCCTATTTTATAAATGATAATTGTTTTTTTTTATACTACTTAGGCAGCAATCAAGCATACAGCCCGCCTGATGGTAGGCGGTGACCGTAGCCTATGGACGCTTGCAATACCAGGGGTGTTACTCGCACGTTGCAACCTTGCAGAAATCTCTTCACATCCTTTTTGAAGAACCCCACGCTGTGCTGTGTATTGGGAAAACCACGGCGAGGAGCTCATTCCACAATCGTAGTCTAAAGAATAGATATTATTATAAGTAGTGAAATGTCAAATTTATACTAAGATTGATCGTTTAGTAAAGGTTCCGGTTCGCGCCGACCGCAGGCAGCAGCAGCAGCTGACACTGTCGCCACGACACTACTCTTTCTTTTTTCGTTCCTATATATTACTATGGTGTCGATGGCTACGGCAAGTATTTTGTAGTAAGTAATACATAGAAACCAGTACGGCGACAGTGTCGCCTGCTGCTGCTGCCTGCGGTCGGCTGCGAATCGGAACCTTTACTAAACGACTTGTACTAGTATCTATTCTGAGCCAGTATCGAGTTATATTACAAGTTGCTATTATATCTTCATCCGTTCTTATTCTTATACTTTCATCGCATTGGTAAGTTGTTACTAAGGTGGCAAACAAGATTATGAGCCGCCTGATGGTAAGCAGTTACCGTAGCATATGGACGCTTGCAACACCAGGGGTATCACTCGCGCGTTGCCGACCATTGGGAAAACCACTGCGAGGAGTTCATTCCACAATTTGAGCATCCGCGGAAGGAAGCTCCTTTGAGACCGTACAGTTCGAAACAATTCTGGTTTCAATGTGTGAGGATGGACTCCCCGTCGATGGCGAGAGATGCGATGGTGGAAGGTAGCCGTGGGCACCAATTCTACTTCAGAACACTGTCCGATGTACAAGCGGTAGAACACACATAAGGAGGCAAAGTGACTCCGCAGACCGAGGGGCTCTAAACCGTTTGTGAGCTCGGGATCGTCGACTATTCTAGAGGCACGTCGCTGAAACGAGTCTTAAGGCCCAAACTGATATCCAGGTGCCCCCGCCCACAGAAGACAACAGTACTCCATATGTATAAAGTTGCAGCCTTTACCCCGATGTGGACTGACTGCTTTGCTTTGTTGAGCACTCCGAGCTTTTTGGATGCCAGCTTTATGTGACTACGGAACAAAACGTCACTAGAAATATCGACGCCAAGGATCCCGATGCTTTTACTGATGCTCAAGGACGTGTTCTGGAATTGTTCTGGAACACCAGGTAATTGCTGTATATTGTTGAGGAGTTCCCTCGACTGTCTTTCGGCTCCATCACCTGGTCGACTCCAGACCTTCATTAAAATAGAAATGCTGTAAAATACTTAATGAAAAAATTAACAAACGCACACCAAACGCATTAGTCGCCACTACGATTTTCGAAGGTTCCCCTCGATTTCTCTGGGATGCCATCATTAATGGCATCCCATGCCATTAATGGCAGTTCATGGAGTAGCGGGCAGTGAGCGGCGAGCTATATGAACTAAGCGCCAAAGGCTTTTAATACTGGTTCGGTTTGTTCGATGGCTTGTTCTAAAACTAGAAGTACTTAGGTAATTTGTAATTTCATCATCATCTGATTCTTAGACTACACCACTGTGATTCTATTAGGTAGATATCGGACTTCGTCAGTTTGCGTCATCAAGAATTCTGCAGAATCAGTCGCTAAAACTAGCGGGCCTAAACCATCACAACAGGTTAAAGCATAAAAAGTGGTCTGGCTTTGAAAGCGCAAGATAAAAGTCTCTCGTCCTAAATAAAATAAATATAGAATGGATCCATCGGTTTGTCAGTGGAGAATATCAATCGATTATTTGTCTTTAGACAAGCTGTTATATTTTTCTGTTCTAGAAATACTGTATGTTACCATAAACAAGAAAATTCATAAATCTGTAACAGAGAACATACTAACTAAATAGTTTTCGGTACACTCGCGGCCTCTGGTGGTTGAACATTGCATCATTAGTTTTGACAAGGAGTCACGGAGTCGGTCAGAAATTTTTCGAAATTCAAGATGGCTAAGTGTCACGATGGTCTCTTGAATTGTTGTCGTTGAATATTATTTGTTTTGTGAGAAAAAAGTGATTATCCATCATGGCTGACTTAAGTGTTGATATATTGAAGTTGCCGGACGAGATAAGAGATAAATTAGCTGAGTTAGACTTGGAGTTATCTGAAGGTAAGTGGCACCAACTCTGCGTTTCTCGTAGATCGATATTAGATAATTTTGATTTTTTGCGAATAAGTTTTATTAGTTCTTTTATTGTTTGTTAATCGATTATAGGTATATGTTTTGTTTATAAATAAGTTAAATCTAAACTTTGGGCACTGGTTTATTTGGTATTTACTTGAATGACGACAGCTGATGTTTTCGGTGTAAATAAAGAACACTCGAATGTTAAAATCAGATTCGTGTAATATTGTTGTGATGATGATAGTATGAACGAGGCTCAAAACTGACGATCGACTTGTTACGTTGTCACACATCGCGATCCGAGCAATGCAACAAACTGCACGATCGACTCATAGTTGTACATTTCGCGATACAAACTTCGTTCGATGCAACTTTGTTGGACGACCTTAATTTTACATTTACTTTTTCCATTCCGACAGTACTTAATTAAAAAGTATTTGTTGGTGAATTCCTTTGAAACACTTGCCTTTAAAAAATGATTCATTAATTGATTTGCAACACTGTTTATATATTTTGTAATCATGTCTAATTTTAGTGACCATCATTACTTATCAGTTCTCTACATACAAAGTAGGCATGCAATGTACAGTAAGAACTTATTGTCACACAGTGGTAAATCATACATAAGATGTGGAGTCTAAGTTATAGTAACATCAAATTACTCATATCCTTTGTGTTTGGTTTGTATGGTCAATTTAGACTTATTCATTTCACTGTGCAGGATGTGAGGGCTTATATACTTCTTGAGAGTTTGGGCTGTACAATTAGATGAATGTAAATTGTAAACATATTTTTTTCTTATTGGATTTTTATTTGTTATGTTGCACATGTATGGTAGGTATGTTTTCATAATTTACTAAGTGAATTAATATCATGGGACATCCTCACACACGGTCATCTGAACCCAAACTAAGTAGAGCTTGTACTATGAAAACCAGATAATTGATATAATACATATACCTACTACTTTCTGTTTGTAAATACATACTTAATATACATAATTACACCCAGACTCAGGACATGCAGACATGTTCATCCACACATGCCTGTGGGTGGGAATCAAATGCGGGCCCTGTGGGGGGATAGGTCAAGTTGGAGTTGTTGGTTGTGATTCCATTCTTCTTAACAGACCACACCAAACAGCCCATCATAACTAAAGACCTTTGATTAAATAATTAAATTTATCTGTTGAAACTTTTTAATAATTGCCTGACAATTCTCCAATCCTGAACTATAGGATCAAAAATATGTAGCTCAAAGCACATGCTAATTTTACTGTGTAGTAATGGAAGCACTATCAAAGGATAGATTTTTTACTTTTTACACCAACAAAGAACAATATATGATTTAACATAATATTTATTTCCAACAAATATGAAGGCAGCAATGAAACTTCGATGTAACAACAGACATAATCCTAACAGCCCATCATAACTAAATACCTTTGATTAAATAATTAAATTTATCTGTTGAAACTTTTTAATGATTGCCTGACAATTCTCCAATCCTGAACTATAGGATCAAAAATATGTAGCTCAAAGCACATGCTAATTTTACTGTGTAGTAATGGAAGCACTATCAAAGGATAGATTTTTTACTTTTTACACCAACAAAGAACAATATATGATTTAACATAATATTTATTTCCAACAAATATGAAGGCAGCAATGAATCTTCGATGTAACAACAGACATAATCCTCTTATTTACTTAATATACTAAATGAATGTTGATAAATTAGAATGACCTATATCTATATCATTGTATTATTTATATCCTTTATTAAATGAAACATAAAGTTCTTTTTCATTTGTATTTCAATTATATATTTCATCTTTCGAAAAATTATAGAAACACTACATTTATTAAGTTGAAGTGAAAGAATTAGACAACATTTTGGCTGCCATTATGATGTGACTAATTTGCTATTATATCAATTAAACTTTATGGATCAACGTTGTGATATAAGAGGCTTCAGTTAAAGACAGTTATGTGTGTGCAATGTTTACTATTGTTTGAGTTTTTATCCACGTTTTTATCATGGGGTTCAACCCTTATAAAGCTAACCCCACAAAATATCATTTTGAAATGAAAGTGTACAACTTATAGCATTAATTCCCACATTCATAAACTAATCGGTATTGAGAAGTAAGAACTACTTAAAAACATCCCAGTAACAGTACATTATTTTGCCTATAACAACGTGCCAGAGTTTATAAACGATAATTATCAAATTAGGTGATTACATTAAATAATCATTATACATTACAAAATATTTCACATTGATTTACTCATTATTTTAATTCCATGCAATATGATTGTATTGTATTGAATATTATATCCAGACTTGCACTGGGAAATTTCTTTTAAACAGATATTTCTATTTAGATGTCAGTAAAGGAGTGCTCCACTTGATTAAAATATATTCAAATACAGGTTTTGATAAATACCTAGCCTAAATCCATTAAAATGTTTTTAGAACTTGACTGTATTTTCTGTAACAATTTAAAACTTAAATGGCTTTATGCTCACATTAGTGATCATATGATCTTTGTTTCATCAAAATATTTGTGAGTAAATGATAGTCGAAACCTACAATGAGCTTGAGCTTTCAGTGAAGGAAAACATCGTGAGGAAACCATAGCATGGTGGTAGGGTAATACAAAGTACTCACCTGGCTAGCTACCACCCTCAAGTTGAGAATCTGTCGCCAAACACCTATCTGTGTGTTCAGACAGCTGCACTTGGAAGCCAGTTCCTTTTAAGCTTTGTGTGCTACAATCAATTACCATGGAGAGATTGCTGTAAAACGACAGGCCTATACACAGAAAAAAATCAGTTTCTAAGATAGTCTGAGAGCTACATGCTGTGTTTTGCAATTTGATTTTATATAAGGATGGGGTTAGTGCTTCGGGGAGTCGCCGTTATCGACAGATGGTATAATACCGTTAAAGAATAACACTAAGGGCCTAAGTTTTACCTTGTATTTTTTCCTTAACCACAAATTTTGTATGAATTTTATATCTTCTTGCCATGCGCCAGCAATGCGAATGTTTATTTCAATGTTTTAATTGTTTGTTTATAATCTGCAATGTTTACTCTGCTAATGTGGTAATAAATGCAATTGCGAAGTGACTATATACCTACCCTCTTATGTTATTAAATATTATTTATATATTTTTTATTACTGGTCTTTGTATGAATGCTAATAACAGCTGCTAGCGAGATTGATTTCATTGATAGTTAAATACCTAAAAAAACACTTAGGTAGCAAACACGCATATAGCCCGCCTATTGGTAAACGGTTACCGTAGCCTAAAGATGCTTGCGACACCAGTTTGAAGAAGAGTTGTGAGGAGTCGCTGTGCAAGGTTCTGCGCAATGTTATTTGGTACTAAACCTCGGGGTAAACTGCTAGCACAGCGCTCCTGGAGCTCTGGCAACATTTATACAACAATACAAATCAATTCGGGTTTATCAATAAAATACACACACTAACGTTTATAGGTTTAAGACTTTTATTTCTCTCACTAAGAATTTACAATTCACTTACATGAGGAATTAAATACTTATTTACTAGTAACAAAATAATGAGCGTACAGATTAAACTAAACATATTAAAACTACATAACATAAACATATTAAACTATTACTAACAGTTATAATACACACACTAATATTAACGTAACGTTACAGACACTCACTAACGTTTTCTATAACTCCGCACCCGCCCCCCCTAGACAAGATGGTTGTCGACAACCATCTTGTCTACTGGCCCTTGGCTTGTGACCCATTACAGTTGACGATTTTATAATCTCATTCCGGTTTTGCAATTGCCGCAAACGGCAAAATTATAATTAAAAACAACCAGCAGTTTTTCCATTGAAGCAACATTTTTGCTTTAAAACTTACCTAGTCATTGTTTAACAATACTAGTTACATGTAGGTACTTTTCAATCAGTAGGAGTAACAACTAAACTTTAAAAATGCAACCTTCTGAATAGTTGAAAGTCTCTCTCAATTAGAGTAGTCGGATCCGTCATAAGAATTTCCTCGATGTTAGAGACTCTCGGTTGGTATCTTAAGAGGGGTTCCTAGTTGCGAGGAATTTGAAAAATAGGTATTTGAAGAAACCATTGCCGTCGCGCTATGCCGCTATGCTAAGCGCTATGTGCGATAGGGACATCTGCAGCTCAGACCGATTTATTAACAAAAAAATTGACGAAATCGACGTTTCGTTTTCCCCATATTCCTCCTCGAAAACTGAGCCTCATAATTTTAAGTAAGGGGTTATCTAGGTCCCTATTACTTTCTTTTATGTTAAAATCTTTTCAAATTTGTCTGGTAGTCCTTTTAATCACCGCGGAAAAATAGGGCATTTATTGTAATTTTTGGCGGGCCATAATTTCTTTAATAATTAGTTGCTGAAAAAAAGAAGTAACAGGACGTGTCCAAAGCAGAACTTGATTATATGAAAAAAATATGATGACGAGGCATTATTCAGGAAGAAAACAGGGGAATACATTTGTATGGATTAATCGCAGCCCAGCTCCCGTCTTAATATCTTTCGTGACACCACACGCCATATCTTACCAACAAACACTACGATTAACAAAGGTTTTCGTAATAATAAAGCCTGAAATTATATCCACCTGTGTTACCCTAGCTGGATCATTGTGAGTATGAATGACCATGCAGGTACATTACATACTCATTGTCTACTTTCGTAGGTATCTATGTAATGTTACTTCTCACTTCCTACTTCATTATATTAACAGTGAATATAAAATGGCGTTAATGTTTGCTGTTTGCTTCTGCTGACCAAATCAGCAATGAATCCAATATTTCTAAAGTAATTTGACTCATCTATTGGTAATGATAAAGATGATACACATATTAGTAAATAGGTACTATAAGTATTTATGATTTCACTACACTTTCCGTAGGTTCACTTGTGTTAACAACGCATAGCACTTGTTTTGTACACATAAAGATGTTGTATGTAGAAATCTTTCTTGAACCGTGTCCTAATTGAGTTTGATGTAAGCGTCGTCGCCACAACCGGCATCGGCTGGTGGCGGCAGCGGCGACGCGGCACCCTTGCGAATAAAACTAAAAAGAAACGATGAATCGAGTTTCTTTCCCTTCTGTTGGATTTAAATTCAATATTATTTTAGTATCTTAATTGTAAACCCTCGCCGTAGCCGTATCTTCTAAATAATGGTTCTCAAAGTTGTTAAAATGTGTCTCGAATGATAAAAAATGATGCTCAATTTTGTAACACGTAAAGTCTGAATAGTCTGTTCTCTGTTGTAAATCTATCGTCCTACCTGATTTACAATGCACGCTGCCGCCGCTGATCGGGTGAGGCGAGTCGGTGCGCCCGCGCACTTACTACCTTTTACCGGGAAAGCGCGAACATGACGCATCAGCACAAACCCGTTTTGTCGTCATGACGCGGTCTGACTAAGCGGCCTGATCCGTGGCCCCAATTACGTTTCTTTAAAGTAATATAATTGATGTAGTGTTGTTTTTTTCGTGTCTATGCGCACACCAGACCAGCCGCAAGCAATGGAATGTCAGTATTGTGGTGTCAATTTAGGAATAGCTAGTTAAACATAGAAGCTCATCGACCGTGTATTTCACACACTATAGTGTATATGACACGATAACTGTAAAAAAAAACTGTTATGATTTACGTGAAAGCTAGATAAGGTTACCTTTATATAATTTCGACACTATGTGGTTTGTTAATTCTCTCTGTAAGAGCTTTTAATTCTTCGTTTACTCTATCCTAGCGGTACAGGGGTAAAGCAACCTACCTTATGTGTTCTACACGTTTCACCAATATTATATAACGACGTGCATAGCAAACGTTGGCATAATGTACCAAGTTCCTGCAAATTATGTGTTGTGTGTGAATGTTCCCGCAACATTGTTGGTAGCCCACATGTTTTCAATCAACATACATACGGCTGTTTTGAATGCTATCTTATCTTAACTTTCTATAATGTAACTATGAGCTCCTAAACGTATAAATACAGTGTATCTTAAAGGTTGAAAGAAGTTGAATTCTCAAAAAGACATCAATCACATGGCATCCAAAAAGCTTGGAGTGCTCAACAGAGCGAGGCAGTACTTCACATCGGGGCAAAGGCTGCAATTTTATAAGTCTCAAGTCCGGCCTCATATGGAGTACTGTTGTTATATGTGGGCGGGGCACCTGGATACCAGCTTGTACTTACGAACTGGTGGTAACTTCAGTAGCTTTGACATTCATAAGTGCCCTACTAGGGCCTAAATTGAATAAATGGCTTTGACTTTGACTTTGGACCTTTAGACTCGGTTCAGCGAAGTGCCGCTAGAATTGTCGACGATCCCGAGCTCACAAACGGTTAAGAGCCCCTCAGTCTGAGGAGAGACTTAGCCTCCTTATGTGTGTTCTACCGCTTGTACAACGGAGTGTTCCAAAGAATTGTTCGACTTGATGCCCACTGCTACCATGCACCATCGCAACTCTCGCCTTCGACGGGGAGTCCATCCTCATACATTGAAACGAGAATGTTTTAGAACTGTGCGGGCTCAAACGAGTTTTCTTCCGCCGACGCTCATACTGTGGAATGAACTCTCCGCCGTGGTTTTCCCAATGGAGTACAGCATGGGGTTCTTCAAAAAGGGTGTGAAGATGTTTCTTCAGGGTCGGCAACGCGCGAGTGATACCCCTGGTGTTGCAAGCGTCTATAGGCTACGGTAACTGCTTACCATCAGGCGGGCCGTTAGTTTGTTTGCCATTTTAGTGGTATAAAAAAATCACTTGCATGATAACATAATCAACTTAAAACTTGATATTTTTTATCGTTATAGTAAAAGATCTTGTAGAGGATACTTCATATAATATATGTTTTCCCTGTGAGTGATGATGACACATCATATATAACCTATAGCTATGAAATAACCAATTAATCGAACTATTCATAAGATGTTATTCATTCCTTTGTCCTAACTAAATAATCCCAGTGATTCTTTTAAGACCATGCGTGAGTTGGTTCTATAAATAGAAAAAAAAGTAGTAGTATACCTAATAATTTCTTACATAGATCCAACCACAGGATCCAACAAAGTCGTAATGTTTATATTAATCATTCAGTCAATCTAAGGACACTAATTTCTTAATCATATCGCATCATGTCTTTGTATCTGAAAATCTGGCAATTTGCGACAAGCTAAGTCGTCGGTCCCACAGAGAACTGTCTAGATTTCTGCGTTCATAATAGTACAAGGTATTATTGCCGTGTCGGTCGACGCTATTATTCCTAGGTTTTCTTACATTCTAGTAACGCGTAGCTGTTTTGTTTTTGTACAAAACCATGGGTACCGCATTCAAAATTTAGTATGCATGCATAAAACTAAAAACAAAATTTCTGTGGTCAAGTTTAAGTTGTTTATTTCACCCTACCTTGAATATGCACTCGGTAGCGGTCACAGACAGTCGCGGTCTAACGGTTACATTATGCAACGAAAGCCAATAAAGCCTAAATGATACATCGAATTACGGTCGAGAATATCGAATGTCTGCTCTGCAGGCATGGATATTTCTTTACGTAAATTTCCACTAAAAATCATGTACGAATACTTGTTTCAGTGGCTTCTGATTGTAGACGTTCTAATATTATTAAAACTCACGTCTGCAATCGACTAGGTATAACATGCAAATAGATTTCTATTTACAAATGATAGCGCTTTATGTTCTACTAGGAACAGAGCGGTATAATAATAAATATAGTGGGCAGCACCATATAGCGGTTGTCTACCAAGTATATAATACTTCATCGCGCTAATGCACACGTGCGTGTCACAATAGTTAACAATCAACGTATACGTGTGTGGATAGGTCGGTTCGTATTTGAACGGCACGAGGCAACTACAGTGCCTTGACAATCTTACGCATTATGCATGGAGCATTTTTCTCAAAATGTTATTAGGTCTATCTTCGTTCACATACCAACAGTATTTGGATTATTTATGCCTGTTGAATTATTTGTTCAATGTTATCAGGCTAAATAAATATTACATTGGTGCCGATTCTTTTGTAAATCGCACTAATTTTAATCACATCAAATCTCTTTCTATCAAATATTATTGAAAAAGAATAGAATATATTTAAAAATGTCAAATTAAATTAGTCCTTGCCGTTTTCATTTGCAGGTAAATAGACGTTTACGTTTATGTTGAAAACAAGCTTTGGACTAATTTGACAGGACTAAATTTCTTATGTTCTTTGTTAGAAACAGATAGTGAGACCAAATTAGTTTAGTTGTAAACAATAGAATCAGCACCATTATAAGGCTAATTTAAAAAAATACTCATGAAATGTCTCATGTCGTTACGGATCCGCGTCGTCAGTCTATAAATTGACCATAAACATATGTGTGTGAGGACTTAGTATTCACGATGACTATGTTCACAGCCAGACATTGAGATAACCATAAATATGCTCGGACGCGTGTGCGTGCGCATCGCTACCGACCAGCGCGTGCTAAATTGCATTCGGTTTTATGACGAATGGGAATGAGTTAAAAATGATTCAATCCAATGTTATTGATTGAGTAATACAGTTGTACGAGGTTTACGGTTGGTGTTACGCTGACGAAATTTTGACGGCGTAAAGTGTTGTTCTTATCTACTTAACTCGCTTACGATTGTTAAAACAATAAGATTAATCTATTATTATAATTAATGCAATGGTGGGAGAATATTAAACAAATACATACATTAATCGCTTGGCTTAAATTTTTTGGCGATTAAAAATATAACAATGACATGAATTGTTATAAAAGGACGCGAGAGCATACGGGTTAAAAAAAAATTATAAGGCAATGATCTGACAATACACGCATCAACATTGTTTAAGGAAACTGGTGCTCAGACTGATGACGATGAACCAATTACATCTGTCGTCAGTCAGTACTATTATCTGTTCTGTGACTTATACAAAAACTGTATGACGTCGAATACAAGTTAACCCTTTTATATGTTGAACTCGATTATTAGAAGGCTCTAGTAATTATCTCGAATAGGTTAAAATAAAGAATAATACCTTATTTTTTGCGATGCAGAGAATGCCTTACGCAATTTTTGAATAGACACAAGTTGCCCAACTCGTGTAGGCATAGGAAGCTCTCACAAATAACATAAAGGATGCCCTCTATAGTATAAAAATATTATTTCGTTATTTTGTGACAATATACTTATAGTAGCAGTAGCTAGTTTTGCTCCACTAAAAGTCTATAAAGATATACCGTTGAACTGCTCAGTTAATAAATATTATCAAAAACAAACGCTATGCAATCTGATAAAATATCGACAGAAATGCGAGCAAAATGTATCCAACAGAACGTTGCCTCGGGTGTGCGAGGCTTCCTTTTGTCCCCACTTTCTTTACACCATTTAAACGATTGAAAATTGTAAATATATTTTTTCATAATTCTGAGTTAACTGGAAGTTGAAAGTATCAATAGTGTTTAAAAAGGTTTCAATTACATAAATCGTTCCTCGACGCTTAACTTTCAACTTGTTTTTTACGCCACACGTTCAGATAACTGAAAATAAACTAATGTATCTTTTTAAATCTTATTTTTGTTTATTCCCTCTGTGGATGTGCACATTAGAAATAAAGTGGTTATTTATTTCCATCTGAAGTGGTATGAACTTAATTGAATAATACTCTAAACTAAACAATTACATCAAGCTCAAAATTACTTATTGTAAGGCTTGGACTTTCTGTCCTCCTTTCGCTCATTTTGGCCTTTTTGGTCCAATCTTTAGATGGGGGTCCAACACATACCTCATAATGTAGTTTGATGCACAATATCTAGCGATGTCACGCGATCAATTTAATTTTTATTCAACCATTTTATTTTATAATGGTAAAATTGTATGTTGACGCTTCCTCCGTCCGTATTCTTCGAATGTTTATATGAAGATACGTTCTAGTAACTTGAATAAAATCACAATGTAGATATATTCCTTAGCGACATGAGGTCAGATTTGTTAACCTTTCAATTATCATAACCAATCTACTTTGGCAATTTGGTAAATGATGTGACCTGTTTTGCTAAAAGAAGCCCGAAGAATAGCATCGAAATAATCTATGTTTGATCTTCATTATAAGGGCAAGCATTAGAATTAGGAAGTCCAGAGGTAGAGAGCTATCCGAATCACTCACATGTATGTTATGTGATTTTTTGTAGTTTACCGAGCTATGACAATTTTTATTGTTTTTTGATCAAAATCTGGCTTTGATATTTTTCATCATACGGACGTTAATTAATAGTTGAATAGTGATCCTAAAGAATGCATAAATATTTGTTGCCAGTCAGAGACATAACGATTTAGTTAAAAAAAAGTCAAAACTTCATTTATTTTTAAATCAAAGACAGGAAACGTTCAGGAGTAGACATTTGTATCAATTCAATATATTTTTCAACGCAATGCAAGCATTGACTATTTTTGATAGCGAATATATGTGAATCTGCTATGTTCACTATTCAGCTGATTTACGAAAATTAATCATACATGTATGAAAAATATTAATCATATATTGGTTGGTTAAAAATCATGGAAAATTGTCATAACTCGAAAACTACAAAAAATCGCGAAATGCGGGGTGATTCAGGTATCTATTAAGCTTCTCTACCTCTAGACTTGCGATTGACTACATCTTACCAAAGTAATTTTTATACCCTTTAATATCTAATTCTGAAGTGCTTCTTGCGCCGTTTTGGGTAGAGGTAATTGAAACGGAGAACTGCTAAGCCATTCGCCATTATATTGGGTTATGAATAAGCGTGCAAGGTTTCAGCTGATAAAAACTTGTGTATTTGTATGTATGTATGAACGTAACCAAGATTGTTGAAAACTTGATAATTCCAGTTACACATTAAAAATATCGTTTCAAGTAAAAGCGTGCAAATGTTTGCATCCCTAGTTAGAGTTCCCTTTTACCGTCAGACGTAAACTGTAAATAGACAAGCCAATAAACATTTATTATATTGACGTTAGAGTTTCCATGATGTTTCGCACTTCGCACGTTCGCGTTAAGCGTATAATATTGCACAAGCGTAGGTCGTTATCGGTTTCCAGTATTCTTTGCCACGTCTTGCAGTTCTCTGCTGACATGTCATTTTCGCTAATGGATACGTATTATAATGGTATATTTAAGTTGGTTTTCGTAGAGGCTTTAACTCGCCTACTCCGTAGTCGGAGTCGGAAAAGCGACGAATGATATCCGAGATTCAATTCTAACTGCCTATACGTAGGATATTTAATATCCTTTTCGTTTGATTATATCCTTCCCCTATTTTTCTAAATATAAGATGCCTTTGATCTAGGCCTCTTTGAAATAAATTTATTTAATTTAGTTATCATCCAGATTTATGCAAACATACTTTCATAAGCAGTAGAGGAGTAGTATTTAGTCTGGTACGGTACTGGAAACTTTGTCATAATTGATATGAAATACTTCTTTTTCATACGTTCACACTGCAGGGGCACGATCCTCTCTAGCCTGAAAGCCATATTCCTGCCTGGGTGGCTAAAATCGAAGCATTACCAATATTTTTAGATTTTTTTTATCTATTTTTTGCTTTGCTGAAAGGAATTCATTTCCCTAATTAAAAGTGGGGCTACAAGTTTAAATGGGGTATCATATGAAAGAGTTTTTATTGTACATTTCAAAGGTTTTTATTTTGCTCTTATGTTGTTTAGTTATTGACTTACGACGAAAAATGTTACCAGTTTTTTTGAAATCATCAAATACCTTCACAAACAAATTAAGTTATGCAGTCCGGTTTTTTTCTATGGTCGCAACCCTCGGTGCGTGAGTCAGACTCTTGGCCGGTTTTTATTTACCTTCAAAATGTTTGTTAACTCGTATCGGTTGAATCCCTTTTAACCGAAAACGTCTTTATCCTTGGTTCAGAACGCTCCACTCTCGCGTGGAGTGACATTTAAATGTGGTTAATTAAATATTGCTTAGGTTTTGAAACGAAATCAGTTGCAATTTTTGTCGTGAACTTTAAATATACTTAATTTGTTGTAACCGGAGTTCATAGGACACAGCAACTTGCAACTAGTAGTGAATATTTGATTTTCATATAATCAACTAGCGAAAAATAACTACATCAAAAACTATTGGTGGTAATTTCAGCAGCTTTGACCTTTACCTAAATTTAATAAATAAATAGCTTTGACTTTATTGCGTAGTTAAAAAAGAACTATAAACGCAAAACCAGACGGACATAGTTACCGACTTTGTATTCTATTGAATAACTATTTAAAGAAAAGATATCAAATTGACCACCTCATACTCAGATACAGACATGTGGTTTATAGTTGTTTACGCTAATAATTTTTGTATGTGTTCAGTGGGAAGACATACAAAAATTATTAGCGTAAGCAACGAAAAATAATTAATTAAAGAGAAAATTGCACAGCACACGTGTCTACAGTTAAATTCGTCGCACCCACATGAAATCACAGACTGAAAACGTTTTTCATTGAGTCAGCTATGATGTCTGCGTTGACGTTTTATGATCAACATTGCAATAGAATCAGTTCGTCAATATATTTGACAGACATTGGCAGATATTTCGAAGTCCGAACTATAAGCCGGTGTCCAGTTGCCGCAACTGAATACTGTGTCCAGTGTCGGAAGGGAAAACTGTCAACGTTTGTGCAAATGGCTAACTCGATATATGTTTAATATGCTTTAAAAAGTTGTGAGTATACTTACCACTCATAACTATTTACAAATTAGCTGGCCCGGTGCGACTTCATTAGCGTGGTTTTCGCTTAACCTACCCTACCCACCCTACTACCCTACAAAGTATCCTATGTCCATCTCCTGGTTCTAATTCTAAGCTACCTCCCCACCAATTTTCAGCCAAATCGGTTTAGCTGTTCTTGAGTTGCAAACAGTGTAATTAATATGCCTTTCTTTTATATATATAGATGTACATACTAGGTTTATTAACTTTATGAGTGCTGCAGACCGATTGTCTGTTTACAAATACCTAGACTGTTTACAAAAAGACTGTTTTACAATCGGCCGAATAGCTGATCAAGCTGATCGTAAATGCATTTTATTCGACATCGGCAGCTTACATTTTGAAGCGTCTATGGCTATTCATTTTTGAGAGTCTATATTGAAGTAAAGTATTCGATTATTCAATGTTTATATCGCAGCCGTTCCGGTCAGTTACGTCAGCATGTAGTGTTATCAGATTCTGGCCGTTAAATTAAAACAGATAATAGTATGTATATGGTGGCTGAACAGTGAACAATACAAACTATAACTGTACTGTCACTGGTATTCAATCTTTTGTTTTCAATCAATTATACTCATCAAGGCTTTTTGTCTGTGCGTTTCGCGCGATTTATAGCGGTATTGAATCATTTTGAAAATGCGCTCGACCGCTGATTGGTCATTGCTGTTAGTAATCAGTTCAAAAGTACTTAATAGTTGCGTAATTGGATTGCTCGGTATTAAATCTAAAAAGATTTTTCCTCGATGGCTTTACCACAATATAACTAATTACTTGTATTGTGGTCATATGTCAACAATATAATATAGAGCCGACCAAAGTTCACAGAAGTTGGCGAAGGCTTAAAGCGAAGCTCTGTCCCACGGCTGCATACTCTACGGAAATCGATAATGTATTCACTCAGGGCTCTCTGTATGGCGGGTGACATGAAATCTGAAAATTAGCTAAGCTTGTCGTCTACGATAGAAGAATGTGAATGTGTTTTTTTTTTGAATTGACAAGAATATGCCGGCCCAAGATTTAGCCTTAGCACCCGGGGTCTGAATGTGATCAATATTATTTGAATGGGTTTACTTTACCCCCGGGGTACAGAATTTAAATGATTTGTGGGTCAGTTAAGGTCTCTACCTACAGTTTTAGATACGTACGTCAATCAAAACTTAAGTTGAGTTTAAATACCTGGGGGTCTAGACAAGATGGATATCGACAATCGTCATCTTCGCCATGACACTACTCTTTCTCTTTCGTACACTATGGTGTCGCTGGCTACGACAGGTATTTTGTAGTAATACATAGAAACCAGTAGTGTCGACTGCTGCTGCTGCCTGCGGGGTCGGCTGCGAACCGAAATCTTTACTAAACGATCAATCTTAGTATGAGATTGACATTTCACTACTTGTATTATTTATCTATTTTGTGCCAGTATCGAGTTATATTACATGTTACTATAGTATCTTCATCCGTTCTTATTCTTATACTATTCATTGCATTGGTGTGTTGTTCAGCGTTTCTGGAATAGGAAAAAAATTGGCTTTGCAAAGCCCGCTGGGCATTATCTAGTATCTACTATCTATAATCAATGTCACGTTAGATACCCATAGTTTTAACGTACTCTACTATGTAATTTGTTGTTTGTATTAAAGTCCTGTATCGATTTACTAAAGCAGCGATTTCATGAACAAGTTTAGTACGATGGTTTTTAATAACCTCCTATTTCTTTATACGATTGCAAAGTGTCAATATCATCGATCAGTTAGCTTATATGATTATAGCAATTAGTATATTATATTGAACGTAGTTCCCACCCAGTATTTACTGCCACGCTCGCAACCGCCTCTGGTGACAGTCACTATATCATTTCACTAAATGCATGTGAGTGCTATTACATCGCCACTTCGTTTATTGTTCATAACTGTTATATTGTCACTAATAAACTCAATTGAAGCACGCGGAAGAATAATGTAGTTCGTAAAAACATGGAATGCGCACAACTTTTGGTGCACTAATTACTACCATTATTTATTATACTATGTTACTATTTCGTTGCTTATCGATATGTAGGTATTTTGAGGAAAATAACAGTAAATTCCCAATTGATCCAAAAACACAGGCTAGAAGATTTGAAGACTGACACCTATCTGAAACAATATATATCTTTCTTACATAGTTTTGGAAGCTAACATGGAAATTATCAAAACATGGAAGGTATGGAAGCTATCGTGATAATTGATCCCAACTTTAATCACCTAAATAACGTCAAATTGTTTGACAATGACAGCAAGGTGACGTTATTTATTTGACCATTTATTCAGTAGATTTAGATAAATAGCGTTTATGAGTAAGGCCGTTAATATATAAGTAATCTCATCTTCGAGGAACAGCATTATACACATTTGAATTAATCTATTATATTGTGTGTTGGTATGGTGTCTTTAAATTAATATTGCTTAAAGCAGGTACTATTATTATTTACTCGATAGCGCATAATACAGACGCGCGTCGAGCATGTTTTTTTTTCTTTATTTCAATTGTGAGTTTCTTCCGGTCAGGCACTTGGTGACGATTTTCAACTTGAGGGTGGTGGTTAAATTTGAGTTTTCTTCTGTCCGTATTCATGTTCAAACTAATCACACCGTCCACAGTCTTTTTCCTATATAAACTCTTTTAGTCGGTTTACTTTTACTTCCTATTATATTCTTATTCCTTATCCTATTTACAATAACACCATTCAACACTTATACCTATGTAGATATTTACATACTAACTTCAGGCCTAATAAACATAGAAACGTATTTCCTCGAGATAACTATACAATACATTTACCCTATTGAGTAATAAAATGGATAATTAATTAATATATTACGAAACAAGTATTTTTCTTCAGTTATATTTCGCTTGTAATATGAAATCATTGATGCTACAGTAGTACCCAACTGATAAGGCGCGTCGTGAAACTTCGTTCGCACAGAAAAGAAACTGTGGCCCCGAAGATTAACGAAAGAATGCTTAAAATTTACAATCAACCTTAGATCACTACTATAAGGTTCGTAATACATCGGTAAGATTAATTTATTGCACTAGTACCACAACCCACATCTCAGCTTATGATACCTCACTCAAGGATAACTGAAAACTATGTGTGTATAACGATGTGTGGTACCATAAAGGTAGTTCCTTGAAATATGGTCACCTATTTCTCTTGTCTACAACAGGATATCTTACGCAGAATTGTGATTCGAATTTATTGCAGTAAATTTGAAATATATTGCATTGGAATTGCATTGTGATCTAACCCTGTGTAGGATATTTCACTTTTGTGACGTTTGCTTTGATACCGAAACGCGTGATCTATTTATTGCATTTCATCCAATATTGTGCCTATAACATTATTTTATATCAAAAAGTAATTTTATCCGTATTTTTTGTAAGTGTGAGGCACGTGTGAGGTTATTTAGTATACATTTGTCTGTAATATACATGTGTCACACTGAAAAACAAAGCTTTCTTCTCAAAATTACATTATCACTACCATAGACCAGAGTAAAAGTAAAGATCTAGAGATTAATATAATGTGGCACTGCGTATCTTTCCCTATACCGATACAATAACGGACGTAATATCAAATGTAAAATAGTCATTCCCTGTCAAGTGAAATAAAGTATAGCGGCCTCGGCTGGTATGGTATGGTATGCTTACATACTTTTAAACGATACATGGATAAGTAGTGTTTAAATGTTATTCAAGTTGTATTACTCGTTAGAATGGGTCCATCGAAACCCAATTTTTGTCATTTACAGATAAGATAAATAATTTTGATTCTGTTCGATGAACCTTGTGGAATATTTTATGTAATTTCTTTCTTTATTATTCTTCGAGTTATCCCAAGGTTTTAGCGAGATTTGATTTAGGGTCAGTTCACACCGAGACGCGTCTCAATTTTGTCTCAAGGAACGCTTTGAGCTCTGCAGCGCTGAACTCCGTCTAAAAATTCCTTTTCAACTTCCCATATAGATATGGGAAGTTTGAAAAGGAATTTTCAGCTCAGTCGTTCACTGTGCAAGTAACGTCTATAGAACTCCCATTCACAGCGTATTGGACAAGCTCAGACATTATGAGTCCTTCAAATTCCTGTACCCGTCGAGAGAAAAAGTGATTCTTTGCAGTTAGACGAGTAGGATGTAGTCAAAAACAAGCTTATCTATAGAAAAATAAACCGTTCCGCTTTCGCTGCTGTTGAATCAACCGCTTATCTCCACCCTAGCCTTACTTTTACAAAAAGCAATTCTGGATAATTCAATGTTATCTGTGCTGTTTATCTGTATGAATAGTCCAATACTGCAAAGTAACGTTATCATGTTGGTTGATGCATAATGCCGATAATACTTTATTTACTGTTTTTACACCATTTCCGATATTATTCGGGCAAATACCACACAGGTATATCGGTGGTGACGTTTTTATAAAAAAATATAGATTATCCAAAATGTTTTGGCTGAATAAGTGCGATCGATCTTATATGATCATTATGCATGTAACAACAACGCACGTTGTTAGCTACATGTTGTTTAAAGATTTATTCCCCCTTTAATTTGACCGAGTTTTAATAATGATGGATGTTCAAATCCATTTGACCTGTGAGAGTTTTATATGCTTTTTCTAATGGCCCAGACGTGATAGTAAAAAGTACGTACTCGTAAAATTCGTCAGTCACTTGCACAAAACGGGGTCAGCGTTGAACAATGTATACGTATTATCCTACTAAGAACCGATGGCATTCACAGTCCATTCATTATGTTATCAAAATTAAACATGCTTTCGGTGAACTATCTTTCGTACAGTTTTATTTGACGCGTTATTATTATATAAATAATATTCTTCCACGTTATTAGTTATTTGGTAAATTAGTTATCATTTTTATCAACTTTTATTCAACTTTGTTAGTTGTTAGAGAGGGTCAATGCTTGCAAGCTGATTTCGTACCTTTTCTTCTTATCTTTATGACACAAGTTAATACTTCAGTTAAAAGGTATGGTAACTATTCCTCACATAATATAGGCGCGTGGATACCATAACTGATTGAATTCATAGGTAGCGAACAATATTACTTTCTCAATTTATATGATTTATTAAAACCATCTTATAAATGTGTATTTATGCAGTAATACTTGTTATATTTATAATAGTAATTCGTCACGCATTGAAATCGAAGGTTATTAGGTTTTTTCGATGTTTCTTGGTCATAGCGCAAAAACTACGCGGCCGATTTAATTGTAACTTTCACTGTGCAATGGATTTTGATCTAAATCTGACAACTTCTGCTGTGACTATCCTAGCTTCCATCCATCATTAGAAATCAGGTTTTTGGATAAGCTTATTATGTTATGTACTATAGCTCTGCTACTTCGATTAAATGCTATGAATAAGACACTACGTCACTAACTGGTCATAAATTCATTAATCATTGCTCAATCGTAACTACTATGAGAAAGTTTACTGTTTAACAACGATGAAATTAATCAATAAAGTTATATTTTATACATGGACAAACTGGGCAAAACATGGAATAAATATTTGGGTGAGAGACATTCGTCTTCCTGCAATGGGACTATAAGAACTGAATTTACATATTAGGTATAACAATTCCATACCTTTAGGCAATTTTGTATTTAAACACATTTTACATACGGAAGGGAAGCCGAAGATAAAAAAAGATCTTAATTTGAAAAAGGCACCTATTTTCTTTTTTACATACGGCGTTGGTCACCTGCTAGGTTCACAAAGTCGTAGGTAAAAAACACACGTGTAATAATAGTCTAACATTATAACTGAACCATGCACTCGGACTTCCAATCATATATGAATTATTAATACTCGTATGTTTGCTTTTCAAGCTATTGTTGTGCAATTTATTTGTAATTGCCATTATGTAATCGAACCTCCGCAAATGTCTGTTTGTTGCAACAACGTATTTAGGGTACCTTTTAAAAACTGGTGAGGTTAATGTGTTTGCTGACTATATTTAAATAGCTTCTTGTGATTTAAAACTTTACCTAAGTTAAATTCAAACATAAAACTTTTTTACCATATAATTAAAGGCCTATCTGGTATGCCATGGCCATACCAGATTTACTATAGGCCCTATGAAGATGAAAGTTACAAATTGACTACCAACACCGGTTCGTAATAAACTTGAACTGAAAAGATGTTGGTGTACATTTAAGTTCTCTAATGTACCTACACTTCGTCAGGGGGCGATGAAGTGTAGAAATAGAGAGAGAAACTTACTTACTGTAATACATATATCTAATCTTCTCTGTAATGAGCCACCTTATAGTATGCTTTCTTTGTACATTCGTTTGTTTTCTTTACTCTTTGAATTTATTATATCTAAGTAATTGTCAATATCCTACTGGTCAATCTTTTGTTGGATAATCTTTGGATAACGGTCAAGGAGGCTCATCCTGTCCCAAGTATATTGCTTCAAGAGGCGTTTATTCAATCCTCACAAATAGCACATTAGTTCAGCAAAGCGTCTTGTTTGCTTTGCAATGGTCTGGTCAGTCAGATCTATAGAAATCTCCAATGAAACTACATTGACGGTTGACTGAGACAACATAGCTCAATTTCGTTATAAGTATGAACGAAAGTCTATCTACTATTAGTCGTTTGAAGGGCGAACCCATAAAAAAATACAGCCCCACTTTGAAATTTCGATAGTCCATTTCAGCCCCTTTTGGAACGAACCTTAAAATATTATTCGAAAATAAGATTGGATAAGCAATATTTATAGACTAGCTTCTGCCCGCGGCTTCGCCCGCGTGGCCTACAGGAAACAAATGACATATTTTTCTTCTTAAACAAACATTATAAGCGCTCTCACTCCCTCTCAATTGAATATACAAATCATCATTATCCCAAAGAAAGCAATAATGACGAAGTTCTCCGTAAAACTAAACTAATCTCTTGGATGAGAGTACTCGAAGCGTGTGTGAAAAGGCCTAAATAGGAGACAGCCAGAAGTGGATAATAAATAATTTATATTGATTACAACGAAACGCCTGTCAAATTTCGATGACAATACAATATTATGGTGACAGCGAGCTGAACTGATGATGGAGACGGAAGGTAGACAAAGTATCTTCTCAGTGACTAAACATAGAATGATGAAGTCTGGACTCATTTTAATACTTTTACAGTACCAATTACGTATTTTAACCGAGTTTAAAAAAAGGAGGAGGTTCTCAATTCGTTTTTTTTTATGTTTGTTATCTCGTAACTCCGTCATTTATTAACCGATTTGGAAAATTCTTTTTTTGTTTGGAAGGGTACACTTCCCGTTTCGTCTCATTGTCATCAGATCAGGATTTGATTACTTCTTAGTGTACTTTGAAGTCGCTTAAATTTTTTTGTACACACACCGTAACAGTTAACAGTTCAAATTATATAAAAGTTTAAAAAATATCTGTTTTACTGCGTGTAAAAACCCGCACTTATTACACACGTGTCATAAAATAGTACCTATACGATACTTTTGACTTAAGGCCCAGAATACTCTCGAGCAGATTTCAGTTTTCACCCTTGCGCCACATTTTCACATAATATTAGCGGAAATTACCGGAACTAAGCAAACAAAAAATACTAGCTCCCTCTATTTAGAAGTGCGTCATTGCAAACAAACAATTCGACATGACACACCGCCATCTAAACATTTCCGCGAGAACGACGCTGTTTGAATTGGACACAGTATAAACGTTAACAGTAGACAAACTGCAGATAAACATTTACCAATTTTTTTTTTTCAAATAACTTAAAAAAAATGTTGACGGGCCATTTGGCGTAGTTGGTTAAGATTCCACCCCGCCAATCTTATGTTCGATTCCCACCAAGGATATCCATCTGTGAACATATTTGCATGTCCCGAGTCTGGGTGTAGTAAGTACTAGCGACCCGCCCCGACTTCGCATGGGTACAATGTCATAATGTGGTGTCAGTGGAGCGATTTGCGCGCCCGCCCACGCCACCTCTCTTTAGCACTGAAACAATAATTAGTCGTCTAAACAGACAGTAGAATCACGTAGCGCTTTTAGGAGTATTTTTCTCGCAAACGCCGTTATTTTCACGGCGCTTACGCCGGATGGCCTCACTTGAACGGAACATAGTTGTGATGTGTGGCGTCTTCTCTTTACGTAGTAATAATTATATGGTTAAAACTTCATCAAAATCCGTTGCGTGGTTTAGAGTTAGCGGATAAACAGAGAGACAAGCGGACGCGGAAAACGTCTTCTTTTTATACTATTTAGAGATTTATTTACAAGTTCTGCTTAGTTTGGGATCAGGTAGCCGTATGTGAAAAATGACTCAAGATATTTATTTTTAGTGGAAAGTGGATACTGACGATAATATTTCTCAGGTTAGGTAATTGTCCCCCAAAACCAGAATTCTTTTACATACGCTACTTAGGTAAGTGTCATCGGGTCACGAAACTAAGCGTTTTTATCTGAATAAAATTTGTGTTCTATAAATTCCGAGAAAACGGGCTGTGACAAATGGACAGACAGGAGAGTATCCTACTCGTGAGTGTCCTACACTGTGAGTCTTCATAATGTGCACAAATTAAAAGGAGGGAAACTATGTTGAATTTTATCGAGCGTTTTTTTTTAATTACTTTTTATGTATTTTTTAAATTGTTGTTCACTACAGTGATCACCACGCAAACAAAACTATGTAACTTTTAAACTTAGCGATATATCACAATGCAAACTCAATATAATTGAAAATAACAAGGCGTCCTCATAAAATGAAAATTGAGGCAAAAAATCGGACCTCAATCGAAATATTAGATGTTATTTGACAAATTAACATTTTCTTCCATCACTGTTACAATAATTGTATTGGATACTGTACTATAATTGTAGAATTTCTCAATAAAATGTCCTCTTTACCTACCATTTTTATTCATCATCATCATCATATCAGCCTAAGGATATCCACTGCTGAACATAGGCCTCCCCCATTAACTTCCACTTTCTGCGGTTTTGGCCCTTGAATCTAGCAGCGCCCAGTGACACTGACCAGGTCGCCGGTCCACCTGGTGGGAGGTCGTCCTGCATGGTGTCCCCTTCCAGTTAATGGTCGCCACTCGAGAAACTTCCATCCCCATCGGTTATCGGTTCTTCAAGCGATGTGGCCTGCCCATTGCCACATCAACTTACTAACTCTACGAGCTATATAGATAATTTTTGTTCTCCTACGAATGTCCTCGTTTCGGATCCTGTTTCTTAGAGAAATTCCGAGCATAGCTGATTCCATAGCTTGCTGAGTGACTCTAAGCTTATTTATGCGACAAGCAGTTTAAGACCACGTCTATGTTCCGGATGTCATCACTGGTAACACGCACTGATTGAAAACCTTTGTCTTAAGACTTTGACTCTGAGGTATTCTAGACTTGAAGATATGCCGTAGCTTCCCGAATGCTGCCTAGCCGAGTTGGATTCTTCTGTTGACCTCTTTGTCAAAGTTGAACCTACCTAGATGGACAATTTGTCCTAGGTAAACATACTCGTCTACAACGTCGAGAGCAGTGTTCCCAATTATCACGGGTATTGGTGGAATATGAATATTAGACATAATTTTTGTCTTGTATATGTTCATCTTGACCTGTTGGGAAACTCTCTTGAGATCATTGAGCATGATGTTCAAAGCTTCCAGCGATTCCCGCCATTATGACTATTTCGTCGTCAAGTCGAAGGTGAGAGATGTGTTCACCATTGATGCCATAACCTTTCCAGTTCAAAAGCTTGAACACATCCTCCATAACAGTGGTAAAAGGTCACCCTGTCTTTCACCCTTCTGCAACTGGATTGGTCTCGTACTCTCGTCCTGTACTCGGATTGACATATTGGCTTTGCTGTACAAACACCTTCAACAATTCGATATAGCGATAGTCGATTAAGCACCGCTGTAGACTCTGTAATACCGCCCATGTCTCAACTGAATCGAAGGCTTTTTCATAGTCCACATACACAAGGCATAACGGCCAAATATACTCCTCAGTCTTCTGTATAATTTGGCGAAGTATATGTATGTGATCTGTGGTACTAACGCCTTTACGGAAACCGGCTTGTTCGGGAGGCTGGAAGTCTTCAAACCTACGTGCAAGAGAATTCGTAATGACTCCCGAAAACAACTTATAAACGTGGCTTAGGAAGGATATCGGGCGGTAGTTCTTATAGCCTTTTTTGAAGAAGAGCACCATTATATTTCCTCTCCATACTTCTGGTATTGTACCTAGGTCATAAATCTTGGAATATCGGAATCTCGGCACGTAAGTTCCGATATTACAATTCCGATGCTGAGTGATCCAATTTCGGAATCAGATAATAGGAAACTATTGAGCTATTTATCTATACTACTATAATAAAGCGGAAGAGTTTTTTTTGTTTGTTTAAACGGGCTAATCTCTGGAACTACCAGTCGGATTCGAAAAATTCTTTCACTAATAGGAAGCTACATTATCCCCGAGTATTATAGGCTACTTTATATCCCGGGAACGCGGATGAAACCGCGCGGAACAGCTAGTCGGTTAATAAATGACGGAGTTATGAAACATAAAAAAAATAACAAAAAATACAATCGAATTGAGAACCTCCTCTTTTTTTAGAAGTTAGTTAAAAATATCACGTTTATAACTCAATCAGAACATTTCCTATCAACTGTTAAAGAATAGCACTGCAGGCGCATTATATGGCATTAACAATAACTCAAAAAAAATGCTCTACCAGCTAAAAGGTAGTGCATAACCGTGCATAAGGACTTCTTTTTATAAAGCTGGCAGGTGAGGTGATACTTCTAAGCTATCGCTGTCAAATTTACTGAGTGATAATATAGGATAAACGCAGGTACTACCGCGGTAGTTAAAAATCTGCAGGTATCACCGAGGTATGTAAAATGTAACATAATTGTATTTTTGAGCAATGAAGATCATTTACGTTCAAAAGTATCCTTTGTCCTTCTCCACTAATTGGACTATTTCCCTGCCAAATTGTATTTAAATCTGTTCAGTAGTTAAGCCGTGAAAAGGTTACAAACAGAGTTGCACGGTGGCCGAATTATGACGTCAACGTTAATGTACAAGCGGGAGCAAACGTATTAATTAAGCTGTTTTTAAAACTTTAATAACTTTGTCATTTATTGATGGATATTATACTCTATTTCACATAGGATGAGTCGTCAAGGTTTTTACCAATATCTAGTGAAATTCCATTTGATTACTCTGAAATAATATTCACAATATTTCGTGAAACCTAGCTCTATCATAGTATTCCTTTATTATATCGAAATGAACATCAACCATTGAGAAATTTAATAAAATACCATGTGTCACCGAACTCATGTTATTTGAAATATACTATAATAATTTAAAAAACATTATGCTCAAAAAGGTTATGTGCATCCGCTGTAGTAATCAAAAAGTTTGAATTTTGTTATGTGAATGATCCTTATTGCAGGCATCTAACTCAAAAAGCTATTTTGACCCATATAAAATAAAATTTCCTGCCTCATGCTGAGCATCCACCTTAAGGAAGTAATATATAATGTTTTGGAAAAAAAGTTATTCTAATTTTATTAATTTTATTGATATAAAACTGTGCCTGGCTCGCTGATTGGCTGTAAAAGCTAAGCTACCGGTAGGGCTGCAGAAACAGGAACCTCCTCACAATGCGAGCTGTATCGAGGAGTACTGCCGAGAGCCTCGAGGCTTTTGGCCATCAGGCCATTGACCGTTACGATAATCGGCACAATGATAGCCGAGCTCACTACTAGTAATTGTAAATATACGATGGGTTCACATTCCAACTAACCAGTCCAGTAAGTAGTAGAAACTTAATCAACGTAAGGTGTGTAATATTTTTCTTACTGTTACTAATGTTACTGTGCCATTGACACTTGACGACTACGCGACTGGACCACAATGATACTGTGATAAAACAATGAAAATAAAAGTTTACCGGCTCGACTCGATGACTACAGATGACTTGATGACCGCAGTAGTGGCTGGCATGCCCGCCCCGACTTCGGGGCACCTACTGTTAGCAGTATCAGTCAACCTACCTTTCATACCTTTTCTTTGATCTCAAAATAAATAATATTGAATGAGGTGTTATTTAATCAGGTAAGTAACGAAATAGGTAATTGCTCATTAATAATAATATATATTGTTGATTTTTCATTTCGTATGATTTGAAAAAAAAAATACATTTTCCAGGATTTGACTCATCACCTCCTTCAGTCGCGAGTACTTAAATACCCCGCGCCTTAGCCCCTTAGGCTACCCTAGCCGTACCTAGCAAAGACGAAAATAACAATCAGTCTCTGTCAGTACCACGACATGGCTCGGTGACAATTTTCAAAAGCATCAATCTCAACAGATTTTATTTTATATATTTTTATTTATAACAAGCAAATAATAGGCTCAATTGCCTTAATTTTACGAGCATGCATTTTCCAGTGTCTCCTGAAGATAATTTGATATATTTTTTTAATAATTTGAGAGGGTTTTATCATGTGAAAGTTCTGAAAAAAAATGACACAGGTCCGTCTAGCAACGCGGATCACCGCGGAATGCGAGTGAGCGCGAAGCAAAATACGCCAGTTGCAGGACAATAGAGTGCGGTATGATGTTGATGGTGCTCAGACCAATTTGACGTAAGCGACTTTTTTTAAAATCATTATTATGAAAAACTGAATCGCAAATTCAAAAAACTAGCTCGGGCGTTTATTTGCTTACGATATGTACTATATTGATGAAAAAAATCGTATCAAAATACCTTCAGGCGTTGGATATATTTGGGAATTTCTTGATTTTCAGAGGTATGTTTGACATTTTTTTTTATCGAGGCTTTTAATTGAAATCGTGTTTTCGGCTCGGGCGATGTGTTTGTTATATCCTTAAGTATCATATATTTCAATTTCAATACCGTAGAGCTAGCAGGTTTCATATAATTTGGGCTGCAATGTAGAGACTTTTGCCCATTTCTGCCTCTTAAGCGCACACAGTTTGCACGGCGTGAAAGAGACTACTAAAGTCACACTTATATCGTAATATACTTTTTGGAGTTCCGTACCTCAAAAGGTAAAAAAGGAACCCTTATAAAATCACTCTTCTGCCCGTCTGTCTGTCTGTCCGTGTGTCACCACCGATTTCCTCAGGAACGGGTGGACCTAGCAAGTTCAAATTTATACCAGATACTGAGGTCTATAGTCCCTATTAGGTGTACAAAAATCAAGGTCCTGCTTACACGATAAAAAAATATGGGCAAATTTAGATTTTCGCGAAAACTTGTAAGTACCCAAGTTTACCTTAATGTTCAACATTTTTTTATTTTTCGGAATGTTCCTTTTAATTGTGCTGTAAAACCTTGCTTTTAACCAAAATTCGAAAAGCTATATGGCTGTTCCCGTTGACCTAGAATCAAGAAATTTGGCAAAAAGCAAGGTCTTAGCACAAGTAAAGGGAAAATTCCGAAAAATAAAAAAAGTTCAAAATTAAGGTAAATTTTGGTACTATTAAATTTTGCGCCTACGATTAGGTACTACTACGATTTTGCAATCGATCCAAAGGATACAAACAATTTTTTTTTTTTTTTTTTTTTTTTTTTTTTTTTTTTTTTTTTTTTTGGGCTTGTTTGCTATCAATTTTTAACTATAAGCAAACTTTTTGAGTGTCACATTGATTGGGGGAGTGAGCCCTCCAGTGAAGGCATCTACTTATATTTTGTCGCTCAAAAGAAGCTCAAAGAAAGCTAGAAAATGTTATTTCTCTTGAGGCGTCTTGTATACTCTTGGCAGGTTAATTTTGCAGCAAGCGCATTAGGATGTCTATACAAACAATAAAACTGAAAAAAAGAATACAAATCGATAAGTTTCGAAGAAATTTCAACCCCCGTTTCACACTTTTGTGGGAAAAATTTCGAAAAATCCTTTCTTAGTGGATTCTTACACTTCACAAAGAACACACGCCCTAAATTTAATGTCTCTAGGACCAGCAGTTTAGTCTGTGCATATGTCTATATATCAGCCAGTTAATGAGTTAGTCAGGACCTTGAATTTTGGGGATGATTTTGGAAAAACTGATACACGTGTCGTGTCTCATAATTTTAATTGAAGAATTGAAGAAGAAGATTGAAGAGAGAAAATTGGTACACAACCAATTTTCGAGTTAATCGACACCTAGAATCAAAGTCAAAGCCATTTATTAAATTAAGGCCCTAGTAGGGCGCACTTATGAAGGTCAAAGCTACTCAAGCTACTACCAGTTCGTAAGTCGGCCTTCAATTAATAGGTTACATTAAAAAAAAACTTTGGGCAATATGATTGGCAATTTTTTTTTTCAACATTTTCTTTTTATTTACACAATAAAGTATAATACGCAATAACAAACCAACAACTTACACACGTGATCAAACTAAATTCAAACCCCTTTTCACCCTCTTAGGGGTCGAATTTCGAAAAAACCCTTTCTTATTGGATACCTACACTTCACAAAGAACTTCACTTCACACCCTCCAAATTTCATGTCTCTAAGACCAGCGGCTGTGCGTTGATATATCAGTCAGTGAGTTCCCATACCTAACTTCATCCCCTTTTCACCCCTTCGCGGGTGGAATTATCAATAACGCTGAGACACCTATAAATTAATTTTCAATCGTCAGCCTAAACACAAAACTTGAAGATCCTAACTTCAAAACTGACGGACTTTCATACAAACTTTCATCCCCTATTTTACCCCCTTAGGGGTGAAATTTCCAAAAATCCTTCTAAAGTGGATGCCCTCACTATATAATTATAAATTTAGTGATGTTTACTCTGACATTTAAGGACTTTTCATACACAACTTCATCCCCCTTTTCACCCCTTCGGGGTCGGAATTATCAAAAATGCTGAGACACCTGTAAATTAATTTTTAATCGTCAGCCTAAACACAAAACTTGAAGATCCTAACTTCAAAACTGACGGACTTTCATACAAACTTTCATCCACTATTTTACCCCCTTAGAGGTGAAATTTCCAAAAATCCTTCTAAAGTGGATGCCCTCACTATATAATTATAAATTTAGTGATGTTTACTCTGACATTTAAGGACTTTTCATACATAAATTCATCCCCCTTTTCACCCCTTTGGGGTCGGAATTATCAAAAACGATGAGACACCTATAAATTAATTTTCAATCGTCAGCCTAAATACAAAATTTGAAGATCCTAACTTCAAAACTGACGGACTTTCATACAAACTTTCATCCCCTATTTTACCCCCTTAGGGGTGGAATTTCCAAAAATCCTTTCTTAGCGGATGCCTACGTCATTACAACTATCTGTATGCCAAATTTCAGTCCAATCCGTTCAGTGGTTTGAGCTATGCGTTGATAGATCAGTCAGTCACGGTTTCCTTTTATATATACAGATATTCCAAATTCCAGAAGAATAGCATCAGTGGTTGCTAGATGTTCAGACATACGGGGCACCATAAGGGTTCCTTTTTACCAGTTTGATTCGGAACCCTAAAAACATGCAAACCAACCAGACTTCTAAGGAAACTACGTTCCGCATAGAAACGTTAAATACCCCCAGTTTCAGTAATCCACAATTTTCAAACGGATTAAATCTTTCCTGTAATAATGTAATTATTTTTTACCTCCTGCCGGTACCTGACCGCGTATCAGATTTTCATGTGCTTTGTATTTATTGTTATAACTTCGATTCAGAACGTTGGTCCATGTACAAGCGTTGTAGGTAGGTACATTGTATTATTTTTTGCGTCAACAGTTGTTTTTTTTTAAACTGGTTACGATAAGTTTTTCGCCAAGGTCGTGCTTCCCAGACATATGTATGTATTTTTGTGTATTATTTGTTAAATATAAAATCGATCAGATTTCATTTGGTATAAGTTACTATGATGAGTGTTCGAATGGGGTTACTGAATGTTTTTAACTAACTACCGCTGCTACCGCCTAAAGTGTTCTCTAAACATGAAAAATTCTTTGCCTAGTTTGATTTTTCCATCGATGTAGGTATGTATTTTTCATATGGTTTTTAATATCGTGCAATTTTACTATACAGGTGTTTTTTTTTTCGAGCCAGTATATAATTAGAAGTTGCCCTTAAACTGGCTGGAAAAAATATTCACTCTGTATAGAATAAATGTGAAAGTTTGTATGGATGTGAGGATGTGATTTTTGAAGTTTTTTTGATTCTAAAAGCCGGTGTAAGCAAGATCTTTATTGCGTTGCTTACTCTTGTTTATTTACTATTTTTTTTTATTTATATTTAAGACCATTAGATAATATGAAAAAATAAGCGGCCAAATGCGAGTCGGACTCGCCCATGAAGGGTTCCGTAGCAGCAAGTAACATAATGTTTTTTTTATATTTGAGTTGATTGAATGAAAGGTAAATTGCGGTTTACGATTTATGAAGTATTAAAAAAAACTACTTACTAGATCTCGTTCAAATCAATTTTCGGTGGAAGTTTGCATGGTAATGTACATCATATATTTTTTATTTGAACCCCCAAAATTTATTTCTTTTTCTATTTTTGTGTGAAAATTTTAATGCGGTTCACAGAATACATCTACTTACCAAGTTTCAACAGTATAGTTCTTATAGTTTCGGAAAAGAGTGGCTGTGACGTACGCACGGACAGACAGACAGACATGACGAATCCATAAGGGTTCCGTTTTTTGCCATTTCGCTACGGAATCCTAACAACCCCAATTGTACTAAATAATAAAGGAGGAGAGGAGTAAATAATAAGTCTGTGATATTTCTTATTAAATATTAATTATATTTTCAGGTGACATCACACAAAAGGGATATGAAAAGAAACGCACTCGTCTCCTCACACCGTACATTCCACAACAGCAGCCACAAGGTAAGTTGAACTCTATCGCTGTAACTTTACATCGCAATATCGCTGCTAACCCTGATGCCTGAACTAATCGTAAAGATGACTTTGGCCCGTGAGTACTGGTCGTTCGGAGTGAGTTGGTGACGAATAACTCCACCAGTACTGACGAATCCAAGGTCGCGACAGAAGCGTCGCCGGGGTCAAGTGTCAATTGATCGCCTTCGATGGTAGCTGGACAATCGCGAAACTATCGAGTCGCTCGCCCCGGTTCTGCAACGAGGGTCAAATGGTGGGGGCATCTTGAATCTGGACCCCCGATTGTTTGAATTTAGAACGGGAGTACAATGAACTGTCTGAGTACCGTGGCCAACACCAGTTCCGGGATTGTTGTCGTTTTTGCCAACATAATTAAAAGGATTTCAGAAACTTCTATACATACATATTCCATCCTTCCGATTCATCCGAGGTTTTATGGCTTTATAAACCACGGAAGTAATTTGTGGCGTAAATTATTGTCTCTTTTGTAAAACTGGTCTATTTTTAAAATGGTCATCAGATAATTCCGTATCGGTCTGCCGCCGCGCTGCCCGGTTGGGGTTATTAAAATAATGAGGTCGACCTTCACTACCGCTCGCTACGAAAACCTATAATAGTCTAAACAAGCAAGTTGTCCAGCAGCCATCGATTCCGATTTCTGTCCGATTATATTATTTACTCCTATTATAGTTTTTCCATATGGTTGTTTTAATTTATGGTTTAGTTAGATGGTGATCCACACGCACTACAACCACACTTTATCGCGGCACAAAGTCGAAATGGCACTAAATATCACATTAGATATAATTGGCACTGTCGAACAGAGACAGCTTTATTTGCTTGCGGTGCAGTTATGTACAAAAAGGTATATTTACATAATATTTTATGTTGCTAAATAAACCTTGCCACGAGGTGGAACGTGAGGTATTTTTTTATTAATTCCCCGTTTATTAAAATATGTATTTGAATTTTCCTAATAAATTGTTCCTAAGATAATTTTCTCATCAGAGTAAAATGTCGTTTAATTGCATTTTACATCAATTTCCGACGTACAAGCAATTTCATAAATTAAACATCGATATCGTAGTATATACAGATATTTCGTTATCGTCCAGCCTGAAAGCAATGGATCGAGTAGAATTCGTGTTAATCTGCTCGACGCGCCATCTATCGATAAATAGACGTCGCATTTCAGCAGGTTTACTAAACAAGATTAGGGTTCGTTCGCATGGGTAGGCTATAGCCTCCCGTCTCGTCACCGTATTCAACTAATTCATAACGCCTAGGATAACGTATAGGATATTATTGGAATACAGGTATTAGATATAGCTAAGCTGGCGTTTCTGAAACATGTTTAATTACTTTTACAACCAACGCTATTTTTTTTTTACTTTTGAAACCATTGAGTTAACATATTCTTACTCTATGATTGAAACCAATGGGAATCGCCCTGAAAAATGACATAATGTTTTCTACGTAGCGCCCATTTTCTGTATCATGTTTCTAATGGGTGAACTAATAACCATGTAAATGAGTATACAAAAGCTGCCAATTAATACGGAGTGAAATCGCCGGTAGTTAGGTTCGATCTGAGTCGGTAACAAGCTGTGACGTAAAGTGATGAGCTGGTATGAGTGGGTTTCGGTTTCTTTCTTATTGCTAACCATTGGTTAGGATTCTCCTCCCTGCTTAGGATATATATTATAGACATATATTATTTACATTACTTACAATACTTTACAACTTTTTTTTTTAAATTAAAGCTGTTGCTTTCTACTTCACAATGTTATGCCTACTCAAAGTAGTATACAATTTATAGAAATGATTTATTTTCTATTTTATCTAAGAGTTACCTACTGTGAAAGATAGTGTCGCAGCTAACAACAAATAAGGCCATATATACGCGACCTATTTTACTGTTAGATAAACTTAACTCGCACCCGCTCACGCAATCACTCGGCTCCTAAAACGCTCATATATTTGACGCCAATCATATTTTCTCAGATTTTTTACATGCTAGTTTTCTTGCGTGAGAAATAAAATGCCTATATTACTAGAGAAATCTACAATTTTACGGCTGCTAGATTTTTAAAGATATTAAATAATTATCATAAGTAATTACTCGTTCTGTTTCAGTCTATTAATATGTGTTTATCTGTATAGAATATCGATGTACATTGCAACGGTACGCCAATTACACGATACTTAACTGGACGAGATGGTGCTAAATTCGAAGTACTTCTAGTTGAAGCGTATGCCTAGCAAGTAAATTACTTCAATAAATATTTCGAGAACTTTTAAAAAGTTATTATCAGGCTTAATGTAGGTAGGTACGTACTCCTGATTAATGATGCGTTTAAAAAGGCTTAGTACTTAATGCGTTTACAAAAAACCGTGCTTAAAGTGTCTATATTGATTACCCACCTCACCTCTAGTTGGGGTTTTGGGGCCTGCGTTGCGCCACCTGATAACTGCCCCGCTGCCCTTATCAGCCGCTGAGGTTGTTGAACCCGCGTGATAACCCGCGTTACTACAACCAAGGTGTAAGACCTCGACAAAGCAAACTAAACTTAGTTCGCCTATTGTTTACCTGATAAATATACACTTTCATTTGTAGCAATAAATAAATTGTACACTGCCAATGGAAATTCAGTTTTACTTAATCATCTTACAGTTTTAAAGATAAGAAAATCCTATCAAATAAGATGTTTAAGGCGCGGACTGACTACGATTTTGACAGGACTCGTTCTTCACTGGAATAGGGTTGAAAATGGTAAATCATAAATGTGTCGACTCTATGAAATGGACTGTTATTTACGGGTTTTCTTTAGATTATACAGAATATACGCATTAAATTGAATAAGTGTCCGGTTAACATTCTAATATAATTCTGTATCTTATATATTCTTAAAAATAAAATTGTTGTTATCGCTGAAAATACGGAGAATTTCGACGCGAAAGATTTTTTTAGACGTAACTTAGGATTTTTTTATTGGGAATATCAAAGCACTTTTTAATATTCTATTCGGTTAACATTTTTCTCAAAACCCTCTTCTATCCACAGTATTTTTTTGTGTTAGGTATTTCATTGCGTTACGTCATACTCGACTCTCAAAAAAACCCATTTTTGAGATTTGAGCTTAGACCCGGCCTTAAGCATTGTAGCCATGCCAACATCATTCAATCGTTACACTGCACTATAAAGTGGATGTGTGTGTTTTTTTTATTTTGTTTTTCCCTTTTTGTTTAGAGGGCGCTTTCAGGTTTGAGCAATGGTCTCAACAATTCAAACAGAACATCTATTCAGTTCCAAAACTACTATATTCATTATCACTTTAGCAAGGAGTTAATTTGAAAGCGCCCTTACTTGAGACATTTGACCCAAATATGCTTTTGTACAGGAAATGCTAATTTTCATCATGATAACACTGTCCCTGTGTTACGTTTTCGTAATTGTGACGTCCAACCAATCGTCACTGCAGTTGTTACATCGAAATGTGTAAATTCGTATTGGTAGCCTATGGCGCACTGCAACCAGTATTGGCACCAGCCTACATAGAACATGTTCTCGACGCAGCCAGCAGTCAGCTCCCTCGCGGGCCGCGAGGTGACGGCGGAAGCAGCCGACAACACACGAGGAACCGACGAACGCATCGTCGCGTCACACATAACGAGAAAAGATACCACTCAGGTATCGCATTGTTTATGTGTATGGCCGTATTTGGTAGATGCCACCTAAGGCCACCGTTCACGGGCCATTCGCCACATAAACAACTAGCAGACTATGCTGTTGGTAGCTCCATTTGTAGCTATGGCGATAAGCTCGTGTGCTGGTGTTCTTACAACTCGTACACAGAAATACTTGTCATAATGATACACACACGTTACGTAAAACAGTTTTTTTTTATTAACTGCGTAAAATTTAATTTAACGTAGTAATCGTTCCAAATTTTCAAAAAATTTACCCGAAAATTGTAATAATTTGCATTATGAGCTATATTATTATTCTATTGAAAAAGCATCTTATGATATATAAATAAAAGATAAACTGAAATGTGCTAAAATATCCAAAATGTTAATAAGAATATTTTATCCAAAAAACAAGAATTAAAAAATAAGACAAGATTGAACTTTTATCAATTGACGTTTATAGCTTGGCATAGTAGGAGCGCAGACAGATAGAGCGTTTTATTACAGGAACAATAAGCTATATTGAATAAAATAAAATGTTATGTGTTAACTGTCGCAGTAATTTAAAAAATATTTTTTAGCGTGGCAGGACCAATATAATTGATAATGGCCCTGATTCTGTTGTTCACAACTAAACTAATTTTAATCTCACTATGTCTCTTTCTAACAAAGAACATAAGAAAAGGATGTAAGAAATTTAGTCCTGTCAAATTAGTCCAATGCTTGTATTCAATATAAATTTAGTCGCCATCTATCGTGGTTACGCCTGAATACACGCAAAATAAGACGGCAAAGATTAATTTTACAACTTAAAATATGTTCTATCCTTTTTCAATAATGTTTGTAAGAAAGAGATGAGATGTGACTAAAATTAGTTTAGTGCGATTTACAACAGAATCGGCACCATTGGCAATATAAAATAATGATTATATATAAAAAAAGAGAATACGTTTCCTACAGACAAAACTCGTCTAAAGTAATGGTTGTTAGCGATTCGCAGGTATGTCTGCCATAAGTTATCAGGAATAGTACCTACAATCTTTACAACAATTATGAATAATTAGTGAAAATCTGCGATGAAAAGCTCGCAAATGCGGTAAACGTTCAGTTCATTTCGCGGCGCCTCTCGCGGCGATTTAAAGCGCGACAGGCAAACATTAAATTAACTTTCATTATTATGATATTGATGGTGAAGCGTGTAAGTGGACTGCGGTAACATTATCACAAATTATAAATCGATTATCGAAAAGCTTAACCTCACATCAATTCATTTAAACTGAAATTTGTTTGCGTTGATTTAAATATTATATTTATTCAAAGTAGCGAATAGTGAACAGAATATCATACTTACCTTATCATAATAGCACAAGAATAAATTGAAGATGTTAAGCATAAAAAACCGGCCAAGTGCGAGTCAGATTCGCACACGGAGGGTTCCGTTTAATATTAACTAACTCAACTTTGCTATGAAAAAAAAACGCCAAAAATATTGAATGAGAGGTAAATTGCGGTTTACGATTTATGACGTATTAAAAAAAACTACTTACTTGATCTCGTTCAAACTAATTTTCGGTGGAAGTTTAAATGGTAATGTACATCATACATTTTTTTTAGTTTTATCATTCTCTTATTTTAGAAGTTACAGGGGGGGACACACATTTTACTACTTTGGAAGTGTCTATCGCGCAAAATATTCAGTTTAGAAAATAAATATATTAGAAACCTCAATATCATTTTCGAAGACCTATCCATAGATACCCAACACGTATGGGTTTGATGAAATTTTTTTTTGAGTTTCAGTTCTAAGTACGCTCAAAATTTATTGTTTTTTTTTCTGTTTTTGTGTGAAAATCTTAATGCGGTTCACAGAATACATGTACTTACCAAGTTTAAACAGTATAGTTCTGATAGATTCGGAAAAAAATGGCTGTGACATACGGACGGACGTACGGACAGACAGACAGACAGACATAAAGACATGACGAATCTTCCGTTCCGTTCCGGGTTCCGTTTTTTGCCGATACGCAGTAAAATGATTTGCATTGATTGCACGTCAATATACAAATTAGTTTATACACATCCTAAGTGCCTTAAGTGCAGTCTCACGGAACGTTGTGCACGTACCATCATGGAAATTCAATTTACGTCGCTACAGTATTAGTACCTGACCTGCTGACTGCAAAATACGCTTGAATCACTCTCCGGTTTCCCACTACTCCGACAGCATGTATACAGGTTGTCCTAAGAATTAATGTCAAACGGAAGTCTAAAGGCAGAGAGGTCATCCTACTCACCCCTATTTATGGTCCATGATTTTGTAGTTATTAATTTGTGAATATTTTTCATGTTTTTAACCAAAGTCTGTCAATTTCATTTTTGATCTGTGTGCTATTTTTTCTAAATTATCTAGAAGTAGCAGTCCCTCACAGTTTCACTCGCGTTCCCGGGATACAAAGTAGCCTTTGTCTTTCTCTATACTTCAGGCTATCTGCGTGCCAAATTGCATCGTGATCGGTTGAGTAATTAAGGCGTGAAAGCATAACAAACAAACGATAACTCACATTCGCATTTATAATAATAGTTAGGATCATAAAAGTAATAGAATGTTGATAAATTTTTTTAACGAAATTAATAGATTATTTGATATAAAATACAATAAGATAAATAAATTGAATAAAAGAAACATAATATTGATTTAATTAAGAGGTCATCATAGTGCATAAGATGTTATTTTAGTATCACAGCGTGGTGGGATACGAAATATTACGTGAGATTAGTCTGTGGAATCTCTGAAAACCAGAATTTAATAAAACAAGCCATTTAAAAAAACATATTGACCGGAAAGAATTTGACATTCACTGTTTCGAATTTGTTCCGTTTATTCAAAAAAACGTTTTGGCTTTAAACTTAAAAAATACCCTACATTTATTTTTCTTTTGACAGAAAAAATATTTTTTCATCTATTATCATGCATTTTAATCCAAATCCGTACAGTCATAACGGCGTGATTAAGTAATAAAAATAATATTTTATGCAATCAACATGAGTATATTACTATACTTTTATAGTAACTACTCTGCTGGCATCAATGTTGCGCGAGCGCAGATACATGCATCGGATGCACAGCCATTATTACCTCCAGCTTGTTTATCTCCATGTGATCCTAACTGTGCACGTATCTACTATATCTTCACAAATGTTTTTAATTGCCGAGATCTTACGGAACTAAAAAAAAAACAAATAACAGCGAGCGAACGATTCGTACAGCGCAAACACTTGTTTCGTTGTATATAGGCCATATGTTTATTAAAGTACCGCTGTGCTACTGTAGTTGATGTAATATTTTGTAATAGGCCGAGACTTTTACCGCGGGAATCTTTTCCGATCTATCTTTAGCCCGATGGCCGATAAAATGTGAAATGGAACTACATTTGCTGCACTCATACGGTCCTGATTAAACATTTAAGATTTTCTATCCATCCTACACTTTGATTTAAGTCTACAGCAAACCTCTTTATGATCTAATATTTGAGAGCAATTTACGACAATAGAATTTTCCAAGTGCCTCCCATCTACAGTGCATTAAGACGTGTAGGTATGGACATAATCATGTTATGGGCTAGTGATCGCGCAGACAAGCCCACTCGCCATAATGGTGTTAGTCAAGTACGTCCATCGGTAATGCTGTTAACATGAAGGCATATACAGAAAGCAAATAAACTTTCCCCAAAGTCAGCAAATGTAATATATACGATATACTTAGTTTTCATCAGCTGGTTGCAATTTACTAAGTATATGAAAAATACTATAAGATATTTGGAATATTTTTGGGAATGACCTAGACTAGAGAGTTTTGAATTTGTTTGACCTTATTGTAATCTCAGGGCAATTTGTGAGTACAAAAACAATGTGAACTGTAAGAGATATTGAAAATGATTACCGGAGAATAGGAGAACAACGATAATTGCATATAAGTACAACTGATACATCATGTTAGCACCACTTTAATGTAAACATAGTATTCGTGCAGGCAGATAACCATCAGTTCGTTCGAGTTACTATTAATTAATGTAGCCTTTAGAAATCTGAAACTTCTAATAAAACAACTGACGGCTCAATAAATTACCCGATATCACGCAGTGTTAATTCGCTAAAGTAAATAATAAACGAAAATAAGACAGCGCGTTATTAATAATTTCGAAGCTGAAATGTTACTTAAATTCGCGTGACTGATATTTCGTATATGGCCGCTCACTGAATATTTGAAGTAACAATTAACGTCAATTTGTGCTGCTATCGATACCCGACAGTTATTCTGGCGCAATTTGTGAATTTCAAAGCAGAAATAACTAATCCATGTAATAATGTATTCGATCATCAAATAACCATATGTATTATTTCTGTCATCGTCGGAGATACATGGGAAAATTCAATTTGACAATTGCATTGTTAAATTTGACGTAAATATAGTTTTTTTTGGTTTCTGAGAACAATGCACAGGTTATTATGAGGATTGCACCTAACAAGATCCTAAACAGTTTGAATCCATTTTTACCGATCCATTAATTTATTTTTCTTATGAAAATAAATGGCTTTTGTTGACATTCTCTTGAAAGTTCCAAATGTTTTTACGCGGTAAAATCTGAATGACTTCGTGTGATTGATAGGATACCTATTGCAGAATGTATCGCACCGGCAGGGATTTTTATGAATCCATCAATACTGAGTGCATTTGCATTTAATCATGACTGATCGATTTTTTTCACATTCATCCTGCGGTGGCCATTTTGCGGATAATTATTTAAAAAATAGCAATCCAATTACTTGATTTTAGCTAACAAAATAATAAAATTCTGCTTGCGTAATACTTGAATGACCCCTATCTCAGTCGCCCGCTCAGGGCATGGGGAGTGGAGAATTAATTCATTGTCATACTGTTACTAGTTGTCGCGTACATAATGATTCAACTGATTTTTAAACTAGGATGCAACTACTTACCTACTTTCGACTTTCAAAATTAGGCACAAATCCTCTTGAGAAATGTCCTCATAATTAAAATTTATTACCCGTAAAAGAACAATTAGCGTTGTAGAAAAAATGAAGTGAGATGAATGGAATGACCGACCTAAAAACCTGAAGAAGTCCCATCTTAGGATAAATTGTAATTCATTTGAGTCGTCATACAACTGTTACACACTCTCTCGGCTGAATTATTATTGTTTCGTTGAGAAGTCATTACTCAAATAGAATACTACTATCATAGTAAATAAACTGCCTTGAACAGACCATAAGTAAATTTATTCATAGTAAAGGTAGGATGTATTAAGTAATATGAAATATGGATGTATTTTTAATTTTTATGTGACCTCTTAAAACATTTCATTGAAATTAATATAAATTTTCACGGAAATCAAAAAGTTGTTCGGTTCGATTCGAGTTGTGTGACGACCTTTCGAATTACTATACCATTTACGGAGAACCTTGTATAGGTACCTTGTACCTAAATTGTGAGTCCTCTGGCGAACTTCGGCCAATACTAGTCACGTTCGTGAACAGCAAAATAGGTTAATGTTGAGTGCAGCAGCTAAATCACTGTATACTTTACGAATCGAAATTTGATAAAAAGCACGATATGTATCGGTTAAGAAAGAATAGATAATTGGGTATGACTAATGGATTGAATAAGACAAACAGAAGTAACATGCTTCGTTTTATTCTCATGTTCACTTGTCCATCGCTCACTTTGTATGCGCTCAGTGTGTCAGTGGAGCGCACCTGCCGGCCGGTGACGTCACGATCGGCCCCGAGAAAATGCCGTGGATAACAAAAAGCATGATAGACGAAAGTGTTATTGGAATTGGAGATGAACTTATCGCGAGTTTTGATTGGTTTTTCCGATCAGATTTCAAATTTTCGCTTTCACTTAATACTGTTTTCAATAGTTCTATTCATTATATTTTGTTTGTGAAATTGCGTTTCGGTGCTGTTACGTTCGTAGTAACCTAACTATCTACTGCGTGGAATTGGATTAAGAATATGCAATTATTGTACTGTTACGTGTCATTAGCTAATATTTAGCACATCTTCGTAAATCAACAAAGCCGTGATGGCCTTTAAGAAAACTAAGAATGTTGATATTGATAAATCTAAGACCATACAGAGAGCGAAAACTAAGTTCTCGCAATACACCAATGAGCTTTGAAATTTGGTAGATAGTAGAGTGAAAATATAGAGAATATTGTAAAATTGGTAGTTTTGGTTTGTTAAATTATGTACCTATGTGTTTTTACTCAAGGGTCAATGCGATTTTAAGGTGTTTTAAAAACTTGCTAAGTTGAAGCAAGTTCAGCTGATCATTAGGTGAACTTTGATTCAAATCATTGCTAAGTTTTCAAAATCAAAATGTCGTTTATTCAGTTTAGGCCCTAGTAAGGCACTTATGAACGTTAAATTGGTACATACAGTTGAATTTACCACCGGTTCGGAATACACTTAAACGTTACGTTTTTTGGTGGGATAACCAAGTTACCATCTAATAGTTTATTAACATTGTTTCTAGTCGAAGCATAAGACACGTTCCAAGTATATTTATTTATGTACTAGGTACATACCAACAATTTTCTTATATTATCGTATGACAATACTCACTAAGAGTACGTATAAACCCACTGCATGTGATTAACTTATTAATTAGTTTACGTTTATGAACGTTCAGACTGTATGAAAAACTTTTGTTAACCATAGATGAAACTTATTTGAAATGAAAGAAAACTCTTATATTTAATTAAATGGGATTTTAAATACACTCTGACACTTTTTCCCCAGCTCACGTAATCTGAATTTGGTTTGCTTGTTGTTGTTTGTACAACTGGAGTTTTAGTCACCGACGACTGACGATCGACCTACGTTGTTTTTTCGTTCAGTCGGATATTTAGACTCTAGTTCTTTGAACAACAGTAGTGTTATAATTTTTAATCATTGAAATTATGTATTGATTACAACACTAGGTAGGGATGTAGGTACTGTATGTGGGTTGTATGAATATGTATTTTGATAGCTTTTTTAATGTTTTTTATTAAAGCATTTGTGCACAGTTCTGTTAGTAATATTAAGTAAAGTTACCTTTCCTGAAAATGTGTTCAATAAAACCATATTCATAAAGTTTTTTGCGAGGAAATTGTGCTTTTCATAACAGTACATTGGAGGTGATGGAGGTGAATAGTCGCATGCATCGAACAATCAGAATTTTATAATAGCTTCACTATTTGTGTATGTGGAGCGTTTTGGTCATAGTTGAATGGAATATGCGGGTTACGGTCGCCTTTTTTTATTGTTGACTAAGTTGGTAGACTTATTTAATGGGGGTTTGAAGCGCCAGCAGACTGTTTACACGTTTAAAAATTCGTTAAAAGTCACAAATATATTTAATATGAAATAAACAAATATTTATATATTTGCTTATTCAAAAGGTAAATTAATATGTTCAATTCACAAGACAATTTTCACTCAAATAAATAAACCTTTGGATAACGCCAAGTAAAACCTAGACTTTAAATCAGCACATGGAATACGTGGTTCCGATCACTTGGGAGGTATTTTGTATATATTGAAGTGATTCTTATGTCATAATCAACTTTTAACTAAGATATAAACAATACATGACACAAACGAAACAAACTAACATTTTATATCTTATATTATAGTTGATTTTCAACTGATTTGTTTCTCAAAGGTTGAAAAGGTGTAAATTGCACTCTTGCAATTGAAATGTCTGTCTGTACCTACTCTCTATTATTATACAAAGCTGACAAAGGTACGACTATTCAACACCATATAACGATATTTCAAAAGTGCTGAAAAAGAGCAACTGGCGTATTTTAACGGTATTTATGTACCAATATGCTTTCAAAGAGTAATCCTGATTGACGTGGTTGTATGGTCACAAGCAGACATCGTATCAACATAATTTTAATTGGGGTCGGCGTAGCACTGCTTTTGTGCCACACAGTATTTTAGAATTGAGGACAACGGATATTTTGCGTGATTGATGCTTGCACTGATGCTTCGAAGCCGTGAAGCATGGTGTTAAGGCCGCGGGCCACGAAACCGTCGGGGAAATAAAGTTTATGAAATAAATAAGTTGCTGGTTTGAATAAAATTGTATAAATGATACATTAAAACTTACTCAATAGTTTATTGTAGTGACTGATATGGTTTCATAAAAGAGAGAATCGAGACAGATTTGAAGTATTTCGAAAAAAGTACATTTAATGGCTTTTGTACTCCAGAATTTTGTTTAATATTTAAGAAATAATGAAGCTTATATTTTATGAACAAAGGTTACATCACAATTATGTTTTTATGGCTTAGCCTGCGTGTTTTATGGATCAATTTTACAACGTGACGTTAAAAAACTCATACATACAATCTAAGAAAGACGCGTTGTAGCACGCAAACCTATCCATTGTAATAATAATAAGTAATAAAAACAATTATATTCAGCGATTTATTACAATGATAATGAGAATTTTTTTTTTGTGCAATTAGTAACGACCGATGCTCAGGTAGCGCAAGGATTTTATATACTTACATCCTTAATCTTATCTCTACATATACGGCTTATAACCCGAGAGCCACAACACGGATTTTCATATAATTTTCTTTAAAACTTACTAAGGGAGATGAGCAGTGACAAATAGCCATAAAGCGCGAACGAAGCCTGGTTGTTAAATGAGTGAAACAGTAGATCATAAAATTGCATATTAACCAGTTATAGAAGCGTATAAAGTATACAAATGTAAACTATTAACGTATAGAGTTTTGACGGAAATATTTGCATGTATTTCTATTAAGCAAGGGATATTTCGTGTCGGCTTAAATGGAATGAATCCGATCCTAATAACTAAACTAATATTATAAATGTAAAAACTTGTCGTGATATGATTATTGAAGATGTTTGTTGCCCTTTCACGCAAAAGCTACAGAACGGATTTGGATGAAATTGGGCATTAAGAATATGTTCCAAAATTCAAAATCGCACTTATGAAAAGTCTGACTCTAATACCGGTTCAGAAGGTTGCATTTGCTGAGAAGTGCCGGCAATAAACTCAGCAATTACTCTTTTCAATCATTCACACATTCTAATCGCATAGACAACAATTGCGTGCCCCGGCACGGCGGCATCCGAATAACATATGATACTCTTTATCCCGGACAAACATACGATCCCTCGGGACGCGGGTGAAACCGCGGTGGACAGAGTGCAATCTATTCCCGAAAGCTAAGTATGCCAGAACTATTAATTTAGATCAATAGTGTTCCGATGATTCCGATCGTAAACTACCGATTGTCACAGCAGCGCCTGGCACGATTAATTACTAAGTATCAATAATGTAAAGAACTCTCAGTTTAGTGGGGTTTAAAAATATCAGGCCCTGGATGTTTGGTTTGTTTGTACATATTCTGTGAAGTAATAATACTAATGCTATTTCTAAATAGGTTCTTAATACCTGGGGTTTTGTATAGAATGTTGAATATTCGTTGACGAGGTATGAAAATGAAAATACATTTGTTAATTAAAACTTGCACTTGGATAATAGCTTTCGTTACTCGTTAGTTTCCATTCAAAACTCGTAGTTTTAATGCAAAAAAAACATATCGAATCATTTTTCAATTATAGAACAATATTGGCTCGGATCTATGATGAATTTATAAATTGTTTTAACGCCGCTAGTCGCTCTTACTAAATGAACAAAATGTGGAATTTAATAACAGTTTACCGAGATATTTTTATGTGATAGTAATAAGATCGCCTTTTAAGCGGAAAACGTTATAATAAAATAAAATGTTTTCAAAGGAAATTGTTGTTCAGTTTCTCTAACTTTAGTGACTTCCTTCGATTAACTTACGGAAGCCCTATACTCGGACTGACTGTGTCATGTTGATCTAACAAAATCTTGTTTCTGATAAATTTGTGATAATATTTTGCTGTATTTTTTTTAAATATGGGTTACATGACGAGAAAGCGTTGTACCGATAGAGTTAGAATAATTTATCGACTGTACTAGAGTACGTACTGTGAGCACACGGGTACGTGCAACGCTGCCTAGAATTAATGAATTAAATTATTAAAATTAAATATATCAGTAATTTTTTAACCATTTTGTAGAAAATATGTTTTACTCATATAAAGTGATAATAGGTAGGCGCGTTTTCGTTAAAAGTTTGATCTAAACTCCGTACATTGTGACACTCGTGACATCGATTATTAATATTTCACAAGCTTTTATTTAATTCGCAATGTATGCATGTAACTATGTTCGGATGGAATCTTGCAAGTTGAATTTCACCCACTTACAGTGGTCGGATTGACTTGATATTTGGTATATTAGTATATTGGATGACAATGCAAGTACAGACACTAAAAAAGGCATAATTTTTTTTTTTCTTAACAAAAATCTTATTGTATTACATATATGAAAAGCTCAAGGGATACACCACCCGCTGCACCGATTACTTCAGTGGTGAATGATGATTGTGTAGATTGGTATGACGACAATGATCTTTAGTTCTTGTACTCTTACTTTGACTGCCTAGTTCGCTGTAGATTTAAAGGGCACTCTTTATTTTATTAAAATAAACTATGTTATAGAATTCAAGCTATTAAAATAGAATTCACAACCTAATATTAACCTAAAAAACTCAATTGCCTCATACATTTGAGAGGTTCAGTAAGAGCTACTTACGATACATAAAAAGCTAATAACTTTTTACCATGATCATTTCCTAACACACTCACACACACATACAAAAGTGGCTCTACCAATATACGGGTCCCTTTCAACCTTGTGTACGATTGGGTCACGTAGCGTTGGGCTCTATTTTTTTTGCCCTTGGCTTCCTGTCAGTAGTTTAGCGTTGTTTTTTTTATTCATTTTTCTATCCATGTTACACTTAGTCACTCTGGCATGACTGTCGCCTTGGTGTGTTCGTTTTTTAAATAACATTAATTATAATACAACAACACTCGAATCAACTTGATTTGAGGGTAGTTGTACTTTTGCGCCAATTAATTGCACTTCAACGGCGCCCGTTCGCGTTCTCCCGCAGATTTTTATGTATGTATTTGCTTGTTAAGCACAGAGTTATATGAAGTCATGCTACATTCTATTAATTTTGTGGGATATTATTGTTAGTAGGTATTGAAACGCTTCGTAGTTTTAGAAGTTTGCACTAATATTATGCTTTTTAATATACTTCATATTAAATACATGGATAACCACGTAAACGACTGTTTACTGTTCGTTCGTAGACGACTACGAAACGGTGGCATAGGGGCAAGCTCGGTTGCACTTTAATATATATTAATATTTTAATATCACCATTTGATATTAAAATATATATATATATATATTTGTACTCTCGACTTTACAAAATATTTTACGCGTATTTATCGACGCTCATAGTTATTTTTATGAACTTTTGTAGATTTGTAATAGTTTACCGGATTTTGAACATATTGTTGCAATTACTCTTATTTTTTGTAGTGTCTTATTTAGTATGCCTTGGATATAGTAAGTACTTACCTTATAGTTAATTTAATATATTTGTTGGTTTTATTAGGTAATGTCTTATCACACTATTTGATATTACTTAAATAACCCTAAAGAGATTTATGCTACATCGTAAATGTACCACGTAAAACGTATTTCAAGGTATTAATGCTTATTGAACTTAAGGCGCGGACAGACCATGATTTTGACAGCACTCGTTCTTCACTGGAATAGGGTTGAAAATGGTAAATCATAAATGTGTCGACTCTATGAAATGGACTGTTATTTGCGGGTTTTCTTTAGATTATACAGAATTACACATTAAATTGAATAAGTGTCCGGTTAACATTCTAATATAATTCAATATCTTATATATTCTTAAAAATAAAATTGTTGTCATCGCTGAAAATACGGAGAATTTCGACGCGAAAGATTTTTTTGACGTAACTTACGAATTTTTTATTGCTAATATCAAAGCACTTAATTATTAATATTCTATTTGTTTAACATTTTTCTCAAAACCCTCTTCTGTCCAGAGTATTTTTTTGTGTAAGGTATTTTCATTGAGTTACGTCATACTCGACTCTCAAAGAAACCCATTTTTGTGCATTTGAGCTTAGACCTGGCCTTAAAACTATGTGGGTACAACATGCGACTTCGATATATGCCAGTCGAAATAATATTTGTAATGTAACATCAGAGTGCTTTCATATGTACGAGCTTGGGGATATTTGGTATCTCACTGTTAGGTTTCTGTATACGCTACCCGGCGAAATTCAATAGAGCTTCTACCAGGCGAAATTCAATAGAGCTGAGTGCCTAGAGCTATATCAAAGCGGTGCGGTAGAAGCATGTATGGTAGGTACGTACAGGATACATTGAGCGTCATCCTAAGGCGATTATGTTACCTTAGTGGACGTCACATGCCGCTGCTAAATATTTGCGTTCGTATGCTATAAGGATCTTGACCTTCCAGGGAAGGATAATATCGTGAAGAAACCCTGCCAGCCTGGACCTTGGATAACCTAAGGTGAAAGTAAGGTTAACTATGGTTTCTTTCATAAAAGCTCAAGTTAATAGATAGTAACACACACACTCTCATACACACCTCTCACTCTCACACATTGAAAACAGAACTGTTTCGAACTGTCCGGGCTCAAAGGAGTTTTCTTCCGCGAACGCTCAGACTGTGGAATGAGCTCCCCGCCGTGGTTTTCCCAATGGGGAATGGACATGGGGTGAAAAAGGGTGTGAAGAGATTTCTTAAGGGTCAGCAACGCGCGAGTGATACCCCTGGTGTTGCAAGCCTCCATAGACTACGGTAACTGCTTACCATCAGGTGGACCGTATGCTTGTATCCCAACTTAAGTCATATTTCATCAATGATACACTTGATACATTGAGTTTTCAGATGAAGAGAGGCAGTATCTGTCTACGTACTTTAATAATAATATCCTAAACTGAAGTAGAATTATATACCCTTAACTTTTCAGCATAAGCAGCAGCGCTTCCGTATAACGCTGCCAAATAACATACACTGTCGTTGCCGTGGCGTATCTATAATCCAATCAGGTCTTTGCGCACGGTCGGTTAGTCGTCTCAATGCAACGCAACTATATCCTACGAGATGAATGGTAATTTCGCAAGAGGCACTTTCAGAGCTCGGGTCAGTGGGCTGGCGTTACGTAAACACGTACTTATACCGTTTACGTGATGATGGAACATATTGAGTCGCGTCAATTTTATTGCTCCCTCTTTTAAGCCGCCCGCGTCGCGTGCCGCCTTCGCGAACAGAAGCTGGTAGTAGCTTTTATAGAAAAAAATATTCACTTTGTGGAAGTGAAAAAGGTTCAAAAAATCTGAATAAACAAAATTGGTATTTTTTTTTAACTGAGTATGTTCGACGCTTATGTTTTTATTAATGTATGTTCACCGATTACTCAGAAACGGCTTATGCGATTTGGATGGTTTAATACAACTGTATTTTACTCCAGTAGACTTAAAATTATCTACGTGATAGACAATGTCAGATGGCCGCAGATATTATACGGTTATTACCAGTCACGTATTAACCTATTATATTGTAATTAGTAAGTGTTACTGTCCATCACCGCCATCGGAGGAAGACAAGCGGACGCGGGTTTCCGTAAGGTCACGTGCCCACCTAAATACCAGTTCAAATGTTAATTTATCAATACTATTCAATACACATCGTTTAGATTTCACAAGCATCATTGTCAAATATGAATTATTATTATTTTTTGTACCACTAAGGTGGCAAACCAGCATCGGCCCGCCTGATGGTAAGCGGTTACCGTAGCCTATGGACACTTGCAACACCAGGGTATCACACGCGCGTTGCCGACCATGCAGAAATCTCTTCACACCCTTTTGGAAGAACCCCATGCTGTACTCCATTGGGAAAACCACGGCAAGCTCATTCCACAGTCTGAGCGTCCGCGGAAGGAAGCTCCGTTGACACCGCAAAGTTCGAAACAATTCTGGTTTCAATGTATGAGGATGGACTCCCATGTCGATGGCGAGAGTTGCGATGGTGGAAGGTAGCCTTAGGCATAATTTACCAATATGGCTGTTTATTTATCGGAGTGCTTTAAAGGACATGGTAAAAATATTCTGAAGCATGTTTGATTGAGCTTTGGTTAGCAAATGTTAATATACCCTAACATTTTCATGTGGGCATGGATGGCTAAATACTAAAGTAGGTATAGGGAATAGTGAATGCAGTATCAAGACTCGTCTTTGATTAAAATTAAAACAGTATACTTACATTTACAAAAAAATAATATTCAATGTATGGGAATTAGATGAAGTTTAAAGCGCGGACTGACTACGATTTTGACAGCACTCGTTCTTCACTGGAATAGGGTTGAAAATGGTAAATCATAAATGTGTCAACTCTATGAAATGGACTGTTATTTACGGGTTTTCTTTAGATTATACACATTAAATTGAATAAGTGTCCGGTTAACATTCTAATATAATTCTGTATCTTATATATTCTTAAAAATAAAATTGTTGTCATCGCTAAAAATACGGAGAATTTCGACGCGAACGATTTTTTAGACGTAACTTAGTCGAAGATTTTTTTATTGGGAATATCAAAGCACTTTTTAATATTCTATTCGGTTAACCTTTTTCTCAAAACCCTCTTCTGTATTTTGTGTGTATTTTCATTGCGTTACGTCATACTCGACTCTCAAAGAAAGCCATTTTTGTGAATTTGAGCTTAGACTCCGCCTTAAATAAATGTACGAAAAGAAAAATATTTTTTTTTAATTTGGTCCTGATATGAGCTTGGTAAATGAGTCCTAACAAGGGGGGTGTGGATGAAAGGTCGAAAGCATAAAGTTTAAATTTGGAACTTTATTTGGATTAGTTAGGAGACGAACATACTAAAAGTCCCCAACCCTCGGAGCTACATTCTTCCGTCACATCATAGCCACAATCGTCGTCGTTGTCGTTGTCGATCCTCCAAGATGGGGATGCCTTTATGCAACTTCCGTGGCAATTGTGGCAAATGGTAGAGCACAGCATGGATACCTTCCTATACCCACATCTAGCACTCCTGTATACAGTGGTACACCGGAAAAATATGAGCTTCAATATTTCTTCTGGTGCAGCCGGATCTTTGGTATGGACAGGAATCAAGAGGTGGCTTTCATTCCGTGTTCATCCCTATAGTTCAAAACAAACCATTTTTATCTCTCAGCAAAATATAATTGCGTGGGAATTTAAACGTCGGGAAGTGTATAAAAATAAAATGGGAAAATCTCTACGCTCTTAAACAATCTTATAAAAGGTCTAATATTCTCGCTTTCAGTGTAAAATCTTTTTTAAATTGCATACTCGGCATTTATGTGAGACAATTGATTCAATATCTGTCGACTCAGCTGCTTACCGACTCCCGAAGACATTTCATATTGCAACGAGTACGAATGTCAACGACACTCGCCTTTCACTCGCCCTTTTTGGAGCGGAGCCTCCTTAATTTCTCTCTTTATTTTATCTATTTTTATGTCTCTCCGACAGTTCTAATTGCTTTTTGGCAACTTTTCAATTACCTACCCAATCTCACAAGAATGTTAAAAACAATTACAAATTATCCATATATTTTATGCGTCAGACATAAATAACGTTATATCAAATTAATTGAGTGTTTTGTGGTCAATGACTCCATTTAGTTGTTTACGTACTATTTTGTCATAATTATGTATTAGTAATATATTTTTATGTGTTTCAAAAGTTTCACTTATATCTCTTTGTATGGCATCATTTAATATCAAAATCATAAAATTCCGTGATAGGTATATGATGTCCTAATCTCGTAAAGGACAATATAACTGTATCGTCAATAAATAATATAAATGGATTTATTGTTGTTCTGCCTCGGCTTTTAAGAAATATTTTAGGGTTGACCGAAACCGGAGAGTTGAAGGATGTAAGAAATAGGTTTTGATTTGGTTGCAACATAATCGTCATAGCATTTTTTTATGCGCCATAAAAACAATCCTTATAGATCCATAAAAATGTAGTCTCAATACTGAGTGTAACGAAAATGTTATATACATCCGAAAGGGGTGAAGACAAGATCAGGTACAGCCTCTCTATAAAAAGTTTCAGCTCAAAATAAATTACTCAAAAATTCATTCCAAATTTTTGCATACAAGTTGAAGAGTCGAAGATGGAAAGCACAGAGCCTAGAAAGGAACTGGCTCTCAAGTGCAGCTATCAGAACACACCGGTAGGTGCTTCGCAACAGATTTTTAACTTGAGTGTGTTTGCCAGCCATGCGGGTACTACAAAGTACCCTATCACCGTACTATGTTATCCCCACGATGTTTCCCTTCACCAAAAGCTCAAGCTGTAGGATTCGAATCCGGGACCTTCGTCTCGGCATTCAACGCATTACCACAGCTATCATCGAATTAAATTACTTAATAATTTTGAAATTAGTTAATTATGAATATCTTTATAGTCACAATACGCTCTTGTTACAGTGTGTAATAAGATGTCATAGAACACGATAATTAGTAGCTATTAATGACAGATTCTCCAACCTGCTGGACAAAGGGTTTATCGGTGCCATGCCATCAAGTCATTCAGTGGTAACCAACAGCGATATAATTAGATTAATCAATTCCACTATTTGATCTTCAATGATGTATGCACCACACAGACTAAGTACTGGTATTCATTGAGTATAAGTAATTAGCAGTCACTACGAAGTATTAAAGGATCCTGTCCAAGCTAGCTTCATGGTCAGTCGGTACAAATACAATGTTTTTCAAGGTAACTGCTATGAAAATCTAGCTTTACAATTTTATTTCGCGGTTCGTCGATTAACGTTAAAACAGCTATGTTAACAGAAAATATTAAATATTCTGTATCTAGTTTAACACTTAGATGCATAGTAGAGTTTTTATAAATAAATTATACTTTCTTTCACGAATTATGTGTTCCCAATTAAAAATTCAATTGAGGTTCTAGGAGGGCAAATATGAAAGCTACGAAGCTACACTGTACTTAATAAGTTTTATAAAGCTTGATGTGTGCTTATTTTATTCCAGTACTCTCATATCATTTATACTATGTGTAACATGATTTATGTTCCACGAATTTACAAGCAAACGCATACCTATTTATTGTTAGTGTAGCTGTATATAATGGAATCCGACAAAGCGGCTACCGTTTCAAAGCTTAGGATTCAATTTAAATTATAAAATGACCGCCCGACGATGCGCAGTCAAAGTTCCTTACATAAGCCAGTTCCATACAACTTCAGAGCTACTATTTGTATACGTTACAAAGGTTATATAATCTGTGTAGGTAAGCTTTAGAATCTACGTGTTACACTTACATGTGCGCTAAGCTTACAGCTTCAACGACATTTCACTTAGTTCCAGACTATTAACTAGGAGCTAGTAAGACCATAGACAACGGAGATTCAGAGGCTTCCTCGGAAGTCTGCGGTCGTACGCTCTCACCATTACTGGTTCCTCAAACGGATATATAATACTAACTTGAGTCATTGTGAATATTTGAAGTTGATGTACAATTTAATAGAATTAAGAGCAATATAATTCCAACCGTTATTCGACTTTGTATGTTAATGACTGATACTGCATATCTATATTTTACTCAAATATTTAAAACAAAGTCGGGTTTGTTCGAACACTTATAACTCGAGAACGGCTGGACCGATTTTCATGATTTTTGATTTGTTGGATTTGTCGAAAAAAGTGTAAGGTAGGGTAGGGTAGTAAGCGAAAACCACGCAAAAGACATCGCGCCAGGCCAGCAAGTTACTAATAAACAGTTCCTGAGCAACTTAACCCAAAAATTGATTTTGTTTTGTCACATGAAAGGAAACGAAGTAAAAAGGAACTACAGAAGGAGCGGTTCATTTCCGTGCTACTTTATAAGAGGAAGACTTGTATCCGCAATCGTCTTTAGCTATATAAGCTATATGTTCTTATGAGATGAACTATGTATAACTTTTGAAGCCTCTTCGTGCAATAATAGAATTGAAGGAGATATATATGTTTTCTATATTCCAGATTTTATCAATAATACTAACCAGTTATACACGTGTACACGAACACCTCAAATACGTTTAAAATCTTCACAAATACCCGTAATATTAAAACAATCGGATTTTGTATGAAATAGTATACAAAACCCTATTAAAACGATAGTTTTGACATTTACTAAAAACTAGCTGATTTTAAGTACTGACAGTCAACATCCTTTTTGTGCGTGTACTAATATATCGTAATTAGCTGATGAGAAAAAAGAGCTTTAAGCCCATCACACACGTAGCTATAATATATATTAATATAAATCATAGCAAGGCATATTACGATATATTTTCAATACTAATCTTTGAGTGACCGCACACGCAGCTATAATATTTCTGTTACTTCACCAACTTGTACTGTAATTTATATTATAGCTAACTTCTATCCATATTAATATATATTATAGCTACGTCTGTGATGGGCTTTATTAATTTATTCTAAAGACTAATTACTGATTACATTCCTTACATCTGTGCAATTGTATGCATTTGTTTTTATTATGTTAGTGTCATCTGATTCTATTGTATTCCAACATTCCAAGTATATGCGTCAGTTTCATCGGAGATTAAGCAGTTAAAGTAGCTTATCGATATAAATGAAATAAAATATACAAATTAATCTAATCCAAAATTATATGAGGGTTGACTCGAGTTTGTTAGATGTAAACGTAGCTCCGGATTTTTAGGAAACCCTATCAGCCCTGTTGTATGTGGGGCCCTCTGTATTTAGATTATGCAAATCGTTACAATTTGTTCTTATCCTATTACTAGAAAAAAAAATGTATATTCATGAAGAAATTATTCTCATGCTACAGTAACGAAATTAGATCGTTTGTGTGTGTGAAGGTACAGGCACTACTCGCTTGTTTACCATTTGGACTTACCCACCTGATTCAATGGTAATAGGAGTTCAAAATCGTAACACATACTTTGGCTCTTGTCCACGCATGTATTTATCACTGCCACCTGAGGATTGTTATCTGATACAACATAAAGTATTAAGACGGAGTGTCGTATTTCTATACCACATAGGTTTGCACCCATAAATGCTTTTATCTATCAGCATAACAATTTGAACTAATTAGGTATGATGATTGAATAGAAATCTTATTCATACAAGGTTGTATATATGTCACCGTATTTTTGTGAAAGCCGTTAGTTTATAATCTACCTAGCGAGATTATAAACTCCCCGATATATTGTGAACTTTTTCAAGTGGGCATGGAGGGCCACATCCTAAAATATAGGTTATATCGAAAAAATGCTCAAAGGAGTCTTAAAGGCCGATATTAAAATAAAAATTATTCCTTGACGGGAATCAAATTTATTGTACAGTATTACCCAACTGATAAGGCGCGTCGTGAATCTCAGTTCGCACAGAAATTAAAGTCTGGCCCCGAAGATTAACTAAAGAATGCTTAAAACTTACAATCAACCTTAGATCACTATTATAAGGTTCATAATACACGGCAGCTGTTAGTTCCGTCTCACTCGCAAGTCACAACCCTCCGCACGGGGCGCGCGCTAACATGGCGGCAGCTACCGACCAATAGCGGGTTCCCGCGCTTTGAAATTTACAAAAAGTATCTTCTGCGCAGTTATATCGGTAAGCCATATCAGTTGGGAACTACTGTACTATTTGTAAAAAAAAAAAAACTAATCCCATAGTTTCGCTTATAAGGATCAAATTCGGGGAAGTAATTTTAGATTAAAATTTAATAATAATTTTATTTTTTAAGTAATTACCATTTTATTTTTCATATATTTATTAAATATGTGGCCATCCATTTCCCACTTCATAAATTCGCCATGTATACTCCGCACATACACATTCTTTCAATTAGATATGATTATTTAACCCTAAATAACTTACCTGCGTAAATGTGAAAAATTGTGTGTATGTTACGTATAAAAAAATAAAGATGTTAACGAGAAATAGCATACATAGGTATAATGTTGCATACATTTCCGAGATAGCGAGAAACCGCGCGGGCGGCTAGTATATACTATTACTAGCTGTACCCCGCGGTTTCACCTAGTGGCATGAAATATACTTTACGACTTATATACATAAAAGTTTCATAAAAATCGGTCGAGCCGTTTCGGAGGAGTCCGACTACAAACATCGTGATACGAGATTTTTATATATATATAGATGTTATTTGACAGATGTTAGTTACTCATAACAGAGTTGTAAATCTATTGTTCCATTAATTAAGTTCCATTGGAACATAGAACTTGTATTCATCCTTTAAAACCAATCCCCTAACAATCAATTCTAGAGAATGGAGCTCATTCTATCAATAACTACCTACTTTTCAACTTCAGGCTGCGGCGTATGCTTTCCAACAAATAATTGGAAAGGCGTTTTAATTAACACTCGCTCTATTGTCATACCCCATACCGCTGGACGGGCGTTTAGGTTTCGTTTTGTCCGAGTTAATATTTTAACTATTTCATTCCTGTTATGAAATTTCTCTTTGAAAATATACTCCTGGCAGAAATATGTAAGTTATTATGAACAGCGCGTGCCTACGCTGAGAGAAGTTGAACGGAAAAGATATATGTACATATTGTACATAGAGTGATACACAGGTGACACAGAAAATAGAATGTGAGTAGACGAAAAGATACTAAGAAAATCCTTCGTTCCATTAGATTGCCAAAACACCTTTGTCGATGAAAATGGCTTACAAATGAGAGATAAGAATACTTATATACCTGAAAAGTGTAAAAACTTCGGAGTACAACTAGTTTCAGAGTGAAAACGTATTTCCAAGGGATATTAAGAATCATACAGAAAAGATTTTCTTTGCCAACAAAGCTAATTCGATTGTACACAATACTGCAGTTGAAGCGACAGCAGTATTGTGCATGCAAAGAATATTATAATTATCGTTATCTGCTTGGAAAAGTTTGTTGCATTAAAAATTTCTGCGTCTCAAGCCAAGATTCTTATTAGATAATTCTGTAGAGATCTTTTGAATTGAAGTTCAAAGCGCTGAAAATGGCTTTTATTCTTTAAAATAATAAGCTCATTTTCAAAGGATAGTTTACAATTCAGTTCTTCATCAAGCTCAAGAATGAAAAAAATATCACAGGATTCTGCTTCTTTAGTTTAATTGCGTTGCATTTCATTAGAATAAGAAATCAGGAGAAAAGACTCCTAGACTTTGTAAAGGTCGTCCAACATTGGCAATCTCCCTATTACTTGCTTAATTATATTGCCTTACCTTAAATTACGGTACGTGTACGGCGTCTTCTGACATAATAAATTAAAATTAGGAAACACCGATATAAGCTAAATGTACGTAAAATGATTTGATCCATCGCACGCGGCGATCGTTCGTAACACATTTTCTCATTTAGGTCCCTATTCTGACAATGCGTTAAGAAATTTCGATTATAAAATACGCCACTGAAAATCGTGTGTAGCAAAAAAATATTGTAACATTTTCTCGATTTCTGACTTTTCGATACGACATTGGCGCAACATCGGTATACACGGTACCGACCACTGAATGAACTTCGTGATTGGAGCAACACGTGGGACAGCGCGCGGGATCGTTTTGGTACATACGTTACGTTACGTTGGTTACGTTACGGCACGCACTTCCAGTGATCGCTCGGCAAAAGTGCCACGTGCGGAAAATGTTGCGTGCGATAAAACAAGCAATGCATGATTTGACGGCGGCGCGGTATTGTTGTGGTAAACAATCAATGCGGGCGAGTCGGTGATTTTATAACGATTAATCAGAAAATAACCAATTTCAAACTTCTTTTTTGGAAACATGTAGCGCAAACCCTACTGGACTTGGCTGCAGTTCTCTATTTACTCTGGCTCCTAGGCAGCTGGTAATGTAATGTGATGACCCTCGTCAACTCTCACAGGTAACAAGATATGCCGCCTACAAACGTAGCACCTGTAAGCTTTGAAATCATATTAATGGAGTAATGAATCAATAAATGCATAATATTATTTAATAATAAACCGTTATATATCGTGGGCTACTCATCTCTGCTAGGTAATATTGTTTCCTCACTAACTCAATCTGTATTGATTATGTTGCGCTTCGCCTGTTGTGTACAGAGATAATTGTGTATTTATAGGAGCCTGTAGTCTATCTTAATTATTCAGACATTTTTGTTCGTTTTGGGAAATTCTTGAGGTCGCGTAGTAGCGCCATTTGTAGAAGTTTTTAAATGAGAAAGATCAAAAAAAGATTTATGTAAGTTAGCAGACAAGCATACTGCCCGCCTGATGATAAGCGTTTACCGTGGCCTATACAAAAAAATCTCTTCGCACGCAAGAGGGGTTGAGGGGAAAACCTATGCCAGTAGCGAAACAGACAAATCTCAGTGTCATTTGGGACTTCACTGGCATCACGTCTCCTCAACCAGCTCTAGTAACCTTAATCACCGCAGGTACGGTTCCATGATGTAGTCGGGATAAATTGCTACAACAGAAAGCTTTACGTTTTGACGTCAGCATACACAGAGGCTAGTATTACGAACATCCATTTACCGGGCTTTACTACAGTGTCCTGATAGTCGAAATCGAGGGGAACGTTGCTTAATCTCCCGCAGATTGGATGATCGGCACGGACTACGGCTTTCTGAAGTGCAATTAATTATCGGTGTGAATCTAACTATGTAAGTTGCATATGTAGTCAGTGTAACTATAAGTCAAATGATACTTGTTTGTTTCATACTATCAATGAAATCTAGGATTATTTTATGATATTTAACAATATTGCATGTACCTATAGGTATTTACCTACTAAATACAATGAAGCTAAAATTTCACTTAAAATTTGTAATAATGCCATTAAGAGGACTCAATTCGTCATACTTTTCATACAAAACCTCTGTACTTATTATGGCGTTGTTAAACATTTTTCTTTAGATGTTTTGAACCAATAAGTATCTTGTGCACTATATCTAGCCGTGTATCTAGGCGAAATTTAAAAAAAAGTGTGAAACAAATTCAGTCAAAGCCTCCGAAAAACAGCGTTTTTGCCTGAACTTTGGCCATATCTAATGTACCTATAAATTGTAAAAGTAAAGAAAACATTTAGATACCAGGCTTGCAAATGTATTGGAGATTCTAAATAACTAACTTTTTTTTCACAAATTTGTAAGATTTTTTCACAAGAAGTATACTCCTGGAACAAGTTTTATGAATTCGAAATCATGAATGATGACCTAGCGAAGCGGCCGCGAGTAATCAGCGGAATTTACCGACTGATAACCGACGGCTCTGATGCTGTCTCTCTTTTTTCGCAGTCAAACATTCCGTTGGATGAAACAACAAGCTTTTAGACTATGCTTGCGTTGAAGTTGCGCCGGCCACAGAGCAAAAATGAAACTTAATTATTATCATTTTATATCTGTAATAAAACACGAGCACCAAGTGCCATAAGCCTTCCTATTTATACGCCATGAGTTAAGTTATGAAATTTATATATAAATTCATCTACCGGGTTTAATTCCGTCAGCCGGGAAACTCTTCTGTGTTAAACATTTTATGGTATTTACGAGTTATATTTTAATTCGAAATGTATGAAAAATCGGTTGTCGAAAACTTTTTGTATTGGATAGCTACTGGTTTCTAGGAATTTTGTAGTAAACAGAGTGTCTATATGTACGAAACTGCTCAATTTCGATCGAGGTGAACTGAGAGTCAACTGATGTGGTTTTATGTGCGGTACGGCTCTTTGTACCTTTATGATAATACCGTTGGTTTCCGTGCCCAACATACTTTGTGGAAATATGGAAAAAGAGTTCAACATTTAATATGTAAATTTAAACATTTCTAGCATTTTATCTTTAATAGAACAAACCATTTCATGGGCACTCAAAAAATACCTTTGAAAATCGATTAGGCTAAAATCGGAAACAAATAACGGGCTAAGCTAAAAAAAACGACATGATATAACCACGGCAAACAGAACAGCGCAATGTACATATGTGAGCAAGCCCGTGAATCTGCGTTAATATCCGCAAAATTTTGTGAACACGCAAACTAAACATTACCAATAGGTGTATACGATAATAGAGCTATGCGGGGTACACTATGATTTCACTGGACACCCGCGCAGTGTATTAGCTATCAATATATTTACAAACCACAAGGTTGGAGTTGTATCTCTAAGCAGCATCTGTTTTTAACTAACACTGAAGATTCGAGGCCATTATTTCCTGTCGATATTGAAATTTGTGAAAATATTATTGTTTAGCTAATATCTCGCTCTCGTTTCATTTTCTATCCAATAGTATTGTTTTATATAAATAGATTTATTGATATTGAATAAAAAAAACTGCATTCAACTCTATTCACCCGTTTAAAGAGCTACGGTGCCACAGACAGACAGACAACTTTCACATCAAACTTATAACACCCCTCTTTAATATGGGTTTGTTCTTTTGTATGGGTTAAAAAAGATGATTAGCGCCAGGTTCAGTGTTACAATATATGTTACGGGCCACCTGCAGTATCGTGTGATAACCTCTGATGGCAAGGTCAAATCAATGCGTACAATACGCTCTTCCGTCGCGTTGTCGTCGCCAGACATCTATAAGAAGAAATACAATAGTGTGCAAAAGAATAATGGATTGAAGCGAGACCAACAGCGACAGAATCCGATCTAAACTATACCGGCGTTATAGCTAGAATCTGCCCTTACAAAGGTACTGAGTTACACATGGTATCTTTAGAACAAGCTAGAAAGTAGTATTTAAATTATAAGCTAAGCGATATATTCTCAGTTAAAGAAATGAATTTACGATAACAGCTGAATTATACGTAGGTATATCTGACCACCGTCTAATAGTGGGGTCCAGGTTGCGGCTGGCCGCCTATCTAAGATCTGTTAACCGATAGAAGCGCCTTCCGAGAGACGCTTACTATCGCCTACTGTGTCCTATGTTTAATACTTTTCAATATGCTCTCTAAATAAAAACGTACATTTATCCACTTTGATAATGAGATAGCAAACTAAATGTATCCGGAAATTCGGATTTTTTGAGAAATAAAAACGATTGCTTGTGCGTTTAAAAAGTGAACTAGCTATGGAATGGGACCTATAAGAAACCACCAACCAATAAATGTATGGGTATGATTGCTAAAGGATTTATCGAATGATCGTTTTTAGGGTTTATTTTCTTGCCATCATCGAAAGAGGTCGTATAATCTGTCAAAAACAGGTCGCCACTCTACAACCGATTTCTAGCAATATTTTACGTTGAATTTAATTATCAGAAGAGATTTCACGAATTTGAATGCATTAAAACGTCAACTTTAAATTTTAAGTGACATCTTTAAAGTACTTTTTTAACAATATACCTTGTGATCAAACAGGATTAAAAGGTCACTGGACAAGTTGCAACGCAGGGGTGATTTCCTCACCCTGGGAATATAGTTGGCGAAAGTATATTTTTAAACTACTGTCTCTTTTTGATATATTTAAAACATTGGTATTATGAGACTTGCTTTAAAGTTAAACCATCTCACGTTATAACATATTACGTACTCATAAGGTAAGTTTATTATGTATTTTTAACTTTGTACATAAAATAGCATCTCTGTAGGTATAAAAAGGCTCACAAACAATTGTTTTTACGTAAGTAGCTGACTGAAGTCTAAAAATAGAAAAATCTCGAATAAAATGAGAGACTAATGCTCAATTGACTTATTCCAAAAGCGTATGACCGTGTATGTGATTCAGCGCGTCTGATTGTGATTTATGATTTTATTTATTACAAGTTGATCCGGTGAACTTCGTACCACCTACATTTTTTTACCCATGTATTAGAATGAACAAAACAAAAAAGTTATATGCTGATCGGTCAAGCCGTTTATGACTTTTAGCGAGACTAACGAACACCAATTGATTTTTATATATATATATATATTTGTTTTTCTATAAGGCAACTTCAGTTTTCAAGGTAAGACATAAGTTCTTCATTTGAATGTGAGTCATTAAAATAATATAGAGCATAAAAAAAAAAAACAATTTATTGCTGCCTCTTATTGCTACTTTACTGTTTGGTGGACGCTAATAGCTAGATTTGCCGCTTAAGTAAATAAGTAAACCTACTCTACTGTAATATTTCAAGTATTTGTTAGAACAGAGTTACTTCAGTTCAGTCTGATTCCCTGCATATTTCAGTAGGAGCGCCGTGGCATTTACATGTCTATTTATGTATAGGCTGGTGTAGATACCTTGTAAAGGCCAACAGTCAATCACCCAACAAGCCTACACTAATTACGTACGGTGTACGGGTAAATTTTGAATCTTTTTAAACCTGAATTGAACACTTATCCCCTTATTACAAAACATGGTTTAAAGTAAAACCAGGTTTTAAAATAGCATCGTCTCTTTTTATTATATGACGTTAGAAAGTGACCGAATTACAGTAAAACCTGGTTTTGCTTTAAACCGTGTTTTGTAATAAGTGGGAATATTTCCCCTTATTACAAAACATGGTTTAAAGTAAAACCAGGTTTTAAAATAGCCTCGTCTCTTTTTATTATATGACGTTAGAAAGTGACCGAATGATAGTAAAACCTGGTTTTGCTTTAAACCATGTTTTGTAATAAGGGGTTAGGTTCTCCTTTTGAACAAAACACGAACGATTCTTTATAGGGAAGTGTAGCACCTATTTCTGAGACTTGCCTCTTTTCAGTGTTATTTGTCTTACAATATTGAACATCTGTGGTCTGAGCAAAAAGGCAAAGCTTTTCAGTGTCCAACGTATTGAACCGAACAATGCAGGTACAATGTATTTTCCGAGACCATAGTTTGATAATAATAATAAACTATAAGCCCCGTGGTTTCGGTATTAGTAGTTTTCCCGAGAAGCGCTCGTGGTGTAGCATAATTAGCCGTTCTTAATCGATCGGCAAAGTTAAGCTACCACCGGTGTGGCCGGTACCCGGATGGGTGACTGGCTTTGTGGTATTAAAAAACGAGCGTTTCCGTGCTTCGGAAGGCACGTAAAGCCGTTGGTCTCGGTTATCACTTAATTGTGATAGTCGTTAAGCTATATAAGGGCCTCCTAGGCGGCTTAAAAAATTCCAACAGTAGGTTGACCACTAGCCTACCTTACCTCTACCAATCCGCAGTGGGCACGCGTGATAGAGTATCGCCAATTCCCTTTCACCCTCATTAGTGATTATAGCCTGATGGTGATGAGTTTTCCCGGAATGAAAGTATTGTTTTATTCCAAGGCATGCTCCTCATGCAATATGTGTACAAAGAGGTTCGAAGATTTAAGAAAGCTTAGATCCAGAAAAAGTTATTGCGTATTGTGAACATAATGACACTGTAGCAAATTCATGAAGTGCGAATTTAGACATTTTAGTTATCAAATTCAAATTCAAAAAGCATTTATTCAATTTAGGCCCTGATAAGGCACTTATGAACGTTAACAAATACATATCCTTCATTCGTATCACTGGCTTCCAATGTTATTAATGGAATACACGAAGTGGTATATTACAATAAATATGTTAGTTACATAGCAGTGTTTGGCATACTTATGCAACCTATAATATCTAACCAAGGACACCACTGACGCATAAAAACGTGATTACTGAATAAAACGTATTAAAAACGTTTTTTTTTCTACAAAAAGCATTTCAATTCTCTGGACTGACACATTTTGTGATTTTACTTTTATTTTCCACAATCATACAAAGCCTGTTGTCGTCGTGAATAACACAGCAGTGTTTTTCCGGACACCCCATTGTATTATCAATAAAATAATGGCGAATGCATTTTTGTAATTGAATACTCTTTGTTAACGGTAATGGGGCGAACGGGTAAAATGGAACTCTTTCATAAACACCGTCGCGCTCTATAAAATAAATACGAATATATCTATCGGTAAATAAAGAACGGCCTTATAAAGGTACGTCCCCACATGTCGGTTGCGTCACCTACCTGTCTTGCGGTGTGTAAGGGACGCTGGCAGCTAGTGGTTGGATTGAGTTAGGCGGTGCTAGGCCATTGCTGCGATGGAGCGATGCTGATATAGTGAGCGATGACGTTTTTTTAATAATGTAAAAGAAGGACTAAATTAGGGTTGCCATCTCTAAAATTTAGCAACCAGAACAAGACGTGTGAAAACCCCGGATTTTGGAGCTCAAAACCCGGACATGTCAACGGGTTTTTTAAAATATTAGTCAGAATAATAAAAAACAGTTCAAAATGTCATCATAAATCAACTTTACATTTATTTTCAAAGACATTAAAGTTTAATTTAGTCATCTTTTATCATAATTTTTAATGTTACGAAACAAAATCTACAGACTTGAAATTTGAAAAACCCCGGACTACAAATGAAACCCCGCCCGGACGCTCCCCGGACGCCCTCTAAACTAGGACAAAACTAATGTTTCAGGCGAATAGCCTATTGAGCTATTATTGAGACACTTTAGTACCGTCCATGTTCTCTTATACGCGGATATACAGAAAACGCGGGTGTAACCGCGGGGCACAGCTAGTAATTATATAAACTGTAGCTGATCCAACTGACGTTGTACTGTCAAAGATACCATTGAAAAAACCACTTTCAGATTTTCCATATTCTCCAATTTTCTTTCCGTAACGATGATCGTTCATAATTGGGGCAATTTATTATTATAAAATAATACATGCAAACAGAGTTATTATATTAATTCTGTTACGCAATCAACTAAACTAGAACTGAACCCAACCTACCGCAAACCCTATTTGCTTCCAATCAATTAACAGATTGCATCGAGTTGTAGCCGGTGGAAATCCCTGCTACAGGATAATTCGATTGCAGTGATCACGTCTAACCAAACCTAAGCGAGCGAGCTATCCGAGAAGCGTAAAGCTTACCTGACGCAATTAGGTCTCTGCTGCTATTTGATCGCAATAGATTCGGTTCAATACCTCAGATGAGATGATACACGTACCTAAATGCAATTTTCTGGCAACGTCACTTTCGCGCTGTAGAGCGATTGTTGTAACAATTTTACATGACTGCCGAACGTTATACTGGATATAAAGTATTCTATACATTATCGAAAGTATTTATTTTTGAGCACTATATATTTTTTTCATCCCTGATACCGCGGTATTTATATGTCTTGAACGATTTAACCTATGTATACTCGATGACTGATGAAACCAGCATTATTCTGAATTATCATATACCTATACAGGCTGTTGTTTTGGTCAGCGACAAGCTACCTAGGAGCGGTAGTACAAAAAATATCTTTCCCAAAAATGGACTTAATTCCATTAAATACTGTAAATGCGTTGAGAAATACCTTTTTCAATTTGAAATAAAATTACCGCAAAGTATGGTCACTCGGCACGTGATCAGACTAGAGCTAGGCGCAAGCCGCCATCGCCCCACCCCTTTACTCCCTCGCACTCCCGTTGAGTATTACGTCTATATTTTAGCTTAAGGACGCGTTTACAAAATTGATAGGTAGCAAATCGCACTAATACATTTGCAAAGCCCACACGCACACACGTGCATGGAGAAGCTGCGTTAAAAATAGTGAATCAACCTAATTTGATACTTTAACATTATATTATATTTTTTTCATCTATTTTTGTTATCATTTCGCTTTTATTAAATTTCACGTGTATGTAACTAACTTTGCTAGTGTATGTATTTCGGATGACAATACAATAATTTGGTACCATCGAGCTGATCTGATAATAGATCCGAAATGTAGGCACTGGAACTCCATGACATAATAACGTATGTTAGCCGTGATTAGGATTGTTGGAATTGTCATGAGACGAACTTTAATCATATATGGTGTTCAGGGTCTGATGATGGAGTAGAAGGGTAGGCAATGGAACTTCATAACGGAGCAACATATCCTAGCCGTGTTTGGGGTTGTTGGTTTTGACTACTTTTGACAATACAGTAGAATCCGGATATAACGACGTTCAAGGGACCGGCGAAATTTGGTCGTACTAACAGGACGACGCACAAAACGAATTATTTATTTATGCGGTTTTTTATTACATACATACTTATGTATTAATAATAATGGGGCTAAACTGGGCTTCTATTGTATGTTTTTTTTCTTTATCGTGGATATTGTATAATGAGACACGCCGAATACTTTGACCAGCTTCTAAACGTTGTAATATAAAATGTTTTTCTTTAATTGAGCAAAACTTTCGCTTCACGGAAGTCATTTTAGAACTCGTAACGAATTCTTGACCTTGTACATAGGTATCGTAGATAAATACAACACAGCGGTCGTTCTAAACGGACGATTTGTTGGCAAAATAGGTTGTTATAAGCAGTTGGTCGCTTAAACCGGAATCGTAGGGTCGTACTAAAAAGATATGTTTTCATAGTAGGTCTGTATGAAACCTACCTTTTGTTTTCAAGTTCGTCGCTAAAAACGAAGTCGTAATAGGCGGATTCTACTGTATATAGTTTTCAAGGTCTGATGATAGAGTAGGAGGGTAGGCAGGCACTGGAACTCCTTAGTGGAATATATTTGTGATTATAAATGTGGGTGTGAGATTGATTGAAAACATTTTATAGTAGAGTATAGCATAGCACAGTACAGTATAGTATGATAAGGGTGTGAAGAGATTTCGGCAGGGTCGGCAACGCACGAGTGATTCCCCTGGACTGGAGTTGCAAGCGTCCATGGGCTACGGAAACCGCTTACCATCAGTGCAATATGCTTGTTTAACACTTTAGTGGTATAAAAATAGTATGAATTCATGACATACTATCTATCCCAATCTGTCACGGAAATCCAGTTGCAGTCTCCAAGAACCATCATCAGTTCAGTTCAGTCTGTCTTGTTGTAAGCACTCATCACTACTAACAAAAGGAGCCCAAACACGACATAAATATCCCAATCAATCAAGGAGTTCCAGTAGCAGTCTCCAAGAACCATCATCAGGTCAGTTTAGTCTGTCTTGTTGTAAGCTCTCATCACTACGAACAAAAGGAGCCCAAACACGACATATCTATCCCAATCCATCAAGGAGTTCCAGTAGCAGTCTCCAAGAAACATCATTAGGTCGGTTCAGTATGTCTTGTTGTAAGCTCTCATCACTACTAACAAAAGGAGCCCAAACACGACATAAATATCCCAATCAATCAAGGAGTTCCAGTAGCAGTCTCCAAGAACCATCATCAGGTCAGTTTAGTCTGTCTTGTTGTAAGCTCTCATCACTACGAACAAAAGGAGCCCAAACACGACATATCTATCCCAATCCATCAAGGAGTTCCAGTAGCAGTCTCCAAGAAACATCATTAGGTCGGTTCAGTATGTCTTGTTGTAAGCTCTCATCACTACTAACAAAAGGAGCCCAAACACGACATTTCTATCCCAACCCATCAAGGAGTTCCAGTACCAGTCTCCAAGAACCATCATCAGTTCAGTTCAGTCTTTGTTCTAAGCTCTCATCACTACTAAAAAAAGGAGCCCAAACACGACATATCGGCCTTACTCGTATATAGTAATTCTGTATACAAAACTGACGTAATATAAAATAAAATTTAATTTTTACACACAAATATCAAGTAGCGACGGTAAAATTGTATGTGTATGTACAGCGATCTATTTTTTGAGAACGGCTGCTGCACAGCGACGTGGAGGTAGTCTCACAATGGCGCTCGAGCGCTGACTGAGAATTCATTTGAAATGTTTGTTACTTTATACATCAAAACTGAGACAGAGCAAAGGAAACAAACCTTTATGTCATAGACGTCAAGCTTGACGTAAATTAGCAAAATTTTAGATAAATGGTGAAATATTGACGAAAATGTTTTAATTTTTTTTGAGATTTGTTCAATATTTATGCTGATTTCCTTTTTAAGAATTAATCTTGATTATTTCTATTTTATTAGGGTATTTTTTTTAGTCATTAAAATCTCCACATTATTCAGATATTTGGATCGTAACTCGGCCTGTTTTCGTAGTTTTCACGGGAGGAGGTTACGGAAAACCAATTTTATTGTATGAAAAGTATGATAATTGAAAAAACTGTTTATACCAACTACAGGCAAAGGTATATTGAAGCATTTGGTACCCGCAAAATTTGGCAAATTTCGATGGATTAATCGGTAAATGGATCGGAAAACAGCTGATTTCTAAATTTTTTGTAAATACGTCCTTAATACATGATTTTCCAAATAATACTTTTTTAATTTTTATTATTAAAAAAAATTTAAGTATTTTTTTATATTTTTTTAGAGCACCAGTATCATTCGTGTTATCGACCCTGAGTCGCTCGTCGCTGACCAAAACAACGACCTGTATAATAGGGTTATTTATAAACTTTTTGCTTCGGAACCTTAAAAATGTAGAGAACTTAGCATTAATTATATGTATTTAGTCATACAAACTATAAACGATCAGTTCGTTTCGAAGCAGCGTTTTTGACCATCACCATATTTAACGAATATTTCTTACGTTTTAATTTATTATATCTATTTCAAGCGCGTATTAGACTAATGTGGATTTATTTATGTATTAAATATGCTTTTAAAAATATTTGCACACGCGCGAATCACAAAATAGTTCTCATAGGCGCTTAAAATTGATGTAATAAGTTAAAACGCAAGAAATATCCGTCAAAAATTCAAAATGATGACGATGCCCCGTAACCCTTCCATTATACTAGAATTCCCATTAGCCTGTTATACCAAGTAATACCATAACAGACCCGGGACTCTACCGCGTAACTTTGGTGGTAATCGTAACGAACACCATTAATAAATTTCATCCAATCAGGGCCCACGAATGGTCAACGTCGCGTCATAACGCGTACGCGTCATTGGATGAAATAATTAATGGTGTTCGTTACGATTACCAACAAAGATACGCAATAGCCCAGCCGGCCTGACAACATTATACGAGCAAACGCTTACCTTATTCGCAACGCGTGGCGGCTGATATATATATATTTTCATGGCGACCTTTACCTTACCGCGTCACGGTTCAGTTATCAATGTTGTGTGTTGTTTGCCGGTTCGATGCGGGCAGCTACACATCATGTTGAGGTTACAACTTGCTTCCTTTATTAGATCTAAAGATATCATCGCGTTATTAGAGTTATTTTATAATATGAAACTTCATTAATCCGCCTTTATATTGTTTTAGCATACGTATGGGCAGTCAAAGTTAATTTATTTCTGTACTAGCTGTCCCCCGCGGTTTCACAAGGTCCTTCTCCATACCATCTGCATGCTGCATCATAATGATCCGTTGGGTAGTTGAGGCGTGAAGGCGTAACTAGCAAACAAATAAACAAACAAACTAACTCACTTTCGCATTTATAATATTAGTTAGGATTGATTTACCTGAAATCGCTTATATGGATACATATTATCATGGCTGTAGGTATGAAAACCACTTTACTTTATCTACACAAATAAATAAAAAATAGTGCAATAGTATTTTAGTTTCCTTTTGTGTTTATTTCATTTCTACTTAGTTTCCCGTATCGATTCCATAATAAAATTCCACTAAAAATAACTAAATAGTCTTATAATAAATTCAAAGATTTTATAAAGCTGAGGTTAATTGACGACGCGTACTATGAGGCGCCACCTTACGTGGAAGACAATAATGTGGTTATAGTAGCTTCTCTCTGCACTTTCATCCCCCTGGCAATGATAAATTGTATGAATAAGTATAAGTATTTAGAACAAAAACTGTAGGTTAAAAGAAACATCCACAAAAAAATGCCATGCTGAGCTTCTTGCCGGAGTGTATGTATTCCGATCCGGTAATAGATTCAACTATTACGTTCATAAGTGCCTTACCAGGGCCTAAATTGAATAAATTACTTTTTGATTTTGACATGTTATAATTCCTTACCAATTACCATACATACCCCATGTATGTATAGTAATATGTAAGGTACCTTTGTAATCATTTTAATTTGCATATTTAACTACAAATGCAAACTAGAAAAACCAATTAGACATTTATTTTGGACAACAAAAAGTTACTCTCGCTCTTAACTTTGAACATTAGTATCTTGTTTTAAATGGTTTTTGGATAGATGTCTTTCAAGACTTAATCTCTTCGCGAACACTTTGCAGCAATGAACACACTTAGCCCCGTTTTCGGTATGTTTGTAGAGCAGGTGACTCTTCAGTGCCCTGGTTGAGTTGAAGGTCTTCTCGCACCAGCTGCAGCTTGTTTCGCCCGAGGGATGTATCACCGCCTTGTGGTTAGCCAGCCTGCGCGCAGACGTGAACGTTCGAGAACACAACTCGCACTTATGCTTCTCCTCTGGGTGCTTGTATTTTATATGGTTCCGTTGAGCTAGCAGCGAGTCAAAAACCTTCTTGCAAACGAAGCACGGCGTTTCTACCTTCCGACATATCTGGGTGTGCTCATTAAGCAAGTTAGATGAAGCGAACGTTCTGTAGCACGCTTTGCAGCGATGGTTGTAGCGGTGCATGTATTGCACGTGCTTTCGGTAGCTGAGCGATGAGGAGTAGGTCTTATCGCACATGCTACATTGTACCTGGTTCTCGTTCTCCGGATGCTTGAGTAAGCAGTGCCCGTGCAGTGTGCTCGCAGTCTTGTAAATCTTGCCGCAGTGCTGGCACACTTGTCCGCCAAACCCACCCAAAGGATCATGGTCATCCTTTAGTATGTCTTGAAGAACCGCTGTTGAGTTCCTCAGGTGATCGTCAATTATATTACTGTCCCCAACGTCGACTTCCACTTTTATCTCTGTTACCAACATCATATCCATTTAAACTATGTAAAATATTATTCATCGCACACCAATACCGAAACAGAGCTATTTTATGAAATGTCAGTTCAATTCGCGAAAAAAAATAAAGCGTCAAAAAAAGGATTTCGTTTTTTCATCGGCGGCCTTTTCTTTACTGCCAATTGTTACGAAAGTTTCAATTGCATTTCCGTCGGCTGACTTTTGATTGAGTTTCCACGTTGATGAGCACATGCATGCTTAATTGTGTGTAATATACATAATTAAACATGCATTTGCTTATTTTGTTAATTATTTTCGATATTTAATATACATGACGTAAAAAAGTCATTGCCTGACTTCAATACGTCGCGCGTACGTATATACGGAATTTGCGTCGTCGTCTCAATCGGTGCAATAAACTGGCCGCTTGGTTGTCGACCGACTGTTTGCTCATGATTCATACATTCTTACATAGTGTACCAACTGTGTAATATATTATTACTAGCTGCCCCCCGCGGTTTCACGTACAATCCTGGGATAGACTTTAGGCAAATTCGGTGTTGTACCGAGCCGTGAAAACGTAACAAACCTAGACCTTTTTACCTCCACTTTTAAGTAAGGATATTGAATTATTATATTTGAAAAATAAATAAAATAAATACTTATGTGAATTTCGCAATATTACGTGCAATATGCCTGTACCTAAGCTCAGTGCCAGGCCATGCGTTAAATTATGGTTGTGGATGTGTGATGTATCTTTTATGTGTATCGTTGGTATTCTATATAATAGGTATGTTTTAAAATTGTAAGTAAGTATCTAATATGTTTTCGGGGCGTTTATTCAGTGTGTTTTTAATTAGGGAGAAAACCAACTAGAGAAATTGACAACAAGTCAATCATTACCTACTTAATAGTTACTGATTGTGACGTTAATTAGTGTTTATTTAAATTCACCTCACTGATTAACTTGTAAACAAATATGGTGATTATACGAGTTTGGAATTGAAAATAACGATATAAAATTTTTCTCTTCAGTTCATATCAGAGTTTATGACGAACAACATTTTTTTAAATAAAAAAAAATAACTGTCAGTTTCACCGCAAACGTGTTCGAATTTTCAAATTTAAAAATTAGCTGGTTTTTGTTGGTGTCTTCTCTGTTTACGTGTGTGCGTGTGTGTTGTGGTCACGTGTACGTGTGGTTATTTATCGGGTGCAGTGAGATCTGCCGCGGCGCTCCGATCGCCCCCTGGCAGGACCAACAGACGACTCACACGGAACGAGAGCCGCTACCATTCGGGTGAGTCACAGCGTCGTAAGAAGCTTTAAGCGGGCTCTACATTTGTGCCGAGGCATTTCGTGTGCTGTCGAGCCGGAGGCAAGTGCAGCTCAATACACCATTGCGTTGTCAACTATTTGGTTTGTAAAAAATAAACGTTATTTACTATAAGGCTATGTTCTTTTAGCTGGAATTAAATTCAGTACATTATAAAGAGATCTGTGACTCGAATAGACACAATTAAGATAGCGCTAGATAAATAATGGCTAAGAGTCAATAGTTATGCTCTACAAAAATGTCATTATACACGTGTTTATTTGGTCTGTCATAAACTTGGAAAAATTTCCTACCTATCCTACTCGATTGTAATGTGTTTTTTCATCGTAAAGTGGTAAATTTAATTAAATCTTATATTCGAAGGGGAAATATCTGTGATAACATTATGTTGCTATTTTTGTACGCCTCGTAGATTTCTTTGAGGTCAACGCATGAGTGTGGAGCCCGCTTTGTGATGTTCATACACGACAGTCATTGGTGTGATGACATATTTGACGTGTGTATTTCTTTTATCACGGGATGGTTTATGGAATAAAATGCATTAAGCCTTGTATAAAAATGAGGTTTTTTTAATTACGTGTCATGTGGTATTTTATTGTACATAAGTATGTATATTTTTCTTCTTTAATTCTTCTGTGCTATGTAGAATACAAGGTTATTTATATGTGTATATTATGGCTATTATATGTGTATATATATTTAGCTATGTTTTAAACTATATGAGGTACGTTTGATTCCAAATGTGTAAAACAACTATAATAGCAATTGTATGGTAAATTAATGGGATTAGCGCATAGAAACTGTTGTAACTTCGCATCGCAAGTATTCATTTACCCCCTTACTCATAAAACTTTATTTAACTAATAAGCTGATTAAGTGGTCACCTAAATAACGTCAAATTGTTTGAAAATGACAACAAGGTGACGTTATTTATTTGACCATTTATTCAGTAGATTTAGTTAAATAGCGTTTATGAGTAAGGCCGTTAATGTTTTAATTTTACGAAGTTTGTTTTATTAAGTTTTGAGGTGCTTATAAGCTTTAGTATAATGTGAAAATAACTTGGTATCTTTTTCTGTTCTATTCTGATACTTAATGTTTCTGTAACCAATATTTTCGGGAATCTCAATCAAAAATTATCACCATTTTTGTTTTGATTTTGATTTGATCCGGCTTATCACTTGGCTCGCGGTTAAAAATGTAACAATGACATCAATTGTTATAATAGAACGCGCGTCCCTCGCGAGAACCAACAAATAACCAGGCGTATTACCTAAAACAATATTGAGATTGAAAATTAAAACTATTATTTACTAGCTGTCCCCCGCGGTTTCACCCTCGTTCCCAGGATCAAAAGTAGCCTATAATACTCGTGGAGTCGATATTAGTATATAAAATAAAAAAATAATCATTAAATATTAATTACTATTAAATAATTTATCAGGCAAAAATAAAATTGTCATTAATTTCTCTTTCACCAGCTAAAATATGATTAAGAAATTAGTTTAGGTCTTGATGTTCGTGAAACCGATTAATTACAAAGCCACAATAATATACTTATAATTATTATTACTAATAAATAAATACTTTATTGTTAAGTTTTTACTGTTATGTAGTTATTAATGACTTCATTACGTGCAGATATTTCCTATCATCATAGGGTCCTCTATAAGGATATTTTATTCAATTTCGCCGACTGTTAATATCTACAAGTGCACACCCGCCATTTAGTGAAGTTTAGCGGCTAGTAAAGCCACGGAGACGTGTTCAACCGGTGAGACTAGACCAGTTTCTGCAATTCTAGTATGTATTTTGATTTTTAAGTACAATCTTTACCTATTTGTTTAGGGCAATTATCAACTATGTTTTCTATTCAATAGTAAGAAGAAATATACTGTTTTTATTTTTAGTAGATGTTTTATTATTAGTTTGTACATTTCATTTTACAATTCATGTTTTACAAAGCTCAGTTGTTCAAAGTGTTATTGGATATATTTAAGTACGTAAAATAAAGTTGCAACAGTATTTAACCAATGTTATTACTACGAGAGCTTAAGGCCGGCCGCATACCATAAGACATTTTCTGTCAGAAAATTTCAATATTGTGTGTGACCGAAGCAAATTTATACCTTAAAATATTAAATACTGTTTGCAGTTCATTTATCGTTGCATTCAGCTCTATTTGTCAAAGATTAATTCTTTTGAAATCAACCTCTAGACGATTCAATTAACTACCTTTTGATGTGTTGAAATATTGTTTTATTTACGTTAGCAAACATGCTTTCGTTTTGATTCTATTTACTTTCAAATAATGTTGATATTTATTTAAGAGTTTTATATCGAATTTGAAGATATTAAATGTTATTCAGTTGTTATTCTGCTTCGATTATGTAAATTTGTATATTACAAGTTTAAACTCATAAAATCATATTTCAAACATTTTCAATATACTTTCAAGTCAGTTTTAACATGATTTACGGCTTAAACCGTCTTGATCCTATTATGCTAGCTTTATAACCCGTGACTTAATCAAGAAGTAAGGATATGATATGCGAAATATAAACACGAAGAAAGAAGTAAGTATGATAAGAAAATTGTAGATCCTACTAGAATATTCCAAATAATGTGATACTCTAAAATGCCAGCCTGAAACAAATCATAGCAACCACAACACCAGTGCTAGGTGCAGGCAAGCTCATAACTTGTATCCATTATTCACAAGTTCGCAGCGGGCCGCGGCGCGCCGGGGAAGTGCAGCTGTAGGCCACATGTATATTGTACTTCGTTTCTTATGGAAACATTGTCAACGAGCATTATTAAACTATTGTTGTTTAACTTTAGCATTGTCCCGTTGTTGTTCTCATCATTGCCTTATTTTACCGCTATAATAGGCACTTCATTAATTCTTCGAGTGATGTTAATGACTTTCATTCTTAATTTAACTTCTTTGTTTACTAACTACATTGTCTCTGAAGTCAAGTTGTCATAATCCTTTCTCCATTAAAATTCGGACCATTAAAATTAAATTTTACTTGTAGAAACTTTTTGATTTTACTCAATACTTTGGGCACTTCATTCAATGCAATGCAATGCAGATATAATGAACACAATGTAGAACGTGGTACGCGGCTTATTCGATTATAATTCCTTAACAATTAATCTCTGTATGATATCATGACGTGCGAAACAGATATTTATCTTCAGATTGTCAGCTGAATCAACTACAATACTTCATGTTACAGTTTTAATAGAAGGCGGTACGCGTAGACATATGCCATTTAGTTGGTTAACTGATTGCTTTGCGTTTTATTCAATGTCTATAATAAGACTTTCATCTTCATAAAAAACTATACAGTTATACACCTATTTCGTTCATAAGATATAATTTGCTGAGGAGCAAATCTTATGCCGTGTTAGTTCCGTTCGAATTAATACTATTGAATGTATGCACTAAGAATTGATTAATTGTTAGGTCAAATTCAATGAAAGCCTGTGGGCTTTCGACGTCTCTCGTACAATACTCTCTTTTCCTTTGGAACCAATCCAGTTCCATGTCCCACACAGAAGACCAGAAGGATGGCCTTAATAGGTACCTTGCACTAGCTTCAGTGAAAGCATTGCACTGGACACTTGATTAATAGTTTAAATTGGTTTCACTTTACCGTCACCGGGCAATATGAAGGGTGACGATCTATATATTAAGTCTCGCATTAAGTTAGTAAACACAGGGTCAAATTGTATGAAATATATTGGATCCAAATTGAGGGTATTTACACAATTTGGTTGACATGTTCGGTGTCGAAGTAATACTTAGCCTCAAGATTCTGAAACATTTTGAACCGGCTACAGTAGCAACTAATTACGCAATGCGCAAGTACTACCTACCACTTGACATGATAGAATTTCGAAGGCAATTCGGATCACTCTATCTAGAGCGATTGTGTCCGATCTGACAAATCATTCAGTCGACGTGAACGTGAGAATTTCGTCAGGAATTTTCGAATTGTTATCTGCCTTTGACACCGTCGTTGAAATGCAACTGAAATAGATAGTGAAAATTCGGTGTTGCAATACGCGTGTGCCAGAAGTCATTTAAAATTCGTGCGAGCGCAATATTACCTGCGAGTGAAGAGCGAATCCTTTGATCAATGCACATTGCACAGACACGAAACATTCACGCTCTCGATAACTGATTCACATTTCACATGCAGTTTTGTGCACGGTTCAATACGCTGGTTCCGTTTTGTAACCTTTGTGATGTCATCAGTCATCACTTAGCAATGAAACGTTATTTAATCCGAATATCAAAAACTTGTTTTGCAACCAGTTTGAAAGGAATTAATACGTTAGGGCGCTGGATAGACCCTATCTTATTGGTGTATGACATTATGTAGAATTAGATGTAAGTAAACGGGTTACGGGCGACTTACTTTACAAATGAAATACCTATTGGAACAAACCTTTAGAGACTGTGGTTCTTTTCGAAAGATACATAATATTATAATGTTAGCTGTAATGTTGTATGCCAATAAATAAATTATTATTATTATATTAAATGTTCAACAAACCCTAATTGCTATTAATGAACAGATAACTGACCCTTGTACGCTTGTGTTGTGTGAAAATATTTATGAAATAATTTATTATTTATGTAAATCTTACCGTCAATTTACTATCTAAAATTTCCGTCAAAATTATAGTGGCCGCACTGTTATTATGGATAATTTTGTTGTCTCACTCAGTATACATACATCATATGTCTTTCGTTTCAATTGGCCCCTTTGATGTCCTCCTTCACACGAGGACTCTATCGTGTTACAATAAGAGTTTGCGAATACTTGTACAGAATAATAATAATGTTATTGAACAAATGTCGCGCACATGGCGTGCGAATGCAAGAGAAATGCACGGCTCCGGTCACGCGACATCGCTTCATTCACAACACAATAATACACAGATCGAAAGTTTTCATAAAATATGAATGGATAGAACGTTCGATAATTTTATTGCTAAAACTTCGCGTGTTTTGTTGTACAATAATAATATTGTTATTTGGCTTATCATTTTATGGTATAATAGCAATTTATTCGATCATGTTAGCATGTATTTTATTTAACAATAAAAAATACGGACGTTATTATTTGCATAGGTACCTACCGATGTAACTGAAATAACTAAGATCAAAGATGCAGTTTTAGAATAATAGTTTGTGTTCTAAGAGTGTTTTATTATTCCACTACCCACTCGACGTATGTTAAGACTTGTAAGTTGGATTGAGTGCAATACTAACGGGAATACATAGCCAGTACATTTGTAACAATTTTAAAAAGCAGACTACGTTTATATTTAAAGCTTAGTTTATTTGTCGCTGTGACTACGTAATACGACTCTTGATGAAAAGTCCAGACTGTTGCTCCCCCCAACCACCTGATAAAAATGGCTTCTATCTTTGTAGTGCAACTTAAATAAGTTTAAAACAGCTTTTGTTCATTGGAATGGAGTTTAATTCAGTGCTTTATTTATTTAAAGTTATAGTTATCTGATTCAGGTATGCTTTTCCTAACACTAACTCAGGGAAATGTAAAGTTTTTTTTTTCAGCTTGACAGATTCAATTTTGAACCGACATCAAAAAAGGAGGAGGTTCTCAATTCGGTTGTATTTTTTATGTTTGTTACCTCATAACTCTGTCATTTATGAACCGATTTAGAAAATTCTTTTTTTGTTTGGAAGGGTACACTTCCTTTTACTCCCATCAGATCAGGATTGGATTACTTCTTAGTGTACTTTAAAGTCGGTTTAAGTTTTTTGTAAAACAGTTCAATTATGTATCTCAATTCTCCCAGATTAGAGTAAATAAATTGTAATGTTCAGGGAAATAATTGTTTCTATGACACCGGATCCTATCAACTAGATTGGATGAAATAAACTGATGGAGATATATCCACACTATTTTCCTAAATGTAGTAACGGTCAATAGTTCATCTTTATTTTTGTGAATACGTGCAGTTTCGAGGTGTAAAGTTGTAATGCTCAATTCACGAAAATTATAGTTAGGTAGGTAAGTACTATTTTTACGTTGCATTCCATACTTTTTTTCTTTATTTATATCTACGACGCCGCCGTGTATAATAAATATCACAAAGAGTTAAAATATCTACATAATGCCCGTTTGTTGAATCTTTGCGTACTATTACCAATCATTCTCTTTATAAGATGAGTGTAGTTTTTTGTATTTATATTTTTACTTTGCCTGTGTTTGACCGCAATCTCATGATGGTAAGTGATGATATGGCCGAAGCTGGTAAGCACACAAAGCTTAGAAGGAACTGGCTCACAAGGCAGCTGTCGGAACATACCGATGGGTGCTTGGCGACATAATTCAACTTGAGAGTGGTAGCCAGCCAGGTGGGTACTACAAAGTACCCTACCACCGTGTTATGGTTTCGCCGCGATGTTTTCCTTCACCGAAAGCTCAAGCTCATTGTAGGATTCGAACCCGGGACCTTTGTCTTAGTATCCGACGTCATACCACTGAGCTATTATCGCCTTTTACGGTTAAAGGTTTTCTAGACAACACCTAATATTTATTTTGACATAGTGACCGCAACCAGTGTGATATTTATTCAAATGTGTGCACCGCAGTCGGCAGTGGGAACAATAGGCCTCAGGATGTAGTTCGGGTGACTTCAGAAGTCTCACAAAATATGATACGCTCCTATGGCTTCGCTCACGTTGCTATGACGACATAGCAACGTGATATTTACTAATGTGAAATTGTCACTGAATATAAACATTTGTCGGAAAACTTTTATGAACTCTTTTTAAAAATTTCTCATTGGAAAAGAACAAAAGTTCTCTCTCGTTAATAAATAAATCTCCTTTCAAAGAAGTTCGTATTCCGAAGTAGAACAGTAAAAGAAATTGTAGAGCTTCGGTACGGAAATTGCTTTTTCTCTCGTTATAACTGATAGGTTAAACTTCACTGTAAATTGTTAATACTTCTTAAGATGACGGCCTTTACTTGATACGAAATAATCGCGGCATCGGTTTGTTCGGTACCGGAACAATGCCGAGACGCCGCGCGCCGCCCGTAACCTACGCCAAGTAGGTACTACTTGTTACTACTACTACTTCTCTTATGTCTACACACTTATCGGGGGAGAAACCAATGTCCCGTGAGGCGCCATTTTGTTAGAATTATTATACGCGCACGTGGAACTTTGCATGCGTTTTCCGAGCAGCCATATACCGAAACTATAGGTCACCGCTTCTGCCACTGCTGTACCGAACTGTCTAGGAAAAGCTTTATTGTGTTATTTCAATAGATCCTGAACTTTGTTGTTAAAAGAAATATCAGTACAAAGAGAAAAGGTGTGCTGGGGGGTTTGTTTTATGCATAGTTTTTTTCATCCAATATTAGACACTCGTTATTTTTTTGATTTGGATTTCGCTAACTAGACCTCTGTAGCAATGAAAAGAAATATAGGCACTTTGCGAGAGAGAAAGAGAGGTATAGACAATTCTGATGTGAGTCAATGTGTTTTCGATTTATCAACCCATATCAAACCGGGTGCTTATGTATTATTTCGTTATTACTGAAAATTATCTCGATCGTGCAAATATATCTAGAAAAGTGTATGATATATACATTGTCACTTGTTTTGTAAGCAAATGTGATGTGAATAGAATGAATTAGCCCACATAATTATACGATAATATCATTAATAGTTATATAAAAGATCGGCAGTCAGAGCAGTCGGTTGAATCAACTTTGCCGTTTGAATATACTTAAAAACATGTGCTTCGTGCCATTCAAATTTGTACCACTATATAAGAAATTAATTAAACGACGATAAGACCAACCAAATACGCCACAATTTTGAAAACAAGTTACCTATTAGGTTGTTACAAAACGTTCTATACACATGAATATTCATTATATTATGTACTTCAATTGCTACATGATTATTATTAACAAAGGAAATAATACAGAGGATGTGTGCATTGAACAAAAACTAGTAATGTTTTAGCCTTTGCTTACGACCTTGAATTACGTGTATGGGTGCCGCAAGCCATACGCGACAGCGATCGAAATTAGCGATTTATCTACACATCCAATACAACAAATGATATAGTATCAGTAGCGAATATTGCAGAACTCTAGACTGCTTGCTGTGTGCACAATAGTGAATGCGGAACGCAGAAATCTAGAACTCTCTCTGTGGGATCGGCGCCTAAAATCCGTAATAATTTCGATTTTGCTTTTATTTTAGTCTATACCATTTCCCACCATTATTATAAAATCTCGTAAACACTTCCGAATTCCGTGAAGGTTTCCGAATCCATTTCTGATATCGAATCCGAGTGTTTTAAAATAGCCCTGCATTATAACAAGTTCGCACACAACTTATAACTTGTATATGAAGTCAGTATGACTGACATGACTCGTAAAAGAGAACGAGTGTTATTAATTTGACACTATTTCTGTGTACACGCTACAAATTACGTAAATTACTACGCATGTTTATTATTTGTTTATTTCTATGCTTATAATTTGCTATGACATCGTGGTTAGATATTTGTTTAAAATACTATTTTGATTTAAATTCCAGTACTTATGTCTCAAAAACACAATCTTAAAAATGCTTACAATCGTTTCTTTCGTGTTTTTTATGTTTCCGAATTATGTAAATAATTAAATCATTATCTCTTAAGCAGTTGTATTAAGAAATAATATTAAAAGTAATTGTTTGAATCCAAAGTTGATCCGACCAAAGAGAATGACGTAAAATGATTAACCAATCAGAGTTGGATATGTGGGTGGGGGATATCTCGTTGGTGGTGGTACAATTGTTTTCTTTGAACGGATCATAGCGATAGTCAGGCAGTCTTCGTTGGGTCTTCAAAGTGTTAACATCGAAATGTACAAGTGTCTAACAGTATAATTTAGGTACAATTATTAGAGAGTAAGCATTATATACTAGTGAATAAAATGTGAAGTGTTACTCGGGAGTTTCTTTTAACTGTTATACGTGTAACATCGAGTTGAAAATGTATTCTTAGTACAGCTAGATTCATGCAAATTATTAGAGTAGTGCAAATTTTGGTAAAAAAAATGAGTGACCTATGGTGGATTAATCCCACATTTATATATTTTAAGTAATCCTGTTGTATACTGATAGACTAGAAATAGAATACAATAGAAATGTACATTGTAGTATTACGTTTCCTACCCGCTCTGAGTAATAGCTGGTACGTCAGTGTAATAATGTTAATCAAGTTGTTATTGTTTAAAAGTGAATTGACATTATAGGAATACAAAATATTGTATTTTCTTTGCTTTCATAAACTGCTTGGAGTTTATAAACGGCCTGTTTGGTACGCAATCTTGATTACTATTGTTTGAGTGATCAGACATAACACGTCGTAAGTCCAACTTGCGTACTGTAGTGGTGTGAACAAGAACTGAATAATGAAACATTCACAAACTGTCTTAAGACTTAAGTATGGTCGCATTTTGATTACAGAAAATCTTATAGGTACATTAACAATGTAAGGTTACCTTATAATACTATTTATAATTAAAAAAAAATTCTGTGACATCTCTTTGATAAGTCCTAGATCCGTAGAGTGAAGATATAATAATAATAAATCTTTTTCAACTTTTATTTTTATTTATATTCTACTTACTGTATATTATTTATATTAAGTATGTTGAAGGTATTGTAGCTATAAAATATAGACTTTTAAATTTATTTTGAAATAGCATGTTTTCATTAAACTTCTTCAATATTTTTATATCATGGGTTTTTAAGTAGGTACAATTTAAATATTCAATTTCAAATTGCTTAACCACAGGCTCAAGCATAATCATATCTGTGGGTAACTATTTATAGCCAAGTTAATGTAACTTGACTGAAAAGTATATTATAAATAGCCTTTTCAATGGCTGACAATTTATTTTGAAATTGCAGTGTCAGGTGAATTTTTTATAACATTACTTTTTTTTTACTTTTTATCAATAGGGTGAAATCTACGCGTATTTTAATACCTTCGGTAATTAACTTATAGTAATATTTTAACGAAATTACAGATGGATGACACTTTTTCATGTGTGAAGTTTTCAAATAATATTCATATTTTTTAGTCGTTAAGCCTTCATTGATATCTAATCTTGCACTAATATATCATGGGCATCCGTTTTGTTGTGTGTACTCATCTCATTTCGGTGAATGGTAAAATCAGCTTTTTATGTGTTTTATGAATATGCATGCACCTTGATTCGCATAAAGGTTTTGGAAACACCGCGTTTATTAGCTTTTTTCTGCAAGTGCCATTCAAATGATTGACTGGTTTTCGCGTTGACATTTTTAGATATCTATGTTCCTAGCTATTTTTCCAAATCATTTGCTCTGAGGCTCATATTCAGTCTCATTCTACTGTTTCTCCCCGATAAAATATGTATGAGTTTAAACTCAATCCCCCTTATTACAAAACATGGTTTAAAGCACATCCAGGTTTAAAGATAGCCTCGTTTCTTTTTGTTATATTACGTTTGAAAGTGACTGATTTTACTAAATTAGCTTTAAACTTTCTTTTGTATAATGTCTCTGAATATTATCCTTAGTTCTTATTTACATCTGGTTATCATGGTTAATTTATTGCTGATGCTTAGTAAATAATATAAATGTTTCCAACTTATCTGTAGGAATATACAAACGATTCCCTACACCAAAGAGATTAGTAATTTCATAAATACATTGTCTATAGGTACTTTATACCTATTACTCACTTAGCTGGCTACAATGTTGAAAATCTGTCACTAAGCACCTAACCGGTGTGTTCCCGCAATTGTAAAGCTCGGCGGTATTGCTCATTTTGATAGGCGATGGAAGTAACATTCTATCAGGGTGGCCGCCTACTGCCTTGTTAGTCGCAAATGTTGTGCCGTGCCTTAGGTGCAACAGGCGTGTTGCGGGGAGGGGTCACTCCGCCAAGATAAGCTCTTTGAGCAGCGGTTAAAAAATAACAATCATATTGTTATAAAAACCCGATCGGGCTTATTTATCCCCGAGAGGCGGCGCAGCACTAATGGTCAGACTAAAGCTGCTGAATACCTAAATAATTATATTTGTGGTTCAGTAGATTTATTGAGGTATTCGGACGTAATGCCTAACATAACTCCAATGCAATTTAAGACCCAGTGCTATTAAAGATTTTTAAACATTTTGTATCTATTAAGCATCAGAAATGTTTGATTAATGTAACTATAAAAAAAGTTAATTAGCTTTCTATAAATAAGGAATATATTAAGCTTTAAGAAAAATTATAGAGTAGTGTCTCCAACACAATAAAAATAGTAGATTGCATGTGCCGCTTGAGTGTGTTTTTTTTAAATAGTTGTGATTCTAATTTGATTGTAATATTTCAGAAGTGAGACAGGAGGCGGTGCAACAAGCGCTCGCTGAGATGCAAAACAGACCCAAGCCCTCCCTCCCAATGCCCTCGAAGAGGACCTCCATGATGGCAAAGAGCCCTGACAGAGAGAGACATGACCTTTGTAAGTATTATTACTGGTGCCAGTTAATTTCGCCTTTTTATCTATCTCTAAAACCGTTTTGGATTTGAGTGACTGTTTTTAAATCGAGTTGGGAATTGATTTTGTTTGACTAGCTACGTGTAAGAAGAGCATAACGCTGACCGAAAATAAAATTAATTCCGTAATGAACATAGAAGGAAAATAATGAATTTATGAATGACTGAAACATCAAACACTTTGTACGGAAGTAAGAAGTATTAATCTTAATTGTTTGAAAATATTAGGTATATCATATCGATAGATCATTATTAAAGGTATTGATTAGATCAAAATTTTTAGTAAGCCTATAAAAAAGGAGGAAAAAATAAAAGAAGAAAAGAAAAAAATAGGTTAATAAAATTCATCCAAGTTCGAGCTTAATAAAATCAATTAAGCCTGGATTATTTGCTATGAGAGGTCATCTAAATATAGTTCGTGAGGGATTTATTGAATACTTATAAGTACGTTTCAATATCTATAAACGAATCAGCTGTTTTTTATTTCTTGGTAAATACGCCCCTTCAATCAAATATAACGTAATCGAGAATAATGTAAAAATATATTTTGCGAAATGGCCAATATCAGCAGCGAGTATGCACTATGTCGTAATAAAAGGAGTGTTAATACCCCTCGAATTGTTCGATAAGAACCCTTCCACACGCAATGCATTATCTGTCGATATGGTAAGCAGATAAACTAAATGTATTTATAATCTGTTGAATACCTATTCATTGTTTTTATTTGACACTTCATGTGAGTCGACGCCTTAGGTACTAAGGACCTGGTCCTTTCCGAGTCAATTAGTTCCCTTCTTGCTATGTGCGTTTACCACCTTCGATCATGCCATTACTTACTAAGGTGAGACCAAACATCCGCCTATGATTAATTTATTTTTTTATACTACGAAGTCGGTATACAAGCATACCGCCCGCCTGATGGTAAGCGATTACCGTAACCATATGGACGCTTGCAACCCCAATTTTACCGACCATTCCCCCCTCCTCGATGTGCTCTCGCGATCTTACTCACGCGCAGAAACACAACATAAAGCTATTTGGCTGCGGTATTCTGTAAGGCGGAGGGAGATACTTCGTCAGTCGAACTGCTCTTTGAGCGAATGAAGGCTATGCTCTACCTCTCTCAAAATCTCCTAGCCATTTTCAAGCAGAATATATTCCACAGCTTCATCATCGGACGAGGACTCGTGTGCCGGGGACGCGGACCTGCCTCCTCCTCCGGAGCTTGGGTCTCCGCCAGCTCGTCGGCCCGCGGCCCCGCACCCCCGCCCTCACCCACTGCCCCTGCCCCTCCCACTCCCACAGCACCACCTGCGGGAGAAGAAACACGCGCCCAGGGAGAGGACAGAGATTGACTTGTCCGACATCACGCATCTACCAGCTTGTGAGTATCTAATATCGTTAATCATCTTCGGAGTCTCCCATTATCTGAATAAACAAATTCAATACAAAAACTGACAATTACAGACAACCCAAATTACTTATGGATTCCTCATCAATCGTATTTTTTTCGTCTAACTCGTAATTGCCGTGACGTGCGAGTGGTAGTTAGACTAAGTCGGAGCCAAACCAATTGTAGACATGTCAAATAGAAGGCGAAGTTATTTTTACTGTTTACCTTATCCGAGTTTAATTGGGGCTTAATTTGTTTAATCCTGACGTGTACATAGGTTAAGCGACGCTTTTCAGGACAACGTTACCTTTGACAGTAGAACGCGAAAAGTAGCAAAGCGGAATTCAGGCGACAAAAGCTCACGAAGTTTTCTTCTTTGTGATGTGTTATATGGCTAAAACAATGGTGAATATAAAGTTAAATTTGCATATAAGAAGAGGCGAATATGGGAGTAAGTAAAGGTAGTTAAATTATGTGTAGACACGATGAATGAAAGGAGTTGATTCCGAGTTGGGAATTATAAAGAATGATCGGATGAAGCAAGCATATTCTATCCTAAATGTTTGGAACTAGGCAGGTGGGGGAGGACTGGGCCCCTCTTCACGTCAACAGTGAGTCCTCAATCGATATGTCAGGGATATGAGGGGAATATCGGCGCGATAGTGTGAAATACCACTTAATATAACAATGTGACGGCTTAATCATATTCATCAAGTAAATTGCTCCCAGATGCATATTCAGTCATGCACAGATCAAATTAATCGGATAGTGCTACGATTGTCTAGGTAATTAACTTCATAGTGTATGGTAGCTTGAATGAAGACTTACGATAACGAACCTAGAATTTTAATGGATTAGACCCATTCTCATCTCCATTCTTCTTTGTGTGTGAGGATGGGATATTTATTCCATACTGGCATATCCAGTTTGTTTTGTACGCATTTGTGTCAAAGTAAATAGCTGGAAAGATTATAAAGTTATAAATGACGCTGTTCTCCCGGGACAGACATCCAACCAGACGTGACGCACACGTCGTCCGGGGCACGTCGCGGAGGCGCGCTGGTCGCCGATAGGGTTCAGTGTTACGCGCAGTCAGAGGACACGGGCACTGGCACCGGAAGATGGAAGGTATATCATACTTATTATTTTATTTCATAGTGATGACCATAATCAGAAACATAGAGCCTCATAAGACCAACCGAAAAGGTGCCCAACTCATCAGCCATCCTTTACAGGGTCCTTGTGGTTGATCAACGACTCTATTTCTTGTCCGAGGATAATTATGTTTTATACTTTGATTAATTATATATCCAGATTGAGCGTCGAAGATGTTCCACGCGTCGACTACTGTAAAAAAGAAAAATAATGTTTAATATTTAAATGTTTCCTGATTATATTGGAATAGTTCAAAAACTACTATCATTATGAACGTCACTAAGACAAGCAGAATAAAACAGAGCGAGCGTAAAAGGTAGCAGCACAGACATAAATCTAAATAGGTACCGCAAGTCCCTCCATCCATATGAAAACCAAGCGTGTAACTTTTTATGTACCTACCATAATGTCACAAGATTGATTTAGTTAGGCTGGCATTCGAATTTTAACGTAAAAATTAATTATCCTATTTGTCAGCTAAACACATCCATCGCTACACATCTCTGGTGGACAAGCAGACTTATGCGGGTTCCGCGCGAAACAGTTTCAAAAGAAGAAAATTCGGCCCCATTTTTGCACAGATTTAGACACGCGAAGAACATACACTCGCGGCATCTATTTAGATGTATATCTGTGGGTAGCAGTCACGTACACCAGCTTATAAGAATTGGCCTGTTTTATATGGTCGTGCGTGTATTATGGCGACGCTCTTTCTAGGTATATTTATTTCTATGGGTTCAATGTTGAACGATTTATTTATTGGCAGTCGCTTCTAAATTGAAGCTTCAAAGAATGATATTGCCTCGTGTCTATAATTTTATTAATCAGTAATACCAAACTTACGACTCGATTGACTTCAAATGTTTTAATATTATTAATATTAATTGTATTGACAAATCAAAATAATAGATTGCCACCTATTAAAATAGTGGGTAACCACTTAAGTAAATAATGGAAATGGTACACTATAGAATCGGGGCCACACATTATTGGCTCTGCGGAAACTTCTTGGAAGAGAGCTTTGCGAGAGAAAATGGTTGGTTTACACAACATAATACTATCGTAGGTTTCGTGGAAAATCTACGGATATTGTCTAATAAAATTGGCTTCGATTCCGGTTAATATTGTGTAATTTTTTACACTCGATTCCAGGAAATACAAAAAAATACTAAATGTAATTTATCTGATACGGCAGTTTTAAGAACGTCTCAGTAAAATGTACCACGGGTTCGGAATACGCTTAAACTGAGAAGCCTCCGGCAATCGAACTAGTTTAAAATTAATATTTTTTGTATCTAAAGATACCTGATTACCTGAAATATCTCTAGGTGTCAGCCAAAATACAACAGCTCCTCAACACTCTAAAGAGGCCAAAGCGTCGACCCCTGCCAGAATTTTACGAAGACGATGACATAGAACTGGAACTAGCGGCGAACCCCAAAGACCCTAACGCCCCCAAACCTGAGGGCGGCACTATGACGCCGGCAGTTGGCGAACAGCTGGTGGTACCAGCTGGCTTACCCAGGAACCTGGAAGCAGCTCTGCAACGATATGGCACAGCCTCGTTCAAAGCTAACGTAGCAACTGTCTTAGATCCTAATGGAAAGCTCAGCAATTCTCTTACTTACGGTGAGTTTTTAAGATATGATAAACACTAGCTATTATGGGATGATATTCAGTCTTAAGTTCCCACTGGCAGTTCTTAATTTGATGTCTTTCCTTCTCATATCACATTCTAATGGCTGGGTCCTGGAATAACGGTCAAGAGATTTCCGCAGCTAGTATTTTTAAATGACACAAAATACAATTATTAAATTAATGTGTGTATAAACAACACGATTTTATTAAACAGGTATAGGAACAATAAAATTTTAACCCGCTCTAGGCGCAACACGATGCACGTCAAATCGTGGAACAGGTTTCGGGCTTACAATATGACCCTAGCCGAGTGATTTAAATTATTATTGCATGGCTTATTTACGCGTGTTCTTTTTTACCCACAGGAAAACTCCTAAGCCGCTCGCTCAAAATCGCTCACGCATTGCTCAATAAAACGTTTACCTCAAAGACTAGCAGTGGTGGACCTCTCACGGGAGACAGTTCCATCAAGCCGGGGGACCGAGTTGCGCTGGTGTACCCAAACAACGACCCGATCAACTTCATGTGTGCGTTCTACGGTTGTCTTCAAGCTGGTGTGGTCCCTGTGCCTATTGAAGTGCCTCTCACTCGGCGGGATGCTGGATTACAGCAAGTTGGCTTCTTACTGGGCTCATGCAGTATACAGTACGCGCTTACCTCCGATGCTTGCATGAAGGGTAAGTGTGACTGACTTACAATTTTCTCCTTAATATTTTAGGATGTTTTTGTCGATCGATTTGCATAATAGAATCTATTCGAAGACTCTTTTTAATTATTTTATATTAATTCGGTAGTTTGGTGATTCAAAAGAAACACTCTTCGATATAATTATCCTACCGCTAACTATGATAAAAGTAGTTAGTGTATATTGTTTAGTTGTGCCTGTTATTGAAACATTATTATGAAGTTCCGACCTCGAGCTTTCAATCAACTAATACATCCTAAGTATTTCAGCATTGTTTTAATTGTTTGAGCAGTTCTGAAACCGATATTCAAATGCTTGATTAAAGAATGCCCATAACTCTTGACTTAGTGTAAATACAAATATTTGAAATCCATTTGGGAAATATCTTAACTGAGATCTAATTCAGCGTCAACATAGAATTATATCAGCATTCGGCATCATTGTCAGCCCGTATACTACCTACTCCTTGCCTCTCTATCTTGGAGTACTTATCTCGGCCCTGTGCGGTACGCATCCAAGGCTTTGCTTTGCTGCTAATCCATGATATCCTTAACTCAACCCGGTTAGTGGTTTCGTTAGGTCCTGTCATCACCACGCCTGGCAAACCGTCCCACTCATCACCATTTAAGACCCGAAATCTGTTTTAGTATCCGTTAAGGCAACATAGAACCAATTAGTGTTAGTAAGATCTAAAACTAAGTTAGAGCAGCACAGAATTAAAACTTAAAGCAATGTATGTTTTAGTTCCACGTCAGAGGACAATCCGCTTTACCGAATGGTTTTGCTACTCTAATGGACTCCTGCCTAAAAGAGATGTGATTTTCAAATATCTCGAATTATGGAATATTTTCGAAATCAATGTTGGTTGGGTTCATAGTCATGCTAAATAACTTTTACTATGAGATCAACACATATATCCCATCATAGGTTTCAAAAATATGCCATCTCTAAATCTCCACCCGGTATATTCACAGAATACAAACGACAGATTGAATGAATACATTTATATAACGGTCGAATGTCAGCCGCATCCTGTTCGGAACTAACAGACATGATTCGATTTTGTGCAGAATTATGTGGTTGGTTGGTATACCTTCTGATAATCCTTTATACGTTCGCGCGTTCACGTGTTCCCCTAATTGGGCATGGTGGCCTATTTTCCAATCATGGCCCCGGATTACCTCGCGGACCTTAAAAAGGCCACTGGAGCAATATTGCAGAATGGTTTTCTTCTATTTTACTTCGTATAAGCTTACCTTTGTCAAAAATTTTACCATTTTCAATGAAAGTGCCGCTGCAGGAACTCACCGGTAGTTACTTGGTGACAAATTTTCGAACTTTGGTGAGCCACCAAAGTGGCTACTTCAAAATACCCTACCAACTTGCTCAAGTTCACATTTCTCTCATTTACAGTAGATCCTAGGATTCCCGATCAGTTAAGGTTTTAAGCCTACTTAATTAGATGTCATAAGGCTGTATTTGGTTTTAAATCCGCACTGATAGTGGTTCTAGTGAATGTGCAGTTTATAACTATGTTACGGTCCAACTAATTCATAGTTTAGCTTTCAATATCAATTCGAGGAATGCACAAAATACCATCTGTTCCGTAATCGCTATTAATAAGCTCAATACATTTTAGTTATACAGCAAAATACACAAACTCAGTTGAACACTAATCGAAAGTGGAATGTCTCACTCGACTTGCCTATTATCACTTTACGTCATCGTGTAATGAATCCGTTCTAAAGCTTGTATCCAGTTTAGACTTAATATTTTCTAGGAAATAAACGGTCAGACGGCCGCCCACACGGCCATATCGTTAATAAATAGGTTATATTTCAGTTTATATTGTAAATTCCTTAACAAGTTTGTCGTCAGTTCAGCATGAGCGCTACAAATTGAATTGGAATCTCTATCCCGCTTGACCGAACAAGGTAATAAAGTTTATGTAAACGCGTCCATACTGTACCGAGAGGCGAACGAAATGGTTAAAAAACAGGTGCAAATTTTGCTACCACGTCCCGTATTAGCTTAGCGGCACTTTGATATCCTTTATTCTTCTAGCTTTTATTTTAGTTCTGATTCAGCAGATTGCATTCCCTATTTCTTAGCTATAGTAGAATGATGCTGTAAGCTCACCGTGGTAAGAGATGAACAGTTGAACACACGCAGTCAGTCATTACAACTACAGGCACATATGCGGTGAAATTGTCGGGCTTAGCTTATAACGTTTCGCACATCAACTGATTCCATTGATAATTGTATAAAAATAACTTCTTCATTACCTACGTACACTAGAGTTAGAGAGTGTATAAAATGAGCATACCTCAAGACAACAGTCATGATTTGTAGTAAATTTGTATTTGTAGTACCTTCGCTTGATTGAATAGTTCAATATGCATATTGCATCGCCGAGAAAATAAAGATTAAGTTTGCTTTGTTACGTTCACGATACATCCGTTTCAGATTTCCAATCATCCGGTAAAAACTCAATCCGATGTTATTCAAAAAAAATTGAACTCACTTAAAAGCTTGGTGCAATGCAATACTCTTTAAAATTGGAATGTCTAAGGCGCCGATCCAACAGAGAGAGTTCTAGAGTTCCGAGTTCTGCATTCCGTGTTGGCTATTGTGCACACAGCAAGCAGTCTAGAGTTCTAAAGTTCTGCAATATTCGCTACTGATCGCACATCATACACTTTTTTTACTTTCAAAGGCCCCACATAGCTTACAGTCAACGCGGAATGCAGAACTCGGAACGCGGAACGAACTAGAACTCTTCTATGTGGGATCGGCGCCTAATATAAAAGAATATTTAAATCAAAAGCACTAAGAAGTATTGATATCAACTTCGATGCAAATCCCCCTAAAATAACTTTCTACCTCTTTTTAACTACGTTAGACGATGAGTTTCAATAAAATACGAAACACGCCTTCCATCAATTCTATTAAAGAATATTTATGCAAAATTTGAAGTAGATTGGACCAAGGAATCACGTTGTCTCATACAAACTTTGCCCCTGTTTTTCACCGCCTTAGGTACCCTTAGGTGTAGAATTTCGGAAAATCCTTTCTTATCGGATGCCTACGTCATATAAAGAACACACCCTCCGAGTTTCAGGTCTATACGATCAGCGGTTTAGGCTGTGCGGTGATCCGTCAGTCAGTCATTCAGGACAAAGCATTTTATATATATAGATAGATATGCAAAGCCGCAGCCGGTATTTACATCAATAGTAGGTATGCATCCGAATAACAGATTCCGAATGGATAGTATATCTATACAACGTGTTAAACCTCTATGATTTCGAGTGTGTATTGTGATTGCGTCGAGACTAAGGTTGGGGTCAATTGGATTGCTGTTGACCGAACCACCTCTAAGCTTTTAGCCCTTGCGCGTAAGGTTGTTAATAGTACATTATGATACATGTTTGCAAAGTTGGTCTTTAACACTTCAGGCGGTATTTAGCCGATAAGGGAGCCGAGAGTGTAATAATCAATGCACACGCGTGTTATACGACGTTTTTCAACACACTTGTGAGAAAAAAACAGACTTGTATTTTGCAATAAATGTCAGTGTTTGAAAAAAATATAATAATAAATGCTATAAAATATAATCTTGCCGCTTGAGACAATTTAGTACCACTTTTGGTCAAGAACCTTTTGAAAAAAATACCTTGTTGAAATGCGAAAAATCTAAAATAATTTTAGTTGATAAACATTGATGTAAATTCAATATCATCAAAATTCCTTCACAAACAAACTTAGTAATGCGGCCCGGTTTTTAACTACAGTGATAGCCCAAACAAATAGATATACGTCCTAGGAAGGTGGGCTCGGAACTCTCGGTGGGCGAGTCAGACAAGACACGAACTTGGCTGGCTTTTATACATATGTTGTTTCGCTACAAGCGCACCACTATGATGATGCGGCCAAAGGTGGTGAGCAAAACCTAGAAAGTAACTTACTAGGTAAGTAACTGTTAATAACAGGTACAAAAACCACACAGATGCTTGGCAATATCAGTTTGAGTAAACGTTTTTCCAATTCCAATGCAAAAATACTGTAGTTATATCAGTTCGATTTCAAAGTGTCTGTTTTCATTGTGACTTTTAAAAACATGTTCTATTATGTACCTGCATTCGTCGTTTGATTTTATCCGTACAAATATCATCCTTTTTACATACATTGGTATTTTCAATCTCGGAACAGTTTTAACTGTAATGTATTTTTCTTTTTCAAACGGTACCCAGTGCCAGGTATATTTTCATCGTTTACCATTTAAGAAATTGAAGCAGTTAAAATGAACATAGCGTGTTACTCTCTGCAGCTAAAACCGTAGCTTTGAAAAATATCGACAGCGTTGCCGCATTGAGATAAATACAAGGCTATCGAGATTCGTCTAATTCACAAACTATTCAGATCTAGGATCGGCAGACTAAAGAGAGTCAAACCCAGAAGTGTGAGCAACGCATTAAACACCCAGTCAGTCAGTGCTAAACTGAAATGAACTGAACCGCCCTTTAGTAATTGCTTTCCAAGCTGCCTGGCTTAGCTCCCGATTTTTAATTGAATGTTTATTATTATATCTAGAAATTTTCAAAATACCTTTTATTTGACAAGGTTCTTACCTATGTGTAAAGCGTTTCTGTATTTAATATAATTATAGTCGCATCACATGTCAACTCTCCCTAGCACCTCGTGCATACATCGACCTCGTCGATTAAGGACGCGATTTCCTGCAAATTGGTTGCACGTAATAACGTTTGGTGCAGCCACTCGTGCCGGCGTGAAAATCAATCTCCAGCCCATCTATTCATACATATGAACTTTGCTTATGCTATAAAATACATTATTTTATTTGAGCTATTTCTGCTTTAAATCATAATACGTATTTAAAAAGTAATGGAAGTGTCTGTAAATAAAATAAAATATATTTTTGCTTAGGTACTAGTATAAAATATGCTAAAACATTAAAACCTAGATTTACTTTTACTACTTTTCATACTTCTATGTAAGACCGCTTTTATATCGATATTTTTTTAGAATCAAAATCATGAATATAGCATTCATGATTTACTCGTATGATGTGACAAACCGTTGTTTAATTTTTAATGGCCTTACTCATACGTACGCCGTACGCTCCTTACCTTATAAAGATGTTAAATTCAATTTTCACGTAAATTTTGTGTTTAACCCTGGCATGAAGATTATCGATGTAGCTTCTCCGAGTTAGTCAAACATTTCAAACTAAGAACCCACTAACATTAACGCCGATCTACATTAGGTCTACCAAAGACGTCATCAGGCGATGTTGTCTCGTTCCGTGGCTGGCCGTCCCTACTGTGGGTGTCGACGGAGAAGCTACCCCGCCCCCCTCGCGACTGGATCCCCCCGCCGCGCCCCGCCGATGACGGCCCCGCACATATTGAACACACGTCCGCTGCCGACGGCTCAGCTATGGGCGTCATAGTCACCAGGTAAGTCACTTAGATAATCTTGAGGAGGTTGCTTTTAATCACAGCCTTCGTCTGTGATTATCACGGTACAAGAACCGGGTAACTCTCTATTGCAGATGTAGAAGATATCTTATTTAGATAACAGTACTCAAAGGGTGCTAAAATCACAATACTATAAGGCTACGATATCTGTCCGTCAGGATGTCTTACGGTAGTCAGATAGTCAGTTTTTTGTCGTTGTTATAATTTGTAAAAATAAAACAAGTTTCATCCCATTTCTGATGATACAACTTCATCTCTGATTCTACGTACCTTTATTTTTACACTCGCCAGCGAGCGAGAACTAGTTTAAAATGGGCAGCCCTCTTTTCATCGCAACACTCCGAATTTTAATGATGAAATGTTATAACTTTCGTAGGTATACGATCTCTTAACGATTGTAACCTACTTCAGACAATTGTGGTCGAAAAGAAAGAGTTGGTAAAAATAAGAAACGTTAAGTTCTCAATTTTGTTCCCAATGAAGTTCCGGGTACATCATTCGCAAATTTGAATCAGTGATTATTTAGTGTTGTAGCAACATACTTTCTCGATTTATTGACCGATTCTAATGGATCTCACTGAAGTAAAATGTGCAACAAGTATAGTCACTTTGGTCAGACATCTATCACATCGGTCGGTCTATCATACAAGATAATTGTCATTGTCAGCTCATTTTTAAGAGTGCCGGTTCAGAACGGAGAAGAGGTCCAGCGAGACGATCTATTTATTGTATTGATCTCTCTTTGAAACCGCCAACTTACTACCGGTAACATCCAGAGTATTCTAAAATATGAAAAGAGTTATAGCTAGTGAGTGGATTGTGAGAAAGTGACCCCAAGGACCAAATCTAAGGTCAAATCGTCCCGCATCACGACCTAAATTTAACCAAAGACACCGAGTAAAATGGCTTGCGTACGGGAAAGACCAACCGGGTCTTTAGACCAATGGACAAATTTCTTACGATCGAGATGCAACCGCGTAAAACAGAATGCCAGGAGAACAGTATGCAGAATGTACTAAGAGTACTGGTATGGGCAGTATGGGGATGGATATAATTTCGAGTAACGCACCGAAATTGTGGCGGTAAATGGAGCAGACGTAAATGCTCACGGATACGTCAAAAGGTATTCTTGAATCACACGTGCCTTTTGTCCACATAAATTACCGGAACACTATTTTAATGCATGATAATCTCAGTTACAAACGGCAGGAGTAATTACGTAATTTCTTCAAAACGTTATATAAAGTTCCATGTTATGGACTGGCCAGCGAAGTCAATTTATATAACCAATCCAATCAATTTCCAATTAATTGTTTATTAATTATTAGTTTCAAACAACCATGCGGTAAGCTCACGGTTATCGTAAGCCACTGACATTATTTTCCATTGGTTCCATGTTTTCTTAGTTAATCATGATTTTATTTTACACAAAAATATATGTAAAACGATAAATAATTCAAGCAAAACACGTCTAAGCTCGGCGAAAGAAATACCGAATTCTACATTCTAATCTCCAAAAAATCATTAATTTAAATAAATGTGACCATCGTAATATAGCTCCGATTCCTAACCTAGGAGCAATTACCCCTGCGGGGTAAAACTGGGAATCGTCGGGGGTAATAAGCTGGTACAGTAGTACCCAACTAATATGGCTTACCGATGTACCTGCGCAGAAGATACATTTTCAAAGCGCGGGTAACGCTATTGGTCGGCACCTACTGCCATGTTAGCGCGCGCCGTGCGGAGGAGCGTGACTTGCGAGTGAGACGGAACTAACAGCTACAGTGTATTATGAACCTTATAGTAGTGATCTAAGGTTGATTGTAAGTTTTAAGCATTATTTCGTTAATCTTCGGGGTCATACTTTCTTTTCTGTGCGAACGAAGGTTCACGACGCGCCATATAAGTTGGGTAATACTGTAATAGATAGCAAAGATAAAACCAATAGGACCTACCTAATTAAACTCTGTAAATATTAGATTAAATAAAGAGAGCAGATAGGTACCTACTTAAAATATGATTATAAGGACTCTCTTAAATATCAGTTTCCCTAGCTATATAGAGGTGATAAGATTTAAATGGTTAGAAACCACTGATATAGCTAAAGGCATGGTATTCACAACAAAGTTTGAAGAGAGCATCGATAGCGTGGTGTGCAACTTTGTTTTCCTGCGCTTCTTCCAATCAACTTGTCGGAAATACCCTGACGTCACTTTCAATCTAAACTTTTTCTACTAGAAATCTTTATAAACTTCAAACGTAGTTAAGAACATGGAAATAAGATGGTACTTATATAATAAGGGGTGATTGCTGGTGGTTATGTGTCTAAGATATTGATGATTATGATAGAAAATGAGTATGGTGAGTTCGGAAAGAGGGAATTGTGTGGAGAATGATATAATAATAACTAATTTTATTCAAAGTCAAAGCCATTTATACAATTAAGGCCCTAGTAGGTCACTTATGAAAGTCAAAGCTACTGAAGTTACCACCAGTTCGAAAGTCGGCCTTCAACTGAGAAAATTAATGTTCTAAACGTATAAGAAAACTGTGTATGTGTGTATGTCCGTGTGTTTGCGAAAGAAACAGAGATGTAGTGTAAAGTAATGGACATCGATATGACGATGAGCAGGAGTGACAGGCAGGGCAGGCTAAGGATATGACACTATGCCAATCTATACTACTATAATAAAGCGGAAGAGTTTTTTTGTTTGTTTGTTTTAACGGGCTAATCACTGGAACTACCAGTCTGATTCGAAAAATTCTTTCACTAATAGGAAGCTTCTTTTTCCCTGAGTATCATAGGCTACTTTATATCCCGGGAACGCGAGTGAAACCGCGCGGAACAGCTAGTTCAAAATAAGAAACGATGTGTAAATATTCGAAACACCATAAAATGTTTGTGACCTACCTACTTATATGAAGCGTTTTCTTCGTTAAGCTTAGGCACAAAATTTGCATAGAATTTAAATTTCAAATACTCTAGTGACTGGTTGCATGAGTTACGAAAACTGAGTTTGTCATCTCTTTGCATTGTTACAATAACCAACATTTGCTGGTATTGTTGGTATAATTATTCTAAGTACGCTGTCACAGGCTATTTTTATTTTCAGCGATAGAAGACTGATTTTGAGTTTTTAATAGTGAGTTTACGCTCTTTGAAAATAGGGAGGATTCTTGCACTTACTAGTTTCGATGTATATAGAGTTGCTAACATACTTTATAAGGAATGCAACGACAATTCAGTCACAAATTAAGGTTGCTTAAAGCATTGGGAGTGGGATGTATTATTACATACTTTAAATCTTCAACATTGTATGTCATTAAAATTAATCACCACAAAGTGCAGTTTATAAGTGATCGATCAAATTTAGAATTCTGTCTTTAAATTTTCCGTGATAACATTCCTTATTTCACAAACAGTGTTGTCATAAAATACAACTGCATTGCTCAATTTAGTCGACATCGTAAATATCTTAGTCAAGGTAATGCGCATTTAGACGGTATTTGCGAATAATCGATACATTAAACAATCTTACGTGCAAATAGTATTTTATACAAAAACGAACTAATTAACTGGTAAAAAAAAGCCTCGGAACCACAAACGAGATTTATCAGACCTAAAAAGTTTATAACGCAACATTGTTATGCTATAGTCACAAGATAAAGGGGCTCAACTCTTACGATATTACTTGAAAACTAAATCGAACCTTATAACATTTTTGTGGAAAGAGTTAGTGAGGTGTCGATAAAATAAACGATAAAGTTGTCCAGTTTACGTGATAGGTCCTTGAACGATCGCAGCGCAAATAAAAGGCAATAAAATGTTGGTCGAACAAAGTTACGAGTCCGGTTAAAATACTGCAATATAAACTTGCGACAATACGGAAAAGTTTGTCCCGCCAGAGTTGGCGGTTTCGATGCACAAAGTTTCGCACCGACATACCGAACACCATCCTGCCATCTAGCGAAAATGATGTTAGAGAATTTAGCCAACAATTTAATAACGTTTGGAGTTCCATCCAATGCATGTCTGAACAGTTGCACCAATGCAATGCGTTGCGGTACGGGTTGTGAACTTTGTTTTGGGATCTAGAAATAGGTGTCGCTTTTATTGAAAATTGTAAATGGTTTTACCGCTGCTAGCAGATGTCCTGGCTCTACCGCCCCATTTACTTCATATAATATGTTTAATTAATAATGAAAAATGTATCTAAGACTAAACAAAGTTTACTCGATCTATATCATAAATGACTTCAGGTTGTACTTTTGGCGTCCAATATTTTCTTCAGATTGTTATTTAAGACCACGCTTCTATTACTTTATTTGTGGCAGTCAAATTCAAAATGTATTTTGTATTCGACAGGGCATCGATGTTAGCCCATTGCCGAATGCTCTCAGTGGCTTGTAACTACACTGAGGGGGAGCACATGGTCTGTGTGTTAGACTTCAAGCGGGAGACAGGGTTGTGGCACGCGGTACTTGCGAGTGTACTCAATGGAATGCACGTCATCTTCATACCATATGCGCTGATGAAGGTCAGCCCTGCGTCGTGGATGCACATGATCACTAAGTACAGGTGAGTGTTCCAAAGAATTCATCACCGTAGGCAGCTTGTGAATGATTACTATTCAATATTGGTGATGGATTTTTTTTCACAAAGAAATGTTCTTAGTCGCTTGTGGCTTGCAACCTAAAGCTACCATAATCAAGTCAAATCATCATGAGGAAAGGGAAACAAGAGGAAACTATAGCTCGGTGGCTGGGTAATTTGTAGTACCCACCTGACTGGCTATCTCCCTCAAATTGAAAATCTGTCGCCAAGCACCTATCGGTGTGTTCCGACAGCTGTACTTGAGAGCCAGTTCCTTCTAGGCTGAGTCTTGAGCATGTCTAAAAGCTATTGACCATGCTGATAAACAATCTTATTCTAGAGCATCAGTGGCTATTGTAAAGTCCCGGGACCTTCACTGGGGGTTGCTAGCGACTCGCGACCATAAGGAGATCTCACTGAGCTCGCTCAGAATGCTGCTCGTCGCTGACGGCGCTAACCCGTGGTCGCTGTCTTCGTGCGACCAGTTTTTGTCAGTATTTCAGAGCAAAGGTGAGTTGTTTTTTACTATTTCGTCTTCATAGTCAGGGGAGTTATTATTTAACCTTAAATCGCAATTAATAACTAAACTATTATTATAGATTTTTAAACTTATTGTCCCACCAACCCGTAAATAATCATGAAGACTTTATAACTGACATAATTCATATACTACTTTTTTGTTTGTAAATACATAATTACACCCAGTCTCAGGACATACAGACATGTTCATGCACATAAATGCATTTCCTGTGTGGGAATCGAACCCACGACCTGCGTCGCGATAGCTGGAATTTTAACCCACTGTGCCAACTGGCCCGTCAAAAATAAATCTCATCTCTTCTCACCGAGATTATAAATGAGAAAGTTTGGATGTTTGAATAACTCGACGGATTTTGGCACACAAATAGAATATGTTCACAGGATACTTTTTATCTCAGCAAAGCAATATATCCCTCGGGTACGAGGGTGAAACCGCGGGGCGCAACTAGTGAACAATACATTTTTATTTATGATGTCAGGTGTTCGAGGCGATGCGATATGTCCGTGCGCGTGTAGTAGTGAATCTCTGACCGTTTGCGTGCGGCGCGCGGGCCGCGGCGGTTCGTCGGCGGGCCGCGGCGTTTTGTCAATGTCCGGCTTGTCCTACGGCGTGGTCAGAGTCGACGCTGAGAACTCGCTCACTTCACTCACGCTACAGGACTGCGGACAGGTCATGCCATCGTGTAAGTATGACTTTATATCTAACCCAATGTATTTGGTAAATCAGGTGAACGAAGGTAGAACAAAAAGCTACCAGATCCAAAACTAAGATTTCCTAAAAAAAACCCTGATTATCAAGCCTGTAATTTACTGTGATAATATTTGATACGCGCGGATTTGTGTCGCGTATGCGATCGGTGCGGTGAGAACAATTTTGGTGCCAGAGTAATGTAACTTAATAAATATATAAGTATAATTATTATGTTTCTGATTTTAAAAAATCGTGCCATATTCAGTTATTTTCTGTTTCCTTGACTTTGGCCTTAATTCCTGACATGTCATGTCTACACAATTTGATATTATGAAGTTAGTGTAGTTAGGCTTTACTGTATTTGTGCATATACTGTAATACAAACATTTAATACACAGGCGTGATAGTGGTCGTCAAAATGGAAGGCCCAGCATTTTTATGCAAGACTGACGAAGTGGGCGAGATCTGTGTCTTATCCGGAGCCACCGGGTCAGGCTACTGGGGCCTACCGGGCCTCACAAACACGGTGTTCCGGGTGAGGCCTCTCGATGCTGACGGCGAGCCTATAGGAGAGGAGCATTACGTGAGGAGTGGACTTCTCGGCTTTTTGGGACCTGGCGGTATGTATTGTGCAATATATTTTATTGGAATACAATAAAATAAAAATATTATTAGGTACTTGTTCACTGCAAACTTGAACGGTCTTTAAACTCAAGTGATATTAAAAAAAAAACTTAGCAAGGAACTAGCTTCTAAGATACAGGCTCGGTCTAGTTTATCTATCTTATTAAACTAATCATTGTTTTGTACTTAGACTAAATACCCCAATTTATTTTAATGGTGAATAGATTATTATTATTAAGTATGTAATCCATGATACCGAAAGCACATAAATGGAGCAATTTTCAAATCAATTTTAAGGTATAAACTTGCAACAACATTAGTGAATAAATTTTTAATGGTATTCGTTTTTCTTAGTATACTGATTAATTGGTCACGTAAATAACGTCACCTTATTGTTATTGTCAAATAATGGCCCTGATTCTGTTGTTTACAACTAAACTAATTTTAATCTCACTATGTCTCTTTCTAACAAAGAACTTAAGAAAAGAATGTAAGAAATTGTGTCCTGTCAAATTAGTCCAATGCTTGTTTTCAATATAAATTTAGTCGCCATCTATCGCGGTTATGCCTATATACACCCAAAATAAGACGGCAATGATTAATTTGACAGCTTTAAATATATTCTATCCTTTTTCAATAATGCTTGTAAGAAAGAGATAGATAGATAGATAGATAGATAATACTTTATTGTTACACCAAAACATTATTTCAAATAAAACTTAAAACTAACAATGAAAGTGCTACAATGGGCGGTCTTATCACTAAAAGTGATCTGATGTGAGAGTGAAAGAGATATGATGTGACTAAAATTTGTTTAGTGCGATTTACAACAGAATCGGCACCATTAGTAAGGGTCTAGCTCATTAGATCTACAGAACAAGTTATTTATCAGGAGAGCATTAATTTTTGTGAATTATTTTTATGTGAGATATTTTTTCTTCCTAGGTTTGGTATTTGTGTGTGGTTCCCGCGACGGCCTGATGACCGTGACTGGTCGGAAACACAACATGGACGACATTATCGCCACAGTATTGGCGGTTGAACCGATGAAGTTTATATACAGGGGGCGTATAGCTGTGTTCTCTGTGAGGGTACTGAGGGACGAGAGGATCTGCATTGTGGCCGAGCAACGCCCTGATTGTGGGGAGGAAGAGGTACGTCTCATTTTATAGGGGAAGCTTATAATTATGAACTGAAACGAACGTGGTTTAGCAGTTCTTAATCTTCCTAAGGAAGGTCGGAACTTGGCCCACTTGCGTCGACCAAGGTTATCTTTAACTGAGAATTAATTGCTAACTTGACAATTGATAATGATTCTGTTGTTCACAACTAATTTAATTTTGTTTCACTACACCTCTTTCTAATGCTAGGGCTTCACCTGCGTGTAATGCCATTAATCGCTTGGCTCGCGGTTAAAAATATAACAATGACATCAATTGTTATAATAATTAGTGTGGTAGAGACTCTCCATACAAGTCAAAGAAGTTTTTTTTTCCCTTGGATTATTTTTCTAATATTATTTTTTGATTACTAATGACCTATACATTCATCCCTCAAGAGGAAGTTCACACATTTTTTAGGACCTTATATACTACTTTGACAGCTTTAAATATGTTCTATCCTTTTTTAATAATGTTTGTTAGAAAGAGATGAAATGTGATAAAAATTAGTTTAGTGCGATTCACAACAGAATCGGTACCATATATTTCCTCAGCTAAGCAAATAACCTAAAAGACATCACAACTCTGTATTTCATACAAAGCTCCATATAGTACTACCATTTTGATATTTAACAAAACGTAGCTGATTTTCGAATACCTTATTGTAATTTCTAATCTCTTTGCAACAGTCATTCCAATGGATGTCGCGGGTACTGCAAGCTGTGGACTCGATCCACCAGGTGGGTATTTACTGCCTCGCTCTGGTCCAGCCGAATTACTTGCCCAAGACGCCGCTGGGTGGGATCCATCTGAGCGAGTGCAAGAGGCGGTTCCTGGAAGGCACGTTGCATCCGGCTAATGTACTCATGTGTCCACACACTTGCGTCACCAATCTGCCTAAGCCGAGGGAGATTCATTCTGGTGAGCATTTTGATATTACTGCATGTCATATTTGGGTATTATACAGGTGGAAATTTCGAGATGGCATATTTTCGAAACCTATGTTGGGTTAGTCATGCTGAACAACTTTTAATATGGGACCAACCAACACATAATTCCCAATAACAAATTTTCAGTGTTCATACAAAAGGTCAACCTTGCTCGATCATACATAATGTATGAAAAGAAAAAAAAGTTGTGAGTATCCTATGTTGGTCCCATATTAGTAAGAATGAAAGAAAGTTGTTTAGTATGAATAACCCAACATAAGTTTCGAAAATATGCCATCACGAAATCTCCACCCAGTATAGCTGACTTCTTCTTCATCTTAGTGTTAATAATAATAATAATAATATAATATAATAATAGCCTTTTATTCAGATCAACTTAGGTACAATGATTAAATTATTATACTTTTTTTTAAGAGCTTATTCTATTCTAAAGTGTTTTCAGGATTAGAAGATATCGGTGACAGTTCACTTTTGACAATTATAGTCATGCGCCTTAACGATATCCAATCGATTTTTTTGTTGTATCGAGAAAGTTAATAAAGAAAGTCTAATCGAATTTCATTTTAGAGCTTTTATTTTCCAAATTATATTTCCCTATCACTGACTTACTGCTTAATACCGCCTCGTGTGTAATTACCAACTTTGCACATATGTATCATACTGTACTATTATCGTTGTTCTTAATTTCAGATAATTATTACAGGATTTATGAGAAATTATGTTTGTTAATTGATATTTACCTAATAATGTAAGAATATTCTCTCTCTCTATGATATCGTACCGATATATCGAAATTTTTTGGTAATTAAAAATATTTCGATATTGATAAACCAATTCAAAAATAATCGATATAATATATGTCGATACTTTTTTGAATTTCCCTGTCGATTAAGCATTGTCAATCACTATAGGTCAATGTTCCGTTTCATGCAGCAAGTATTTTTTAAGTACATCCTATTTCTTAATTTTTAAAATTATCAAGCTATAGTATTAATGTGCTGAAATTGTTTCTTAGTTATATATAGCGATATATATTGTATTTTTGCAATGATATAAAATGGAAATTAAAATATTTTTTGTAAAATATTATATTAGTTACTCGCAAGTAGTATGAGTGAACTGGAAAATGTGAACTGTCACCGATATCTTCTAATCCTGAAAACAGATTAGTATTTGATTCTTGTTAATTTTTTGTAGATCTGTTTGCCAGTCGGCAAAGGCCTCCTCCAACCTTTTCCATTCATGTCTTTCTTGAGCCACTCTGTTCCACATAACCCCTGCCACTTTTCTGATGTCGTCATCCCACCTTTTCTGTGGTCTACCTCTTTTCCTTTTACCTTCTCTAGGGTACCATCTTGTTACAATTTTACTCCATTTGTCTTCTCCTCTTATCATGTGCCCTGCCCATCGCCATTTAAGCCTTCTGATTTTGGATGTTATATCTATGGCCTTTGTCTTGTTCCTGATGACACGGTTTTCTAATCTGTCTGACTTCTTCACATTCAGCATACTCCTTTCCATTGCGTACTGGCAGGTTGCGAGTTTGCTTATCATATCCTGTGTTAGAGCCCAAGTTTGGCTGCCATACATAAGGACTGGTAGTATGCAGGTGTTAAATAATTTGGTTTTCACATTTATATGCATATTTTTATCTTTCATAGCCTCTCTCAAGCCCCAGTATCTCCTCCAGCCATTGGTTATTCTTCTTTCAACTTCTTTGCGTATAGGATGATTTTGTGTCATTATCTGTCCCAGGTAAATGTATTCCTCTGTGTAATCAATTTGAGTGTTTCCTAAATTTATGGCGTTTCTCTTTCCATTTGTTATTACACTTGTTTTCTCCGGGTTCAGTTTTAACCCTACTTTCTCGCTTTCAGTTGCCAGTTCGTTTATCATTCTTGCTATGTCTTCTGGTGTTTCAGCAAATAGCACTATGTCATCTGCGAATCTCAAGTGCGTTAATGGGACACCGTCCACATTGATACCGACATTTCTCCAATCAAGACCCCTGAATATTGATTCCAGTACCGCCGAGAATAGTTTTGGAGATAGGGGGTCTCCTTGTCGAACACCTTTTCCTACTCTGAACGGTTCGCCTTTCTTTTCTAGTTGAATTCTCGCAGTACTGTGACTATATACATTTTTTATTAAGCGAATGTATTTGTGTTCAATTCCTTGTTCCTTCAGTGTCTCCCATACCTTTTCGTGAAACAAAGAATCAAACGCTTTGCTGTAGTCAACGAATGCAATATAGTATGTACGCTGGTATTCATTGTACTTCTCTAAAACTTGGCGTACTACGTGAATGTGATCGATCACCGAGTAGTCCTTACGGAAACCTGCCTGCTCAATGGGCTGATGTTCGTCTAATTTTCCTTCAATCCGTTTTAATATTATCTTAGCGAATATCTTGTACATGTTGGACATAAGACTAATAGGGCGGTAGTTTCCAATGTCATGTTTGTCCCCCTTCTTATACAGAAGGATAGTGTTGGATTCTGTCCATTGTTGCGGGATGATTTCAGTGTTCATGATTTCATTAAACATGTCTGTGAGGATTGGTGTCAGAACTTCCTTGTTTTGTCTCAGGATTTCATTATTTATGCCGTCAGGTCCTGCTGACGATACTGCCATAATGGCTACAGGGAATAGCCACAAGGAGGCAGCTGATAAGGTTCAAACAGCTATTGATCAAGTTTATAACTGGACAAAAAAATGGAGAATTAAACTTAATGAATCCAAATCTATTCATATAGACTTTAGTAATATGAAACACCAGTATTTTCCAGTCTATATTGATGGCAAACAAATCCCATATGAGAATACAGCTAAATATCTCGGCATGACGCTTGATGTTAAGCTACGCTGGAAAGCTCACGTCAAGAAGAAAATCAACGAATTACACCTGCGGTATAAAAGAATGTATTGGTTGCTTGGAAAACACTCTAAGTTGTCAATACACAATAAACTTGTATTATACAAACAAGTCCTTATGCCAGTATGGACTTATGGTATACAGCTATGGGGCTGCACCAAACAGAGCAATATTTTGATTATCCAACGCTTCCAGAACAAGGTACTGAGGGAAATAGTGAATGCCCCTTGGTACATCAGAAATGTCGACCTCCATCGGGACCTAAAAGTAGAGCTCGTACAGTCAGTGATTAAAAAATATGCAGAAGCTCACCACAACCGGCTTCATCATCATGTGAACGTTGAGGCAATCCAGCTCCTCGATCACACAGACATAGTGAGACGACTCAAAAGAACTAAACCATTTGAGTTAGTGTAGTGATAGCTATAATAGTGTAACGTAGTCCAAGTGCTATTATAAAGAACACAAGAACAAAGTGTCTTCCCCTTAATAGAGACAATAAGAAAAGTGTTAATGGACACATTCTTAGAAATAGTCAATATAGAAGTTTATGTTAAATTTAAATTACTTATTAGCCTAATATTAAGGCTAGATTGTAGTATGAATAGGGAACACTAAAGAAGGTGTAACCTAGGATAAATAAAAAAAAAAAAAAAAAAAAAAAAGGTCCTGGTGCTTTATCTCTCCTTTGAGTATCGATAGCTTTCTCGACTTCGGTATTGAGTATGCTAGGAATATTTGATGTCTCCCCGAGATCAACTTCGCCTTGTTGAGTGTTGCATTCATATAATTTTTTGTAATAAGCTGTGGCAATTTTTATTATGTCTGTTCTGTGATGTTTACATTTTCCGCTATTACTTTTCATTTTTACGACCCAGTCCATTGAATTAGCTAATTCCTTATATGCTTTTTTCACACCTCCCGTTTTGATTATGTGCTTTTCAATAGTTTCCATTCTGTTTCTTTTCCTATCTGTCCTTATGCTTTCTTTAATTTTTTTACAAATTTCTGCTAGCTGCCTTCTTCTGTCTTTTGCATCCCTTGCATTGATTAAGTGGTTTCTCTGTTCTAGCAGTTTTATAGTGTTAGTTGTTACCCATTTCCCCGGTTCAATTTAGTGTTAAGAGGACTCAATTCGTCATACTTTTCATACAAAACCTCTGTACTTATTATGGCGTTGTTAAACATTTTTCGTTAGATGTTTTGAACAAATTAGTATCTTGTACACTATCTAGCCGTGTATTTAGGCGTAATTTAAAAAAAGTGTGAAACAAATTCAGTCAAAGCCTCCGAAAAACAGCGTTTTTGCCTGAACTTTGGCCATATCTAATGTACCTATAAATTGTAAAAGTAAAGAAAACATTTAGATACCAGGCTTGCAAATGTATTGGAGATTCTAAATAACTAACTTTTTTTTCACAAACTTGTAAGATTTTTTTAACAAGAAGTATACTCCTGGAACAAGTTTTATGAATGCGAAATCATGAATGACGACCTAGCGAAGCGGCCGCGAGTGATCAGCGGAATTTACCGACTGATAACCGACGGCTCTGATGCTGTCTCTCTTTTTTCGCAGTCAAACATTACGTTGGATGAAACAACAAGTTTTTAGATGCTTGTGTTGAAGTTGCGCCGGCCACAGAGGGCCGCCTTAAGTTTGGCAACCAAATACAAATTTAAATGAAAAATGAAGTTATTCGGACTTATTTTTGCCAGTGTCGAGTTCATGACTGCCATAGTAATGAAATGCCAATATATGAAACAGTGGCAGATAAATAAGTAGTAATCAGTTGCGTTCTCGACAGACGTGGGGCCGGCGTCGGTGATAGTGGGCAACCTGGTGCAAGGCAACCGGCTCGCGTCGGCGCAGGGCCGGGACATGGGCTACACAGACGACTCAGACGCCGCCAGGAAGGTATCTATACTAGAATCTTATAGTTTTGGTATATACATTTTTATTTGTAAAAAAATTACCACTAAAAATCCTACATTTTATTGATGATAGATCTAGCTTTCCAAAGCATCAATGTTGTCCTTATAATTCTTAATTTCAATGAACGTGATGAAATGTGTACAATCGACGACATAAATATGTATTCACTTTATGAAATTCAAAAGCAATTTTCTCACACTGTCTATGCGTAGAACATAGTTCGATGTGATCATGGAGCAAACTCTATAGAATTGTGAATATAGCTTGAATGCTGTGAGGTATTGCAGTCGGGGATAAACAAATATTACAAAAAAATACCTACTTAGGTTATTGGTTTGTCCCCGACTGCAATATCTCACAGCCTTCAAGCTATATTCACAATTCTATAGAGTTTGCTCCATGATCACATCGAACTATGTTCTACGCATAGGTCGATATTCAAATGTTGAAACATCATACGCATCAAATTTAAGAAAACTTAACGGTAGGGTAGGATATCCCTCGGGTATGCGGGTGAAACCGCGGGGCGCAACTAGTATCTCATAATTTCAATCAATAGTTTAAGAGAAAAGCTTTGGAAAGATAAACTGCCCTTTTTCTATTGTAACCTATCAAACTGGTTTTTTTTTTCTTATTCCAGTACCAGTTCATATCACAGATCCTGCGGTGGCGAGCTCAAAGCACGTCCGACCACGTGATATTCACATTGCTCAATTCAAAAGGGGCCGCATCTAAAGTGCTCACTTGCGCTGAACTACACAAAAAAGCCGAGAGAATCGGCAACTTACTACTGGAGAAAGGAAGGGTTAATACCGGAGACCATGTGGCATTGATATTCCCGCCCGGTCTAGATCTCATTTGCGCTTTCTACGGCTGCTTGTATGTCGGAGCTGTACCGGTCACTATACGACCACCTCATCCACAAAACCTACACACGACATTACCCACCGTTCGTATGATAGTCGAAGTCAGCAAGGCAACTCTCGTCCTCTCCAACCAATCTGTGATAAAGCTTCTACGCTCGAAGGAAGCCAGCAATGTTCTCGATAGCAAAGCCTGGCCACTGACACTCGATACTGATGACATGCCTAAGAAAAAACTACCCATTCTATACCGAGCACCCACAGCGGAAATGCTCGCATATTTAGACTTCAGTGTGTCCACTACTGGTATGCTGGCTGGGATAAAAATGTCCCACGCGGCCGTCACATCCCTGTGCCGCTCGATGAAAATAGCTTGCGAGTTGTACCCTTCGCGACATATAGCTTTGTGCCTCGATCCTTATTGTGGGCTAGGATTCGCTCTCTGGTGCCTCAGCAGCATCTATTCCGGACATCATTCTATTCTGATCCCACCCTCAGAGGTAGAAATCAACCCAGGCTTATGGCTCAGTGCAGTCTCACAATACAAAGTCCGCGACACTTTCTGCTCTTACGGCGTAATGGAATTATGCACAAAAGGATTAGGCAGCTCGGTCAATCAGCTCAAAGCTAAAGGAATCAATCTGGCGTGTGTGAGGACTTGCGTGGTGGTCGCTGAGGAACGGCCCAGAATCAACTTGACTAATTCGTTCTCGAAGTTGTTTTCGGCATTAGGACTCAGTCCACGAGCCGTGTCGACTTCTTTCGGCTGCAGAGTCAATATCGCGATATGCTTGCAAGGTGCTTCTAGCCCTGAACCATCAACAGTGTATGTTGATTTGAGAGCTTTGAGAAATGATCGAGTGTCGCTCGTCGAACGGGGCAGCCCACACTCCCTCTGCCTTATGGAGTCAGGAAAACTACTGCCCGGAGTCAAAGTTATAACAGCCAACCCAGAAACGAAAGGGCAGTGCGGTGATTCGCATTTAGGCGAGATATGGGTACAGTCGCCGCATAACGCGAGCGGATACTTCACAATTTACGGCGACGAGAGTGACTATGCGGATCATTTCTGCGCTCAGCTTGTGACGGGTAACACTGGGGAAGTGTACGCTAGGACTGGGTACTTAGGGTTCCTACGGAGGACGGAAATAAGCGTGACTAATACGAGCGGGGATGACACATCGCTGATGACTCGGGACAGCGACACTGAGTCGCTCGCGTCGGCTTGTGGAAGCGTCAGCTGCATCGGCTCAGAGTCCCATGATACCCACGATGCCGTTTTCGTGGTTGGAGCTCTGGATGAAACGATCATGTTGCGCGGCATGAGATACCACCCGATCGATATTGAGAACTCCGTCATGAGGTGCCACAAGAAAATTGCTGAATGGTAAGTTTTGCTCTAGTGAACACAATTTGAAGCATATTCAGTCCTGCGATCATACAGTGCGACATAAAAGAGTAGAAAATAAATGTGGGCGCTACCGTCGTTCACTAAGCAATCCTGCGTATACTATCATATTGATCTTGATACTTGCTATTTATATTAATAGTAGTAGAATTGCATGGAAATAACTCAAAAGACAAGAGCGGCGCTCTTAAAAAAATATTGATTAATAAAAACCTAATTTGTTGGTATATTATTATGACTGAGTATTAATTTACAGTAGGTATCATCAGATTGTCTGGAAAGAAAATGCTTCCGTGCTTGGGAAGACAGGTTAAGCTGTTAGTCCCAGCTAATTTCTGATGATAGTAGTCGTCATGTAACCACGTTAGAGGCCATAAGGCGGTTACGAAACTCTCGACACAACGGCTTGCTTGGTAGGTCTACCGTACAGCCCACACGCTATGTTGATGACAGTATGTATGTACGTAATATTAAAACAACGATTGCACCAAAAGTTTACTTTAATAATGGAATGAAATTTTTTTTCTATAGGACCATACATTTCTCGTAATAGAGACATGGTAACAAAGCTCAAAATATTTCAGTCGCGCTATAAAAATCAACATTGACAGATAAGGTGTTGCCACCGATTTAAAATATTAGTACCTGAATAATTAATAAACTACTCTTTTATGTGGCACTGTGTTCTGTACGCTTCCTGGCATTGATATAGTTTATTAAACACCTGATTATGTCTTATAGCGCGGTATTCACGTGGACAAACCTGCTGGTGGTAGTGGTGGAGCTGGACGGCAACGACAGTGAGGCACTCAACCTGGTACCCTTAGTTACCAACACTGTACTAGAAGAACATCACCTAATCGTTGGTGTGGTGGTAGTGGTCGACCCTGGAGTGGTGCCAATCAACTCTCGCGGGGAAAAACAACGTATGCACCTCCGGGATGGATTCCTCTCCGACCAAATAGATGCTATTTACATCGCCTATAACATGTAAAGCGTATAATTTATCGCCATCTAGCGGCCGCGTCACGATGCTCCAAGCGATTCGAATCGGCGACACCCATCGGTATATGTTAGTTATTTTTTGTCTATCGTAGGGTCAGTACATACACATTATTTTACTAATTGCACTGTTTAACACATTTTTTCGCCCAAATGTCGTTTGTAATGATTTTTAAGACTGCTGTGTATATTATAGTTGAGCTTTTTCGAAATTCTTAACCCCGTTGTTTCGGCTCGTATCCAAGACAAGACTGAACTAAGTCTGAATTCTACAAGTTAATTTGAAAATACTTTAGAAATATTTTGTAAACTGTCTCTGGTATTCCGCAGCTCCGTGTTTAAAAACAACTGACTCTACTTTTTGTAGGGATATAATAAATAAAAAAACAGTTTTATCTCAGCTAAAGTGAGAAATACATTGAATGTTTCTTATATGTAGGTATAGGGTGAAACATAGTATTATTGGCCATTTCAGGATGGATGCAAGAGTTAAACTTACTTGTACCAACTATTAGCAAGCCATCTCTGATATGGCTTTTCATTGATTTGGCCAAGAATACTGTGAGTTACCTACAATCGTGAACTGTATATCGCGCTACAAGGAAGAGTAGGTTAAATACGAGTGCGTTTACAACTTGACCGCAGCTAAGTCGGAGTGTGCTAGATTTGTTGGTAGCAAGTGCTCAATCATTATGGAACACTTTACGAACGAGCAGCTTGTAAATTTAATTATACACTATATTGTTGTGATTATTATGAATCAAGTAATTTCAAATTATGATAGCCGGTATGTAACTGTATGTATTACGATGTGTACTATTAAAACTTAGTGTTAGTGATTAACGGTATATAAAAAAAAAATGGTAATTTAAATAAAAAAATGTACTGCTTTTTATGTTTTAATGTTATAGTATTTTGTGGTTTTGTGTCTTCGCATTTGACAATAATACATTGTTTATTGGTTTTCTAAAATCTCAAGGTCGCCATTACTTTTTTTTATCGACGAAAAGTAAAGTTATGTATATTTTATTTCCATTTGACTTGGTATTTAAAACTGTATTGGCGCCATACCATAAGAACTCTAATTCAATGATCATATACCACAAAATTATGCACCACTATGGCGCTACCTTGCGACAAGTTGGTGCGTCAGTCCTATCAGCATTTATATTTGATGCTGGATCATCACAGTGTTATACCAACATAGTTTATAATAAGTAATAGTGATGTAAGTGATCTTTTTTGACCATTTTAGCAGTGTGACTCCCGTAACTCTTTGTAGATTAGAGACTTGTAATATTTTGACTTGAAACTATCTAGCAATGAGGGTGAACATTTGAAGTACTATTCGGATGCACTCGAAGTTTTCATTAAGCATGTTAAGAACAATAAATGTAATCAATCTTCTTAGCTCTCACTGTTCGCAATTGACATATATTTGTGTAGCTTGAAATGACTGTATTACACATTTTTGACTGTTTAATGTCCCCTCAATCCATATATTATATATAACTGATAATATTTGCAAGCGTGCGACTTTGAACACCCTATTTATCTGGTTAATAATACTGTTTCCTTTCTGTGTATGTATAAGATTGATGTTATCCTGCAAACATATGATCAAAGTTGTTTGTCAAAAGAGTTTTGGTTTGAATGAAATTTTCACACGCTTGTTGCACATTTATTCTACAGTCTTACTGTTTAATATACGTAGAGTTTAATATAATGTATTTATTTCCATTCCAATATACGTTCTGAACGAAGAAATCATAATAATAATATCTATACGAATTGAATTTATTATTTTTCATCTTTATTAGGTTCCATTATCTACTCTTTCATTTTATTAATATTATTTTGTAATAATTTATTGCTTAAAAAATTGTAAATATTTTTTTGTTATTTAATTTTACGATATAAATGATTTTCGGTATATTTTAGTATTTAGTTTAAATGTTGTTTTGGACTTCAAAGTCGACGATTATAATATAAGTAACAAAATGATGTATTCTGATTTTGTGTATGAGGATTTTTTTATCAAATATTATTTTAGTTTAAAAATTAATAAATGTATAATTTTTATTGTTATTACAAAATATAGTCATATTATTATATAAGTAAACAAGTAGTCAAGTATTTCGGTTTTATGAACAAACACGCGTCTTATTTGTAATCCTTGGTTTATCGTATTATGAGATGTATAGCGTAATGTATCGATACGAAATCCTGCGAATGCGACACGTCGCGTAGTACGCGTGCGCGTGCGTGTAGGTAGGGCTGCCACGTGTACGGAATTAAACAAATAAAAAAACTCTTCCGCTTTATTATATTATTATAGATTACAAGTAGGTTCAATTATTCTTTGTTATTAAATTGTAAAGGAATGTTTTTTTCACAAAGCGATTTTTATTTTGTATTTTGAGATCATCAAAAAGCTGGCTATGGCCTTTATTACAAGTAAAACAATTTTTGATGAATATTAATACCTACTTTCAACATCAATAATCCGGGATGTTCGAACTTCTTGACCTGAGTCACAGATTCTACAGATGGCAGCCCTAGTTATGAGCACCTCAATAACATAGTGTAAGAGCATTCACGAAGACAGAATAATCGTTCACGCATATCTAATTATTTTTCTCTATAACTATGCATTTATTCTGTTTCATTCTTTTATAAAAAATGTGACACGCACAAAAATTCTAAAGGACTTTTTGGTCATTATAATGAACAAAATTGTATTCGATTATTATATTTGAATTGTATTACGATCACCAAAGAATGGTCAGTTCGAGACTTTGTAACAGCTTATACGACTTGTGATTTTGTTTTTATCTGTGTTTTCTGGGATATGAATAAATAAACGTGCATTCTCAAATGTTTATATTTTATTAGCTATTGCGCTACGTGCTTTGCGACACCCCTTTACCGACTTCACTAACCTACTCCGTTCGTAAATTCAGTTCTAATAAAAAGATAGATGTGGTATCACTCAGTATAGTAGGAATAAATTGTTTTGATACTTTCCAAAAAAAATATAAAACAGAACAGGCCAACTTTTTTGCGTTGGGTTACGTGACAGCTATGTTTTAGGGTCAGTTCACACCGAGACGAGACGCGCACACGCGGCATACTCTGTGACGCGACGCCGCGAAACGCATCGCGACGCCATAAGACGGCTTTCCTTTTCTTATGTTCTTTGTTAGAAAGAGACAGTGAGATTAAAATTAGTTTAGTTGTGAACAACAGAATCAGGGCCATTGTACAAATTAACCAAATTTAGGCAAGAGAATCTCAGCCAAATTGTTAATCGGAACTTGGTCTTTGGCATTGACATTGACACGACAGCATGTCGTCAGATGGAATAAATTCAATACACATGGCCACAGAATATTCAATAGTACTACGACATGGCCCTGATTCTGTTGTTTACAACTAAACTAATTTTAATGTCACTATGTCTCTTTCTAACAAAGAACATAAGAAAAGGATGTAAGAAATTTAGTCCTGTCAAATTAGTCCAATGCTTGTTTTCAATATAAATTTAGTCGCCATCTATCGCGGTTACGCCTAAATACACGCAAAATAAGACGGCAAAGATTAATTTGATAACTTAAAATATGTTCTATCCTTTTTCAATAATGTTCGTAAGAAAGAGATGAGATGTGACTAAAATAAGTTTAGTGCGATTTACCAGAATCGGCACCATTAGGTACATTTACTTTCTTTCACAGCATCGCATGAAAGTATCAGGAGTCAATAGAGCGATTTACCTACTACAACTATAACAACTATTACCTACAACCATAGAATTAAAATGTACTAGAGTGGCAGTAACCAAGTGAGAACAGTAGACATGGGTTTGAACAAGGCAACGATCCCACCGCAAGCGCTAGTAGTCGTTGTCGAGTACTAGCTGTGCGCGTCAGGTGCGAATTGCTCGGATGTTTTTTTTTGTTTTTACCGATAAAAATGGTTAAATGTGCGGTTCGATTGTGCAGTAATGATAGTAGGACACACTCAAAGTATAAATCTAATGTCACTTTTCATCGGTAAGTCGAAATATTGATGCATTTCTAACAATTAAATTACGCGTCTCGGGGGTGAAAGAGACGCGAGGAGCGGGCACGATTTGGCCTCCTGCGCTGCCCCGCACTACCGCGCCGCGACTAGTGATGTAGCGCGACGGATACTGCAGTCGATAAATATTCTAATAGTTCATAAAAAAGTTGTAGGCCTTTTGAGAACTAAATGTTTTATTTTTATAATGGAATGTTAATAGTATACCTAAATATTAAAGTAATTATTCGGTTTTAATAATTAATTGAATTGTTCAGTCGGAATTTGTGTTTTACGACTTTTTTGAGACTAAACAAAAAAATCCAAAAAATTCCAATGGCAAAATTAAAATTACTTTCTCGGTAATATTATAATAATAATAATAATAAATATCCTGGGACATTCCTCACACACGGTCATCTGATCCCAAACTAAGCAGAGCTTGTACTATGGAAACCAGATAACTGATATAATACATATACTATTTTTTGTTTGTAAATACATACTTAATATACATAATTACACCCAGACTCAGGACATACAGACATGTTCATGCACACAAATGCATGTCCTGTGTGGGAATCGAACCCACGACCTGCGGCGCGTAAGGTGAACTTTAACCAACTGCGCCAACTGGCCCGTCTTATTATACTGAAGTGTCAGTTGTTTAACAAGCTTTTATTAGCTTCATGTGTAGGTAACTAAGTATGTAAACACATCTATGATGTCAATTTTATTTAACCTACTTCTAGTCACCATATCGTACGACAAAATTATGTTGGTAAAACTGTGACAAAATGGTGTGGGGCGCTTTTTAACACGCTTTTATAAGCTTCACCTGTATGTATATATGTACGTATATATGTATGCATATAATGTAATCTTCAAATGTAATTTTCATCGACTTCTAAACGTCAGATTAAACTGAAATTTTGCACGCTTATCAAGTACTGATGACAATACATTAATTTGGTACCATCGAGCTGATCTGATGATGGATCCGGAAAGTAGGCACTGGTACTCCATAACGGAATAACGTATGTTAGCCTTGTTTGGACTTGTTGGAATCGTCTTCAGATGCATTTTGACCAGATATGGTTCTATTTCATTATTCTATCTACATTCAGTAATTTACGAGATTAGAGGCCTATCAATTAGCATATCTAGAACTTATGTGACAGAAATATCATCCATCATCTCATCATCATCATCATCTGTCAGTTTAGTTCTGAAAAGCTAACATGCGAGCCGTGAGATAATTTTGTCATCGAATCATCTCGTGTACCTACAGTGAAAATCACATGAATAAATGCCGAGCTTTTTCGAACTGAACTTCACCGCGCACGACATAATATGGTAAGAAACTTATCTCAAGGCACGCATCACGCGCATGTAACCCTGCTGGATACGTTATCAGGAAGCAGTGAAACTGGTACTAAGTTACCTCAAAATGAGCAAAAATTCGTATTTTTATGTTTGCATCCAGGGTCATTCGAAATGCGTCGGCACCTAATAAATTTACCAATTGTATATTTTACGTTATAATTTTACGTTGTATGGTTACATGCGGTTGGTATATTTGCCAGAACTTACTAAATAGGTAAGCAACATACATACCTATACATATTACAATGAATTATGCGGCTATCGATAATTCGGAGCACAGCGCAGTTACGTCCCTATTGTCACATATTCATCAATATAAATATCTATAGCTCATCTGCCTACGCTGGTACTGGGTGAAACTGTGCGATACTCGCGTTCTATACTTAGTTATTTTATTTCTATGCCTACAACTTTATTATGTATATAATATTTTTTAATTTATTTCAACCAATAACAGTAGCCAATCGATTTAAAGGTAAAATTATGGTACAAATAGTATAATTATACTACGAAATCCAAACCCTGCTTCACTGGTGCACATTGATCATGGAACAAGAAGCGCAATGACATGGCAATGACGTACATTTTGCTTGAAATCTATTCCGCCAATTCCCCACCACCGGCAGTGCGCTGTGATTGGCTCAGTCAAGGACACACTAAGGGTACATTCCGAAATGGATAATATCGATCACAGCGATCACAGCAATAATTTGCGTACCGAATTAGATATCACGCTTATGACAGCTGAGAACTATCAACAATTCGGAACGCCCGTTATCGCGCTCACAGTATTCAAAACAAAACATTTGAGAATTTAATTAAAATCTGAATTATCAATGCGCTAGGACTCCTTATATCTTTTATAAGTTGACTCGCAAAAAGGAATATCTGCTTTTTTTATTATTTTTCTCTTATAAAATTATAAAAAGTATCTTTGCCAAATAGAAAACCAAGAATCTTATTAGATTATTGCCGTCACTTTTGACAGCGCTCACGGTGATATCAGTTTAGAGCATGGTCGGTGTGAGCGCAAGATGGCGGATGTCATGACGTCATCTATGACGTTTCACGGGACATCGTGAACTGTCATTATTCAATTCGGTACGGGTTTAAGCACGCTCAAATCGATTACAGCGATTACAGCGGTAATTCGGAATGCAGCCTAAGATTTAGAGATGAGGGTGATATAAATGTTCCTGAGTACAAAATACTTCTACATTTATATCAGTCATTTGTCATGTTTTTTTACAAATATTTCTACGTTATCGTAACTAGCAAGTTTGTTTATAATAATTGTTTGCATAGTATATTTTGGCATTAATTAATACCAAAATATACAAGGCAGTATGATGTAATCATTCTCGATAATGGCTATATTTTGATAAAATTTGGAATGCGGGGATTTTTGGCAGTGATAAATCAATACTGGCATCTGTCTAAATATTTCTCGTACAATGAAATTACTAGATATATATACCATATATTATTTAATATTACATTATATTAATTTAGTTATACTTACTTATGTAAAAAATTAGTTTACTACCTACTACTAGTAGTGATAAAACAAAGTATATAAAGTCACAATACAAATCACAAACTACCAAGAGAACTAAAGATACAAATGTATAATTTATTTTTAACTTCAACGTTATTGACTGTATAACCAACCACATTTTAGAATTTAGTTACCTAGGTAAGTGTCACCAGTATTTGTACGTAGTATTTATATACTCTGAGCCAGTATTTAGTACAGTAGTAGGGTAGAGGCACCAATAAATGAACGTTTAAGCGTTTTTTCCATCTTTAAATAGCTATAACTCGGTCATTTCATGACATAGGCGCTTGTTGTTTTTTTCAATAATACCTTAAATCCTTATTAATTGAAGGATTAAAGTAATTATATCCTACACCTTCATAATTTTTTTTAAAAATTGAAAATGTAAGAAAATTTAGGTTTTATCCCTATAGTTGAACACTGAGCCCTAATTATGAACGTTTTGTACCCAAAAGTTGAACTAACATTTGAATAGGAGTAGGTTCCATAGTAGTTCGTTCATTTAATGGATTAATGAACCATAAAATGAACGAATAATATTCTAATTGAATATTATTCGTTCAGCTTGAGGCAAATATACCCAAAGGATGAACGAATAAAATGTGAACCGTTCAAATGTCGACCAGCGATCTTAATGGTGATTCTATAGGAAAGTTAGGTTTAAAATAATCAAAAACTCTAAAATAATTTGTTCAACTTTTGGTAACTAAGTTCATAAATTTAATAAAATTCATTTGAGTAATTTTGTTTTGGTGTTTAATCGTTAACTTATAGGTTTTAATGGGTATACAAATTAGACCTTTTTCCATTAGTTGAACGCCGTTCATCTATTGGATCAAGTGAACAAAATTTAATCCATTACTTGAACAGTAAATTTCTCTAAAAAACGGTAAATAATGTAATAATATATATTAAGTTATTGAAAGCAGAATATATCAAGATTTTATTCCAACCAAAACTGCTCTAATATGACATTAATTCTTTCTATACGCTGACAATGTTCTTAAATTTGGAGGGACTTCCCGTTATAAGGTTTCCATATAAAACCGATTTTTGGCGGGTAACGTAACACATAAAAATTCACCGCAAGCGCGTCTGGGCTGTTATTGTCAATGTTGTTAAGGAATATGGAAGAAAAAATATTGCCTTATAGGGAAAAAAATATTGCAATGATGTAAATTTTGGGATTATATTATATTTTTTTAATTTTCGGTCGATCGTTCATCTATTGGGGGTCGGTCATCTTTTGGTGCCACTACCCTACCCAACTAATATTGCTTACCGATGTACCTGCGCAGAAGATACATTTTCAAAGCGCGGGAAACGCTATTGGTCGGCAGCTGCCGCCATGTTAGCGCGCGCCGTGCGGAGGGGCGTGACTTGCGAGTGAGACGGAACTAACAGCTGCAGTGTATTATGAACCTTATATGTAGTAGTGATCTATGGTTGATTGTAAGTTTTAAGCATTCTTTCGTTAATCTTCGGGGCCATACCTACTTTCTTTTCTGTGCGAACGAAGATTCACGACGCGCCATATAAGTTGGGTAATACTGTAGCGCGTTGGTGACAGGTGATAGAAAACGACGGTGCTTGCATGGTGTATAGTTGAGAAATGTGTACAAAGATGGCGGGTTTATTAGTTGCCAACCAATGATATTATAATAAAAAGAGGTATCATTGGTTGCCAACCTAATACCTCAGTCAGAGTACATAAATACTACAACCAGTATGAAATAAAAAAATATGAAGATACCTAGACGTGATAATAATAAAGTTAGGAACCAAGAATCTTATATTTAGGAACTTACAGTACCACAGACATATTTATTTTATATTATAATTACCTAAATACTAAATAAATCCGTGTTAAAAATATTGCAATACCTTTTATCTTCGCTGTTATGTAATCCAGTATTAATACAATATTGTAAACTGTTTTTTTTTTCTCTCTGAACAAAATAAGTTTGCTAATATCAATAATGATTTTCTTATCCAAGCTCAGCACTAGCGTTGGAGGCGCGATCATCGAAAGAAAAGGATGAAAATAGAAATATAACGGGTGAAAGTAAGATGGAGATAAATGACGTCAAAGCATGGGTCCAGTATATCTTGAGCTGTGATGAAAAATAAGTAAATTCATGTAATAAATTGTTACTTACCGATGAAAAGTGATTCTGTTTGTTTTATAACTAGAATTTCGATTGTTATTCCCACATCACTTAATTGAACAGCAAGAAATTGTGAAATATTGACAAAAAGTATATGTTTGATACGTACGCGCGGATCGAGTTTCAAGGGCGCTCATGAGCAGATATAAATCAGTGACAAATCACTGACTAGTTGCGGAATCGGATTGCACGGTATTACTTCTCTAGGGATTGTTCCTCGATGACATGATATAATTATACCATGGATTGATCTTTATTGCATCAAAATACACGAATTTATGAAAATAAAAATGATAACGTACCGTCACTCTGCAAGTTCCCGCCAAAAAGTCCCTTCCGTGAAGTTCCGTGGCTTTTAAAACGCCAAGAACATTTTTTTGGAAACTGAGTATGTAGGCGTTGCCAGACCTACGGATTCGTCCGTAGATCTACGGATTTTAGGTCCTGTCTTACATACGGATTTTAGTGGTAAATATACGGATTTCTATTTCATCCCCAAACAATAGTATAAAAAATAAAATAAAATATGTTTTTGCGTATAACGAAACTTTACTCCATAAAAAATATAGTCAGTGTTTCGTTCTGAAATCGTTTTGATATTTTGTCTGTAGACAATATCTGTCATACCATAAGTTCACAGGCTAGTATGATAACGATTAGCGTAAAACGAAAACAACTTTTGCGTTGGTTTAGTTTAGTTAGGTTATAGTTTGTGTGGACAAACATACATATAAAACATATACCTATGAAATTTTGTATATTTGTTTGGAAGCACCATAGATTTTGAGTTTTGGAAGCCCTAATAGATATAATATTATAAATGTGATTAAATTGCAGTTCCAATAATATTTCATACATACCAACGTATCGAATGAGGAATTTTCTTATGGTCAAAATACCTGTCAAATCTTGTACTTAAGGTTCTCCTTCTTCTTCTTCTTTGGTTAAATCGCCAATGGCGCTGATTCTGTTGTTTACAACTAAACTAATTTAGTCTCACTATGTCTCTTTCTAACAAAAGAACACAAGAAAATGATGTAAGAAATTTAGTCCTGACAAATTAGTCCAATGCTAGGTTTCAATATAAATTCGCCATTAAGACGGCACAGACTAATTTGACAGCTTTAAATATATTCTAACCTTTTTCAATTATGTTTGTAAGAAAGAGATATGATGTGACTAAAATTTGTTTAGTGCGATTTACAACAGAATCGGCAGCAATGTCACGTTAGTTAAAGATATACGAAAGGGACTCTTGTAAAAACAATTATGATAGTTTTGATCGGTGAAATGGAGCTGGACTATCTAAAAACAAACAGGACAACACTGTATACCACACATTAGACAAACAAAATATATAATAATATAAACATAAATTATATAAAGGGAATAAAATAGCACAAATTTTTAGTTGTTACTGTTTATAACATGAGATAAAATAAATATTAAGGGAGAATCAATACATGTTGTTAACATTTAAAATTAATGGGACGGGGAATTTCAGGAGTAAATAATATAAAAGTGTCGACTGTAACCTCTGCACTAAAAAAATAAATGTTTAGTATTACCCTCATCAAGACCACATTCACAAAGAGAATGATCCTTTACTCTGATTTTGTGTAAATGGACAGGAGTAGATGCATAACCTAAACGTAAGCGCCATGAATGCCACAATGAGTAGGGATCCACGCAATAACCACATACCAAGAATAAAACATATAATGCTTCTCTAATTTTTAATATAATCGGAAGTTTGGATTTGGAGTGGAAAGGATTAGAAAGGATGGAATGGAAACAACTTTGGGAATCTGTGAAAATAACGGATTGATTAATATTATGTGACTTAATTATACAATTAGTTTCCAAAAAAGCAATAGCTTCCCCATTAAAAACTGACCTTAAGTGAAGGGTATTTAAAGTTTAAAATATTTTTTTATTTATTTTATTTTTTACACGGTGAACCTGCGTTACCCTACTCAGTGATTTTAGAAGCGTCTGTGAAAACATACAACCATCCCGGCCATCTGTTTGACGACGTTTCCATAAAATGCTTATCAGCCTGAGGAGAGTCCTTGTCAATTGTTATTACATGAACTATTGGGGCGATAAATTAAAGCATCGTAGTTGATTGAGTATAACGGGAGCAATTTAAATGTAGAAATTGGATTTGGGAGGTGAGAAAGAGAAAAAAAACTTTTATTGCTTTTTCCTTATTAATAATTCCTTTCCTAATTTGTCGATATTCCAGCTGATTTCGAAAAATAGCTTGAATCCGCATCTGATCTACGGATTTTCGTAGAGAAAATCTACTGATTTCTACGGATATTTGAGCGTTCATCTACGGTTTTTGTAAAATCTGATCTAGCAACATTCGTTGATGTGATTTGCAGTGTTGCCAACGTAGGCGATTTATCGCCATTTAGGCTACTCAGGACGAAAATTGGCGACGATAAATTCGGGATGGCGACTGGTCGCCTTTTAGGCTACCTCAACGACAAGGTAATAATATAAGCCAAATTACAATTTATGAGCTAAATCGTAAGAAATATAGCTGTCCCCCGCGGTTCCACCCGCGTTCCCAGGATAAATAGTAGCCTATGTCCTTCTTCATGCTATAGGCTATCTGCATGCCAAGTTTCATGATTATCCGTTGAGAAGTTGAGGCGTAAAGGCGTAACAAACAAACATTGTTTGTTTGTTACGCCTGTGATTTCAAAAGTGTATTTGCGTGTGCTTGCCCCCACTACTACCTATCTGTGCTCACCTTTCGTGCCTCATACTGTAAATAATTTTGTTCATATTGTGACGTAGAAGCAAAATATCGAAAAAAAAATCTTGAAAAAATTTCATATCTACGAAAACAAAATATTTTTAATGCCCTTTTTAGTTTCTTCAATATTCAGATCATGGTTCCTTTCAGCGTTTTTGTTTTTCTCAGACCTGTAGTCCAGAATTTGAGAAGAAAAAAAAAACATTCTGTACAAATTAAATAATAACAACATCTTAATATTATTCATAGCTTTATTGTGGCTCTTGGGCTACTTTAGGCTACCTGCTCTGAAATTCGGCTACTTAAGCTGTGAAAAATGACGACATTAAGCCCAGTGCTGTTGGCAACACTGGTGATTTGATTTTTTATTATCTCTCGCGTTTGTGTGGTAGTGTTCCTTTTTTAATTTATTTATTTTTCGTTCTGTTATAACTGTTAATTAGTGTTCCTTTTACTTTTCTTCAGACATATTGGAAGCCGTTTTTATTTACAATAACATTTTATTTTTGTATTCTATGTGAAGATTCTGGAAATTTTCAATCAGGTCAAAATAAATAACAGTTACCTTGTACAATTTCATTGTGAGTCACAGTATTTTGTTTTTGTACCTAGATTTTAGTGACAAAACAATGTTATATTTGAACAGTTATAAAGCTGCATTGTGTTGACTCCAACCTGATGGATACTCCGCCGGTGCCCAAGCCGAGAAGCTCATTTCTACCACAGAATGATCCTTTAAAGCGACCCGTGCCTTTGCCGCGCACTAAAGTGCCAACGAACAGTGACAGAGTTTCAGCTTCAGACATAATCAGGTCAATCAGTTCAGTATCCAGGCAGTTGACCGAAGACGTAGCATTAAAAGTCAGCAGTTCCGCCAAAACGGCCAACGAGAAACTTGAAAAATCCATCACAGATGGTTCTAAATTTGCTAAGGGCACATTAGAAAAGACACTCACAACATCTCGCGCAGTGCGAGATTCCGTCGCTAAATCAGTCATAGAAGGAACTAGAATGACAGGTTTGAGATTACGCAGGGCGAAAAAACCAGAAAATGTTGATGAAGAAGATGCTCAGAGATGTGTTTCTATGCCAGCTGTTGCTGCTGGTGATGTAAGTTTTTTTGATAACATTCAATTTTATTCACCTCTTCTAGAACAAAAGAGGTACCGCAACGAAGGAGAAGGCATGCACAAAAGTCAAGAGAGCCCTTCTTTACAATTAAACTCTACTCAATTTGATGATTTATCAATATTTTCAAATAATTCAGATTCAAACACAGATTCAGTGAGTAATTTCTCACATGACAGTAGAGATTATGATCACAGATCTAGTTTAAACCTTGAACAGGAGGAGTTGACATATGACACTCCAAAAGCATCAAGAGCAAATAGTGTTGTCAGTGGTATATCAACCCCTGATGTACCAGAACGACGGAGAAAAGGAGACAGCTGTATGGAAGTCATGCGGCAGAATTCTTTGTATGAAAACTGGACATTACCATTTCAGTCATCAAATTCAAAAACTGAAGTACCTATGCGGCCCAGTAAAAGTACTATTTATGAATTTGATCCATTAAACACAAGCTCTGCATCATCAAAGTATCAAGGAGTTAGTAATGAACTTCTTCTTTTGGAGTCATTCTTGATAGGTGACACATATGGCACTATTGTTACAACGGATAGTAACGAAGATAGTTTTGACTTTTATGAGAGTGATTATTTCAATCCACCAACACCACCTGAAAGATTTGATAGTTTGGTTACAAATGAAGGCAAGCCCAATCAAATTGTTGATAAAGACAGAAATTCTAATTGGTTTGTTGATATTGAAAATAAATCAACGATAGATGAAACTAAACCTACAAATTCTGTGATGCAGAAATTCTCTCATATGCTAAAATTAGATGTTTTACATAAATCATCAAAGCCAAATGTTCAGAAATTTGAGATAGTTGAGCGGCCTCCGGTGAACTGTTTGCCAGTACCGTATTATAGTGGGATTTTAACACGAGTTGTGTCAGGAGGTGTGGAGGACTTGTTTAAGAACCCCCAGAGTCGTTACTGCGTGCTCTCTGACCAGAAGATGATGTGCTACTCTGATCCAACTAACACAGTCTTGAAGGAGGCTTACACATTGGACAATATTTTTTCATTGCAGATTGTCTTGCCCTTATCTTCAAGGTGAGTATTTGATTGTTTATTTATATTTTATTGATTAATAGCTATATTTTATCAGTAATGTGGTTTATGTATAATGATTTTTAGGCTAAATGTGGCATGAAGCTTTAATCCATACTAATATTATAAATGCAAAATTTACTCTGTCTGTTTACAATTTCATGTCTAAATCGCAAACAGATATATTCTGGGAATATTATAAACTAGCTTTCTACCTGCAGTATCACACGTGCCCCCTTCTTTATCCCCTAAAGAATGGTATTTCCAAAAAAGGAACAAATGTATACAAACTTTTGAGTTAAAAGTTAAGCGAGACATGCAGTAAAATCCTCTCCTTAAAATATTAGTACCCCTTTTTGACCAGTTATGTAAGATTTTCAACAAACCCAAAAACATGTGTAACATTATTTTCTGTCCAAAGTATTTTTAATGAGTTTCAAGTTAATTGGACCATGTGGTATGTTTCTTCCATACAACAAACTTTAACACCCCCTAAACCCCCTTTTAAGGGTAGTTTTCAAAAACTAATAATGAGAAACTTTCATTTATTTAGGTAAGTAATCATGCTAAGTCTCAAATTTATGAACTCAAGGAAATAGTCTTTTCATATAAACCAAATTCCCCCTTTTCACCCCATTAAAGGTTGAATTTCCAAAAACCCCTACTTAGTGGATGCCTATGTTATAAAATGAACCCGTATGCAAAATAGTAGTTTAGTACTATTATTTATTCTGTGCTCCTGTGGTTTAGGCTTTGCGTTGATGAATCAGTCAGTCAGTCAGGACAAGTAATTATATAATGTGTAGATGTTATCGTCTGTTTGTTAGTCTTACTTTTTCACACATAAACTCACACAGCAAAACAGGCTGGATTCCTGAAAATTGTTTGTGGATTGTTAATTTAACTGACGGACTAATTGGGATAAAATTTTTTTTTTACTCAGGAATCATCCCTATTCAAATGTTGACTTTAGATAGGTTTAATAAGTATGGAGACGGTCATAGGCTACTTTTTACCATTGGAACATGGCAACATGGGTGAAACCACTGGGGTTTTCTAGTCTCTGATGATTTACTTTATTATAATTTTTTTTTATTATACCTATGACTTGGAGCAATGTTTCGGGTCGATTTGGTTTTTCCAATATCAATACGTTTTATTATTTGACGGGCCAGTTGGCGCAGTCGGTTAAGACTCCACCTATCGCGCTGCAGTCGTGGGTTCGATTCCCGCACAGGACATGCATTTGTTTGCATGAACATATTTGTATCTCCTGAGTCTGGGTGTAATTATGTTTATTAAATATGTATTTACAAACAAAAAGCAGCATATGTATTATATCAGTTATCTGGTTTCCATAGTACAAGCTCCGCTTAGTTTGGGATCAGATAACCGTGTGTGAGGAATGTCCCAGGATATTTATTTATTTATTTTATTATAAAGGATAAATTAAAAGATTGCATCATAGCATTACGTTTTAAGTAGTAGTGATTAAGATGAAAGCACTGTCCAACAGTACAACCAGCAACTCATACTGCTTGGAGCTGATGGTGTCGTCTGGCGTGCGCAGTGCTCCTCGCAAGGTGCTCTTCAGCTGCGCCAGCGCGTCCGAACGCCGGAACTGGGCGCAGAAGATCGCGGATCATCTCACCTGTGGCTTCCCCACCAAATATACGGCGGAATACACAAGAGTCGGATGGTGTTATCTTAAGGTAAGTGAATTTGTTTGATTTTACATTCGCTCCAAAGTTTCGCTTGCGTTTTGGGATTATTTTCAAAATTAAATACCATATTTCTATTCAGAACAGTTTATTCAAATCACGTATTATTGCCATCGAAGAAAAATCCCTTTAGAGTAGTAATACTGAACAATCAAATTCCGCAATTAGTCAGTGATTTGTCACTGATTTTGAACAGTAAGGACCAATCACTGCATCGTGTGGTTTTGTCTTGGCCAATGAGAGTGCATGTCGATCTTGACTTAGCCAATCAGAGCACATTGTCGGTGGTGTGAAATTGGCGGAATATATTTCAACCAAAATAAACGTTATTGCGCTTCTTTGGGTTAATTGTTGGATGATTATTGCATTTGAGGCCTTGAACCGAACTAACCACAGATAGACATAATTCATTCATGATTTGTAACTAGACTAGATACATTATAAACATATCAAAATATGTTACGCAAACAGTAATCCGAGCATTTTAAAGTGTATTTCCTGTCATCAATTCATTAAGTTTTTAAACTCCCCAACAGTTCCCATATGTTCTGTTCAGTGTTATTCACCTCAGATTCTGGATGCGTCATCGAATGAATGGAAGCATATTGTGTGTGAGATAATGTATGTACGCAGTTTGGCCATTTAGCTCGACTCAGTTGATGTAAATATTTTCTTATTTATTTCTGTATTTTATTATGGTTCAACATGTAGTTTTACTTTGTATTCATAATTTTCTCAAACAAACGCAAAGGAACGCGGCAAAGTTCCATTGTTGTATGCGTCTGAAGTAGATTCACTTTATACACTATTTACTACGATTACTACCTATCCTATACCTATGTGTCATCATTTCTAGAGTGATATGTGCAAATCATCATGCATGTCGTAGAGTTGTTAGCCGTGCTGGCACACGTTAATATGCAATTACTTTATTGTGCTAACGCTATCAATTTGTGTACTATATTTTATCTATCTACTGACTCGCATATCTGAAGGAGATAAAGAACGTTTTAATATAGAAATATGGGCACCACTAACTACATTCTAAATGAACTGAGGCTTTGATGAATTCAGTAATAGCCTATAAAGGGTACTTTTCCCAGCCTCTCGCATTACTTTCTAGGGATCGAATGAATAAAAATAACTGTCTGAGCGTGAACTGTGAGAACTTCAATTTGGTTTTAAAGTACTACACACATCTATTATATATGTAAAAATGAATTCGTTATAGTCTCGCTAAAACTCGAGAACGCCTGGACCGATTTAGGGTAGGGTTGGGTAGGGTAGGAAGGGCACCACGCGAACGAAGTCGCGCCGGGCAGCTAGTTACACAATATTTATATTAGGACGCGCGGTTGGCGCTGTAGGCTCAACAAAAGTTTAAATATTTTAAACGAATTTATCAAATATACCGGGTATACAAATATAATATTCAATTTGATTGGGTGACTAGAATTGTAAGTATTCGGGTCCAATATTTGTTGGATCCAAAGAATTTATTAATTGCATTTATCCTTTGTACAACTGAACATTGACCTTATATTAGGGAAAAATGGTAGAATGGTTATTAAAATGTATACACCTTATTACAAGAGAAGGTTTAAGTCGGTAAAACCAAGGTTATAAATAAATATATCCGTCACTTTCTAATGACATATAACAAAAAGAGCTAGGGCTAGAAATGTGTTTTTCTTAAAATTTATATGCACTAAACAACTCGGAATTGAATAAAATTATTAAATTTAAATAAATGTTTGTATGTATGGGCGACTTTTAATATTGATAACATTTTCCCGTTTAGTCCTAACCTAACATACAAAACCTATATTAATCTTTATACAAGGAAATAAATACAGATCTGATTTATGACACGGTTTGGTTTGATATAGCTATAGTTGTATGTAGAGAGCCTCTACTTTGCCGCACATTGAGCGAGTCGAACCTATAACCGCATATTGATCCACTCCTGCATCCAATAGAATAATGTGTTGCAACGCAATCTTCCAATTGAAGCAGACTTAACGAACATTCGTGGAATTTAGTGTGACGCAAGTGTTGCGCGAGGGTGAGGTTCGTAAATAAGCTTCCTTCACGATATGTGATTTACTTATAGGTATAGTACCACCTAATGTTAATGAGAAGGTGAAACGTATCTGCTTTTCAGTTAAGTTTATCGCTTAAATACGTTTCGACAAAAACGTCTCACATGCGACAGAACATATATTTCAATCTACGTTATATCCAGCTTAGCGTAAACACTTCTCTGAACTCAATACTCCTTTTTTAACTCTAAAACTATAGAACAAAGGTAAGGTAATAGGTACTTTGGCTCCGCACTCGGTCGTGTAATGTAAGGCCTACGTTTTATTTCTCTGTGTTTTTTTTTCTTTTATTTTCTTGTAAACTATTTTACTATATAACAGATAAAGATAAAATTTCTCAGGTGATAAAATGATGATAACATTAGTTTTTGCAAATATTATCTATACCTAATAAGAACATTGTATAGATCTCATTATAAATGTATATTTATTTTAACTTCAAAAAGGTATATCGTGTCGCTGTTTTTTTAAAGTTCTATAATGACTAATAATTTTCATACTACAACGATAATTCTTTAGACTTTATTTACAAATATTGAGATTTCTTACCAATAAAATGTAGCTATTAATGATATTTTAATAAATAAGTGGTAGACTGTACGCGCCGCTCAGTATGAAGGTAGCTTATCTTTATTATAATATCATTGATTGTAATCTTATACTATTAAAAGACTAATATTTGTCAGTAACGATCGATAACGGAATTTTTCGAAATATAATCTGAAGTTAGTATTGTACAGTGTACTAATTTGTAAGCAAAGCGAATACAATGGCGACTCTGATTTATTTTTTGTATTATTTATTCGCAGCTCATTGTATGAGAAACAAGCGAACGTCTTTTGTATGTTTGTTAATGGCTTAGCGACAAATGAAAGATCTTTTGTTTGTTGCATCTGCGAATGCTTTTATGTCTAAAATTCGCCTAGCGGACCTATATTATGTTAATGAGGGCAATCGCGTCTGTGGCCACCAGTTAGCGTTGAAAAAGTACATATTTGTCAGCGCGACAAGGTCATTAATAATTGATAATAACCATAACAAGTTTTTGTTAAAAAAAACATTTTTAATAAGTACAAGCTTTTTTGGTGACTGTACTTTTTGTTGACTGTACTCGCATTGTCTTCCAATATACTTCTGTATACCAAATATCAAGTCAATCCGACAACTGGAAGTGGATGAAATTCGACTTGCAAGATTCCACCCGAACAAACATACATACATGTCATACATACATTGCAAGTTAAATAAAAGCTTGTAAAAATAAAATATTGATTAAGTATGCCCCAGTGTTGCGCAGTCCCATTTTGATCCCAAAAAAGAACATACGTTTTCTAAAGACCAAGTACAGTCTTACAGGTAAGTGTATTAACTGTTTTGAATTGCCCGAATTAACAGGCACACAATTATCTGTAGATAGAATATCATGCACATAGATATATAATTATAAAACATAGCCTATGAAGACATTGCTCGAGTAATAATTAATCATCATAGCTTCCGTAACCGTATTGACCATTGTAACTCTCCATTGAATCATTCAGGGCTCAGCTACCTAGGTTATATAATTGAAGGAAGTTAATCGCTAGGCGAGCATGAGTTTCCCTTATGCTTTCAGAGGGCGAACCACAAGCACTTAAAACAATATTATTATAACCTTATTTTTTTGTCTTTATTTGACATCCGAAGTCAAAACGGGACAAAAGACAAATAAGGTTATTTTAACCTTGTTTTAATCTGTTTTCAGGATTAGAAGATATCGGTGACAGTTCACTTTTGACAATTATAGTCATGCGCCATAACGATATCCAATCGATTGTTTTGTTGTATCGAGAAAATTAATAAAGAAAGTCTAATCGATTTTTATTTTAGTGCTTTTATTTTCCAAATTATATTTCCTTATCACTGTCTTACCGCCTCGTGTGTAATTATCAACTTTGCACACATGTATCATACTGTACTATTATCGTTGTTCTTAATTTCAGATAATTGTTACAGGATTTATGAGAAATTATGTTTGTTAATTGATATTTACCTAGTAATGTAAGAATATTCTCTCGCTCTTTTCGAAATTTTTTGGTAATTAAAAATATTTCGATATTGATAAACCTATTAAAAAATAATCGATATATCATATATCGATACTTTTTTGATTTTCCCTGTCGATCAAGCATTGTCAATCACTATAGGTAAATGTTCCGTTGCATGCAGCAAATATTTTAAGTATATCCTATTTCTTAATTTTTAAAATTATCAAGCTATATTAATATGCTGAAATTATTTCTTAGTTATGTATAGCGAGATAATATTGTATTTTTGCAATGATATAAAATGGAAATTAAAATATTTTTTTGTAAAATATTATATTAGTTACTCGCAAGTAGTATGAGTGAACCGGAAAATTTGAACTGTCACCGATATCTTCTAATCCTGAAAACACTTTAAGAGCTTGTGGTAGGCCCCCAGACCATGCAACATTTTTGAATAGTTGAAAAATGCAAATTTTTGCAAGTAACGCGTAAATGGTGATCAGTGAAAAGTGTATTTGATTCACGTCTGGGATTTTTTGCTTGCTAGTATATTATTACACTTACCAAGAGATAATTCTAAATCGAAAACAGTACTTTCTCTTGCTGTTAGCTAAGAAGTCAAGTCCACTTAATCTTTCAGCAACACAACGTTAAGTTGCCATAGCTATGTTAAATGCGCGAAGCGACAACAGATGTGTTTAAAAAAAAACTATTGGTAATAAGCAATGCGATTTACAATAATATGAATATTTATATGCATAATATGGAAGGAAAACATCAGCGAATTATTTCTGATGGACTTTGAATGCGACTTCTCAGTGTCTATTTGTCATATTTTATATAAATGTCGCAGCCAAATAACTTAATTAGTCGTTCAATTAACAGCCTAGCCTTTTTACTAAACGGTGCCGTTAAACTGGCGGCCTGAATAATATTCAGCCTGGGTGGCTGATGCTTAGGCCATGCGTTTTTGTATGAATATTATATATTATATATATATCGATTATGTAGGTAGGGTGTCCACTGCAACCCCCCACTTGGACACAAACCCATAGTTTCAGAGATATTCTTGAAGTTTGAATGGGATATTACTTATATAATTATTTTGTTATTTAATTTTCTTTTTTACATATGGATCAGACAAGTAGTTAAACTTTATCGATCCAAGTCAAATTGAATGGCTAAATATCATTCAGGCCTTATTGAACGGCTCCGTTTAGTAAAAAGGCTAGGCTGTTAATTGAACGGCTATTTAAACATATATAACTTGTAACGGAAAGGGTGACATATAAGGTGCACGACTTCTTTGGATGATAACAAGCTATAAGTCAAAGATTTTTATAACACGGGCCAGTTGGCGCAGTTGGTTAAGGTTCGCCTTACGCGCCGCAAGCCGTGGGTTCGATTCCCACACAGGACATGCATTTGTGTGCATGAACATGTCTGTATGTCCTGAGTCTGGGTGTAATTATGTATATTAATATGTATTTACAAACAAAAAGTAGTATATGTATTATATCAGTTATCTGGTTTCCATAGTACAAGCTCTGCTTAGTTTGGGATCAGATGACCGTGTGTGAGGAATGTCCCAGGATATTTATTTATTTATTTATAATAATATTAGCAAGTATCGTGAAAAGATAATGACCCTCGTAGTGCGATGACACGTTGGTTATGATTTGAATTCAATAAACTTGGAACCAGTAATTTATTTTTATAGAGAGTTTTTATAGGAGATGATGAAGAAAGGTAATTTTTTACACACACATAATTATATTATTAATGACAGGAACCTAAAAGAAAATTATGTGCGCGCTTATTGATCGGGCTGTAAGACCCGATGTCTAGATAGGTGATACACGACAGGCAGTCTAAGTAGGTATTAATTTGGAATCTCAGGTACATAAAAAACTATTTGAATAGATCTGTAGACATTACAGATACAAATGGTACAAATTGAGCAAAGTTCTGATAAAGGTAACGGCGAGTAAAACATCATAACCCTCCTTTTTTGCTTTGCCGTAGTCGGGTAAAAACAATGTGTGTCAGTTTGTATGCGTTCCTAAATCATTCATCTGATTGCAAGATGAAGACTTACTTTTAATTGTTGTGCAGAGGCTTGAGGGCCAACCACCATCTCTTAAAATAATATTATTATAACCTTACTTGCTTTACGTCCTTCTCTGACATCCGGCGCCAAAACAGGACAAAAGACAAGTAAGGTTATAATAATATTGTTTTAAGAGATGGTGGTTGGCCCCTTGGAAAGGGGTCTATATACAAAAAAAAAGAAAGAAAAGAGGAAAGTGCATTTGATAGTAGATATAAATACGTAAACAAATGAATTCTTAATAATAAATCCTAATTGAGTATAATTAGAAGATATTCATAATTTGGGTGTTCATCAGGAAGGCGTGACGGGTGAATGGCGCGGCGCGTGGGTGATGCTCATCCGTCGGGTCCTCATCTACTACACCACTAGAGACCCGACCGTATGCTCTGTTGACCTTAGGAAGACGAGATGTGTTGGTAAGTTTTAGGCTATGATCATCGGATCAGCTGGTTTATGCAGCTTCCACACACTAAAACACAAATAGATTTTATATTATATAAAAAACTCGGTATGCATTGTTTTTTTATGAACTCGTTTCTTCCGGGATTTTATCAGCGTTCCCATGGGGCCTATTGCTTTCCTGGGATTAAAATGATAACGAAATTTTCGCATTTATAATGTTAGTGAGATAAGATAAGTTATTGGTGAGATGAGATAAGATATTAGTGAGATGAGATAAAATATTAGTGAAATTATATTCTACCGTAGGTATTTGCTGTTACTTTACATGTATCTAAGCTTTATAAAGTAGTAAGTATTAAGGTATATCATGCTGAATCAATCAAATTAGGTCGTATCATGACCTCATGTAGGTACATTTGATAATTGCATCTCATTCATTCGTTTCAAAGACCCTGTGTTGTAAGTGAACAAAACAGTGGAGTTTATTCAACGGAATTACTATCGATAACATACAATTATATTCTGGTCGAAGTAATATTTTAAATGTTACCTGATAATAATTGACATGAAAAATATTATTATCCATACACACTTTGCCACCTCCTTTCTCCCCTTTGGTAATGAGGTTCCAAAAACTCTGAAACGGGCACTTTTAATTTACAACTATGGTTTATAAAAGATAGCTTAATCTCTGCGACATTTGTATGATTCATATGAAAATTAACCTTATGGCTTCAGCATAAGGTTAATCTGTGTCATCATCAAATCAACCACAGATTAAACAGATCGGACCTTATTGTAAAGCTATAAGGTTAATTTTCATATGTCTCAAACAACTGTCGCAGAGATCAATCTATCTCTTATAAACCATAAGTAGGTAGCTAACCCGTTTGTTCTCGCGAGGGACGCGCGTCCTATTATAACATTTGATGTCATTGTTATATTTTTAACCGCGAGCCTAGCGATTAAATACAAAAAACAGATTTCGAATTAATATAGCGATTTCTCAAAAGATGATGAACCAACCCAAGATACAGCATTAATAACATCAATTGTTGATCCTTATAAAGGACAGCCTCTGTGAATTGCTCTTGTATCGAGTGTTTATTAAAACATCGTGACTAACGATATCGTGACCTTCGTTTTATTTTTAGACTACTTCAAACTTTCGTACTCTAAGGGGTCGTGTTGGATGAAACTGAACTTGATCTGACTGAAGTCAGTCTCATTTGTTCAAATACTATATCAAATACATTGGTATCATTGGTCATTGGTTCAAATATTTTATATGGTACTATAATAAAGAACAATAATTTGTTCAATTATTATGCTCTTTTACAACATCAATACATAGAATCATACATAAAAGTGCGTACTGGATAGGCATTATGAACTAAAGCCTTAGATTAAATATCCTTAGCGAGAAGATCCCCGCCGCCCTAAATGTTATTAGAGTTGTCACATATCCGAAAATGTTAGAAACTAGACATTTAAAATTTCCCCAAGTCAGGGTTCAGGGTGCGTACAATTTTTATTAACTGAAAAGAGAAAGACAAGCTCTGTATAATCTAAAGATATAAGGCAGGCGGGGATAAACCGACAACCTAAATATGTTTGGTCGGGTCTTCAAGTTTAGTGTACCTCCTTCATCTGCTTTCACTCCGGGAGGCGGGTGTCGCCCTCTACTCGTCCCTTCATTCAATTGGTATATAACACAATGAAATTCGGTCAGATCATGCTCGAATTTAGGTCGGCCACGCCTACGACTACCTGCGAAGTCTTGCTCCGCCCCATTGATATCCCGAGAAATGATATCGCGTAACAAAATTTACTCGTGTTTTGTTGCGGCTATTTTGTAAGGAGCTCGGTACTGAATAAGAGTGCATGTTATCAAAAGCATTATCAAGATAGATTTGGTAGTTTCTCTGCAAAAGTCTTAGATTACAGAACAAAAGGCAGATAGAGCGCGCGGAACTGAGGCCAAATAAGCCAATACAAACTTTATTTAACAAACAACACTTTCTTTTTATAATCTTTGTTTAAACAAAGCAAATAACAATACACAGTTTGATTGTTCTACGGAATTTATATTATTATATTTATTGCAACCCTCAGAACCGGGAAATCCCGGAACTGGGAAGAACCGGTTCCGATGTCCTACTTCGGAGACAATAAATAAAACATTCCTACAAATCCTGGGCATACCCAGGATTTGTTTAGGGGTGGGACAAAAGAAGTCGATAGGTACCTACTGACTTGTTGCTCATTTTAAGCAGAATAAATAGAGAAAAGGTTAACTCCCACCACTACTACCTACAGGCCTGAGTTAATTATCTCCCGCACGTGGTAGGGGAGTTAATCTACTCCTAAATCCATGCACATACTACATAGGTACATGCTTTATCAACAGTCACGCAGAATGCTGATGAGGAAACGAAACAAATGTGTCCGACCGACGGCAGCGGCAACATATTGCTGGACTGTCCCCATGCAACCCTCTACCTCCGCTTTCCAAACGAGAGGGAACTCAAAGTAAGTCACTTAGTTTAACGTACCTACTTCACCTTCACTACTCGCTTCTCTACTGTCTCTTTTTTTACAAGCTTTTACTTAAATAGCCTCGTTTGTAGTTCAAGCTGTAATTTTGCACACATTTGGGTACAATATATAATTTTGGAGATTATGATAGAAGAACTGTATTCTCACTATAATTCTTCTCAAATGCTAAAGGAAGACCGAAGAAGTACAACCGTCGGAATACACCGACACCGTGCTATGGTTTCCTCACGATGTTTTCTTTGACCGAAAGCTCATTATAGGATTCACACCCGGGACCTTCGTCTCGGCATAAGTTGTCACTACCACAGCTGTTATCGTCTTTAGTTGGACTACGGTTCACATGTAGCTGCATGCAGTTACGATCTTACTCCCCTATGCTTTATGCTTGGCATGTCGATTCAATGTCATATAAGAAATTGACCTGACAAATTATAGAAATGTAATATTTATACCTAACTGAAAAGGAATAGAACATAAAAGATGAAAATTATATCGAAGTATTATCGTGTGGCAGAACTATAAGAAGTGAACTCCCTCGGAGACATATTAGGTAGTTGGCGACAGAATTTCAACATGTAGACAGCCAGGCACATAAGCGTTTGCGGATATTTGAAATGATGTGTATGACTAGGGTTGGCGCTTTATGGTGAAGCTGGCCGCGCACAACAATGGCGCTCACATCCACCATCAGCAGCTCACAAAGGAGGACGTGCCAGCTATTGTCGACAAGTGTCTCAGCTTCATCTATGCTCATGGTAGGTTTAAACTAAATTATTTTTTCAACTGACGTAGGTACTGCAGGGTGAAAGAGGTATACCGACATAATTTAAATCTCACCTTACCCTTACTTACAAAAGGCTATTCAGGTATTACTTTTGTTGCTGCTGCTGTGGGTTTCGAAAAACCCGAGTGTGCATGGTTGATAAATATTCAAAAGAAGAATGGATAGTTTTTAATCGACTTCAAAAAAAGTAGATTATCAATTCGACATGTATGTATGTAATATTATTGGAACTGCAATATATTCACATATGATGATCTATTAGGGCTTCAAAACAAATATACAACATTTCATAGGTGTTTGTATGTATGTATGTTTGTATGTATGTTTGTATGTATGTATGTTTGTATGTATGTATGGTTGTATGTATGTATGGTTGTCCACGCATATCTCCGAAGATATTAATCGGATTGTAACCATTATTTTTTATTGGTTTACATTTACTTTAACTTAGGGAACAGTGCAAGTTTCATCGAAATCGGTTTATAAGTTTTCAAGTATGGACAAATATGTGTGACGGCCTGGCTTATTGATACGAGCTACGGGTGTGGTGTCAAAGGAAAAACATCTCAAAACCTTGGTCAAATTCTAGTCGACATTTTTAGTTTTTCTTATATAAAATAAATATTTTCAATGGAATACGTCGTGCTCTTTCGCTGACTTCAAATCAGTGTCAGATTAGAGTTATTTCATACTTTTTAGCGTATGTTGAAGTCGAATTAATTTTTTTAAATTACATTTTTATGTTTTAACAGAATATACAGGGTATAATGGAAAGTGAACATTACAGTAATCCACTTGTTTGGTGCTAGGCGCACAGATCGCGGAGGAGAAAAAATTATATTAATATTAGCAAGAGACGCAAAATGATAATGACCCTCATTGACCGGTGACATATTAGTTATGATTTTATTTCAAAAAAACTTGGATGTAAAAATTTGGTATGAATTTTTGAGTAATTTATTTTGAGCTTTTGGCTTCACCTCTTATCGGATGTATATGTCACCATATTTTTGTGAAAACCGTTAGTTTATAATCTACCTAGCGAGATTGGAAACTCGATAAATTGTGAACTATATCGTAACGCTTACAACATAACGTATTAATTTTCTATAGTTTATAATCTATCCATGTCAAACCGTCATATTGTGAACTGACATCATGCATGAATGCGTCGGAACGCACCTTGCACGCTGATGCGCGCGTTGAATATTATAGATACTAAACACTGTAACGATATTTGGGCTCATGAATGCGTAATTTAATCATTACAGGTAGTCTTACAGAAGGCATATACCGCCGAGCGGGCAGTAGTTCAGTACTATCCGAGTTGCTAGCTCGTTTTAGACGAGATGCCTGGTCGGTACAACTAGCGCCCGGCCAGCATTCTGAGCATGACGTCACAGGAGTGTTGAAGAGGTTCTTCCGAGATCTGCCAGAGTCGCTGATACCGCAGGAGAAGCACCAGGCGTTGGTTGCTGCTCTCGGTGAGTGATATTATGAAGAGAGTGAGTCATATAGAGAGAGTGAATTGTCCCTGAGTAATATGGGATATTTTCATACCAGAAATACGGTTGAAACTGCAGGGGGACACTGAGACAATACATACGGCCTCACCTCAGGTGTATGTTGTTTGAGGAAATATTATACTAGAAAGTAAGTTAAGAAGGGTGTAAGCCATATTATATGACCAAAAGAGTGAGAAATATGATGCAAGGAAAAAATATGATACGAGAAATATCTAAGAATATATTTACGGATTCTATAAGCTTTGAAAGATATCTTTCCGTTGTACGCACGGCTACAGATCAAGCTATACATTTCCAATAAGCTGATATCTCATTGTACGGAAATCCTATACAATGCGAGATCAGCTTATACTGGAAATGTATAGCTTGATGTGTTGCCGTGTGTACCACACTTCAGCCTCTTTGCTTGGTTGTTATCCCGTCCGTATACGTGATCATATTAATAAACTTTATAAACAGATGAAACTTGTAAATAGTAGGTCTCAGAATATAAATAAAAACGTTTAATTTTACCGTTCTTTTACTACTATGAGTTATCGACAAAAAGGAGAAAGAAGTGCCCGAAAAAATTATATTTAGTTCGTCATTTTTATTATCAAATTCGACAAGACAAGTATGTTGTCTTTTCAAAGTCAAACAAAAAATTATGAAGATATATGGTGTGTTCCATTTCACGTATACTTTTCACAAACAAGTGACGTCACGAGACCCCACTCCCTTGATGACTCCACGTGATTTTTTTATTGATTCAATAAAGCTTAAAATACGTGTCTTATTGTGGTGACACCTTTACTCATCATCTTGCTGTTTCCAGTGCTGGAAGATGAGTCTGCCCGCCATGCGGAATACCGTCGTGTGATGTCGTCTCTGGGCCTAGTGGCGCGTAATACCGCCCGCAAACTGTTCGCGCACCTGCACTTCATCAACAGTATGGCGAAGGCGAACAAAATGAGTGCAGAGAACTTAGCATCTGTGTGGGCACCCACTGTCATGCCCGCTGCTTTGGTCAGTTTATATGCGTTTTCATGGGGGAATATTTTTAGGGTCCATCTGTCGGTCTGTCTGTCACTGGGCTGTATCTGTTAAACCATGATAATACTTATTAACTTAAAAAAACAACTAGCTACTGTTTGTTGATTTTTTCCTTTCAACATGATAATTTAAAAAAAAAAACAATTTTTCACGAATTAATTTTCAATTTTCGAGATTTCTATTACGGTGACATAAGAATCATCGAGAATCAATTTCTACCTGCTCTTTCTTAATAGCGGTACATAAACGCCTGTTCAAATTTGTCCATACTCTATAGTAAAACAACCAATAAAATAATAGCTAAAAAACGATTAAATCTATAGTAAAATTGCCTTACAAAGTAATCATTGCTAAAAACACCTATTTCGAGCTTGGGTCAAATTCAATGACAGTGAGTGTATAATCTTTTTTTTAAGTCATGCTTGAATAATAATACTTATTCCGTAGACAAGCAATGCGCTCCAAACGGCATGGTCATCCAAGGAGGTTTTCGTAGTGAGGGATCTGATAGCTAATTTCGAGAGTGTGTGGGAGCCGACTGAGGGTGAACGTCGGCGGGAGGCGGCCATCAGGCGCGTGCTGATGAGAGTACTCAGCAACTCAGCACCGACTGCGCCCAAGGCAGCCGGAGATCTCAAGGCGTGGGTTTACGTAGGCGATCGGAACAAATGCTTTCAAATTGCTGTGAGTTAATATTATTTGTATAAAGTGGTGATACCACGTGGCAGGGTATATATTTGTGTTTATTTTCGGGTACTACTTACCCCTAATAGCTTCGGTAGTTCAACACTCAGATTAAACCATAGACTGAGGCTCAATTTACATTGTCTCGGAATGGAAAGGAAGCGAATTTTTGAAATGAAATTGTTCATATCGTAATGAATTTTATGTCACTTAAATAACATACAAACTAAATATCAGCCAAATGCGAATGCCGCCTGTATTCCAAAGAATCCTCGCGCATTCTCGAGAATTCCTCGCTTTTTGGCTTCCACTCCATTCCGCGTCAATTACATTTTTTTTAAATTAAACACATTATAAGAAGAATTCTTGTCTTTTCGCTACGCTTACGTAGACGTCCGAAGCGTGGAAAAGAGATATCAAAATCCTTATGAATACTTTGCGAGAGACAATGAGACATTTTGAATTCCTTAATATCAAAAAAAATTGCTACTCAATTCGCCAGCAATATTAGTACTAAACCCTACAAGAACTCTCGCAAAGTGTTCATAAGAATTGTGATATATATTTCCACACTTTGGGGGTCTGCTTAGCGTAGCAAAGATATAAGTCAAAATACTAAAATCCAACGTTACTTCCACAGCTAACACCGAACAAAACAAGTTCAGATGTGTGCATAGAACTATGCGAGAAGGCCTCATTAGAATCACATCAAGTGATGTTAGAAGAGGTTATATGCAACGAGACGCTCCGACGGATTGTTCACATCGACGAGGTTGTTCTAGACGTGGTCCTGAGATGGGGTTATTGGGACGAAGAGGACAGAAAAGACAATTATCTTCTCGTGAAAGAGAATAAGATTCTTCATGAATTGGAAGCACTCAAGCATTCCACTTCCCTAGTATGCGGCGAGTTGAAACTGGCCACGGACGCGTCGAAAGCGTTTAAATTGCATATGTTCGAGCTGCAGAAGCCGAATTTGTGTTATTTTAAAGATAAACAGGTAACATTTACATTGTGATATGAGTGGTACTAGGTTCTTCTTTTTAGTTTTAAGTTTGGCAAAATCCAAATTAGCACTTATTTCTGCCTGTGTCGAGTTATATAATAATTTCCAGTCACAATAAATCACTTATAGTCCTAAGTCAGTCACCGTCCATAAAAGTTGTTTTACTACAATGGTGGTCATTGTACTAAAACTCTTCACGGACTTTTTGAGACAACTTGAAAATCACGATACACATAATTCATTTCATTTCACTTCGCTGGTGCACATGGATTGATATGCAATAAAACTCAAAATACATGAATTTATGAAAATAAACGAAAACGCAACGTCACTCTGCAATATCCCGCCAAAATGTCCTGGTAACGTAAGGTAATTAAACGAGTTGGCTTTTGGTTTACCATGGTCACGTTATTGTTGTAAATTGGCTGTGGGTGCTAGAAATACCAATTATAACACCAAAGGCCAAATGTCGCACAGGACAAACATTTGTGTACATTAACATCTTTTTCCTGTCTGGTGTTAATTTGTTTTTACCTTTGATTTGAGTTATACAATGATGCCTATTCTGTTGTAAATCGCACTAAACTAATTTTAGTCACATATCTCTTTCTTACGAGCATTATTGAAAAAGGATAGAACATATTTAAAGCTGTCAAATTAGTCTTTGATGTCTTCATTTGCGGGTATTTAGACGCAACCGCGATAGATGGCGACTAAATTCATATTGAAAACAAGCATTGGACTAACCTGACAGGATTAAATTTCTTAGATCCTTTTCTTATGTTCTTTGTAAGAAAGAGACATAGTGAGACTAAAATTAGTTTAGTTGTAAACAACAGAATCAGCACCAATGTGTAATAAGAAAACAGTAGAAATTAATTTGCTTTAGAATCTTTGACTGAATACATAATATAAATATCAACTTGATTTATTATGAGTAGCATTTTGCATTTTATGAAATAAAACCTTATGTAGTAAGCAATAAATTGCTATTTCTATTCAAATAACATACGGTATTTGAAAGAAGAGCATTGCTCTCCCTTTTGGCACAGCTTTTGGCACGAGAAGTACATACACTCGTTTCATCTATTTAGATTTATATCTGTGGGTGTTTGTTAGACTTTGTACCCAAGACATAAAACTCTTTATTTATTTATAAGTTAAGTATGTTAATTAAATAAAAGCAAAAATAAATAGGTGTTTGCTATATATGATATATAACATTTCGGTATATCATTCTAGAATACCTTGTTACTCCAATACTTTACGTAACATCTACTAAAGATATCTTGATCATATTTTTAGGGTTCGCATAAGATCGAAGAGTGGAATGTCAAGGATATTCTGTGGTACGTCGGCCACGAGTCGAAGCGGAACCCGCAGTCTCGGTGGGCGATCACCTTTATACCCAGAAATAAACAGAAACGGTTAGTGGTTACATATATTTACAGATCCATTATACATGAAGAGAAATACTGCATTACGTCGGGAATAGCTATCATCCTGTATAGCGAAATCAAGTTGAGTCTTATCTTAAAATTAAGATTGAAGAACAAAGGAATGGTGCTCTTGTATCCATGAGTATTTATTTCATGAAAATCCAGGCATATTTTAAATATGTATTATCGTCCCAAATATTACCAAATATCCCACGAATTAAAATCTACACTTATATAGTAAAGTTGAAGAGTTTTTAGTTTGTTTAAACGGGCTGATCTCTGGAACTACCAGTCAGATTCGAAAAGTATCATACGCTACTTTTTAACCCGGGATCTCGGGTGAAACCGAGGGGGACAGCTAGTGTTCAAATAAAATAAACTACATGTCCATTATACTAGGGACAGAAAGTAGAAGATTATCTCTGCATCCAGAACGAACGCAGATTTTTTTTGACAAGTTTTTTTTTTTTATACCACTAAGGTGGCAAACAAGCATACGGCCCGCCTGATGGTAAGCAGTTACCGTAGCCTATGGACGCTTGCAACACCATCACTCGCGCGTTGCCGACCCTGAAGAAATCTCTTCACGCCCTTTTTGAAGAACCCCATGCTGTACTCCATTCAATTCAATTCTTCAAGACAAGTCTTCTGAAATGTATCAGGGCACTAAATAAATTTATTATATTACAGAAGCAAGGACAGACCTTGGTTCGGATGTACAATAGCCGGCGCGGTCACCGAAGACCAGCTCAAGTGGATGTCCGCCATGATGTTCGCAGAACACGACAACATTCTACCTACCCCCAGGCTCATTGTTACATAGTTTACGTTGGTTAGTTCATACAAATATAACCTATGTAGATAGTGTTAAACGCTGATTATAGAGATCAATACTGTCTGATTTTGGACATTTGACTAATAATGTCCTGTTGTTGTGTTGTTCTAGAGTCAGCTGTATTAGTTAGTCAGTAGATTGTGGTTGATTTGAGGCGCTTGTTTGACCGCCGATGAGAATTGTCATACTTTGTATCAATGAAAGTGTAAAACATTTGCTCCTCTTACTCATAACATGCAGTTTAAATGTAAATAACGTCTCCTTACGGTCAGTACAGACAGAAATAAAAATGCCCGAGAAACTGGCTCCATTGAAAATAGGATCGTATAACCATAGCCTGCCAGTAAATTTCTCGGGGATTTTTCCGTGAATGTTTGACCATTTACGTTTTATGAGTCCGTTGTTTAATTATAGCAGCCAATAATGCACTTTCTGTTGTATTTCAGTTATCATATATTATTATCTTTCATTTATCTTGATAATCTATAGTGAAAGCAATTACGCGTGATATCTTTAAATCGACTGGCAGATGTAATGTTCTATTTGGAGTAAGATGTACGCTCGAACATAATGGCGGTTGGACAAGGCGCTTACGTAGGAATTTCTTTCTCTTCTAGTTTAGTATTTTCCATCAGTATAACTTCTATATCTAATGAATTATTGTATTGGATTTATAAGTGGTCTAAAATGAAATGACGGCTATATCAATTTAAATTTAAAAAAATTCGTTGCCGGAGTTGATTGCTGACTGCATTGCATTTTCAACCTTGATGCTATATTTTAGGATACCAAAATATAGCATAATTATATCGTATAAGCATCAATATACCGGGCCGTCATCCTCTTTGCCTTAGACTCTATACAACTTCTACTATTGCATAACCGATAATCAGATGTGCTATGTAAAATTGCGGATCATAATAATAAATAGATTTTATCCGATGATTAAGATCGGATCGGATCGGATCGCAAGGTGTATGGAGACATTTTTATTTAGATATGTCATGTATTTGTCTTTATACAAATATTAATATATTATGTATAACATTATAAGTAACATATATTTTACTAAATAAGAGATAGTTAAACCAGTAACGCGTTAGTTGTTACTTTTCTTTTGCGCGGCATTGATCGCGTGAACTTATTCCAAATAACTGTAATATTGAAACTAGTGAGGTAAATACAAAGTATAAATAAACTATGTACAATTGTAGACTTAGTTACCAATAGTAAAATATTATACATATATATTATATAGCATATATAATTATGTATGAAGTTGATTACGTCTTAGGGGGCGTCCATTCACTATGTGAGGTGATTTTGGTGATTTAAGACCCTCCCCCCTTGGTGAGATGTCGTGAGATTTAACTCGACTCCTCCCCCTTAGTCAGATTTTTCAAAATGCGTATTTTTCGTGTAGATAGGTTAATCTATGCGTTGGATTTATTTTAAAAAACAGTTTGCTAAATTAGAAACTAGGTACTAATATTGAAAATGTTACCCAGTTTTCTCGCAATTATATAATTATGTTAATATAATTTCTTGAAAAAAAAAATGTGATATTTGCCGAGACCGGGGTGTCCCCCACGTAAGATTGCGTGAGATTTGACTCTTTCAACCCCTCGTAAACGCCTCACGTAATTAATGGACGCTCCCTTATTTGTCAGAAGCTATAACTTAGCCAATATAATATAATCATTATATTAAACTTGTAAGCTTAAAAAATGAATTGTGTGACATTGAAGTACTAATTTTGGCAATCAAAACTTGAAAGCTAGCTAGCGGTTAGCTTTTTGAAATCCTCAGTAAAAAGAAAAGAGCTGTTTTGTAATATATAACTCGAAACTAAGGGTGTTAGATTTCTTGCTTCGATAATCCTAACTAATATTATAAATGCGAATGTAGTTTGTTTGTTACGCCTTCACGCCTCAACTATGCCTCAACTACTCAACGGATTTTATGAAATTTGGCGTGCAGATAGCCTATGGTATGGAAAAGGACATAGGCTCCTTTTTATCCCGAGAATGCGGGTGAAGCCGCGGGGGACAGCTAGTATTAAAATAAATAAATATATAATCTATTTTTATTAGTGATAAGACAAAATAAAAAGTATTTACAAATTGTCGAAAAAATAATAATTAGATGGTTCGGATTTAATATAATCTTTTAAATGGATTGTAGTTCGCCTTTCTGTGTATATACAATATACATATTTTTGGCGCATAAATCTCTATTCGATTCATAAGTGCACATAATGCACATTATTTGTACATAATGCTAGTATTCGAAATATTTTATTATTATGAAATAATGAACCAAAATTAAGATATAAGAAATGTTCGAAAGACAAAAATAATATAATATATTTAGTCACAAGATATGAAATAGTTATAGATACAAAAATAATGATATGGAATTTTATCGATTGCTATTAGGTTAAAAGTTATTTTAATTTGTTTTTAAAAACAAAAAAACTATCTTTGTGTTATATCGTTTAACATTATAAATATTGTTACATAATTCAGGTACGATATTATTTTGTTTTGAAGCATGGTTAACTATACTTATATCAATTGTAGAATTGTACTGTGGCGTATTGTGATTGAAATAAACAACAAATAAAAAAAAACTTCCTGAAGTAACGTAATCAAGATTAAGTATAAATAAGTGATGTATCTGACACGTGTTGATAGTAACAGTAACAGCTCAGAGTATATAAATACTACGTACAACAGAGAGACAGCGCCCATACTTCAAAAGTTACCACCATAACTCGCGCAAGTACAGCGCCGGTGGCGAGATTGGGGTACTAATTCCTATTCTGGGTTTGTAAGTGACTACAGCAATGTTTGTTTTTCAGTAAATGACAACAGATGACACTGTTGAAAGAATTTAATTTTAAAGAACAATGAGCACATTTGTATTTTTTTTTGTTTTTGTGTAAGAGACCTCTCTTCAAAAAGAGCGTAGCATTTACTATATACTTTTGTTAAAAAAATAAGAATTCCATACATTAAGTCCTAAACTAATCCAAAGAATTATTATTATTTTATTCAATTCTAAAAATACTGATTTTAAGTTGCATATTACCCCACGGTTAATTGAGACAATTCCCAAAACACTCTAGCTATTGTTCACCAACAATGAAGAATTTTCACTAATTCTGAATGTTAGCTAATCGTATTTTCTGTAGAAAATAAAAAATATATGTGAAAGAATTATTTCAATACGACAATTACATTCCGAGATATAGAATTTTTAAATGAGCGCGCGACGCGCGATTCAACCGCTCGGTACTCGATGCGTGTGACGTCATGTTCCAACGCTCGCTCAGTCCGTCGCGCTCTTTTTCTCTTGAAAAATCTCATTCCTTGGGTTTATAAATTTGAAACTTAGCACTATTACTTATCGTTCAGCAAGTCCAATAAAAGTTGTTTCTTCCATTGGACCCACTGAAAAATAATCCTCGTCATCCAAAATAAATTTATCCGCTTTCTTTTCAGTTTATTTTATTTATATCCATTCAACAAATGACTACGGAAAACAGACCTAATGCATTTCGTTACGGCTATAGAAGAAATTAAATAAAAGGCATTGGCGTGAAATCTTTAGAATAAGTGCAAATTGAGTTGGTGACCGTAATTTATTTTACAATAGTGAACATGTTATCATATAGTGAGAAGGAACATAATGTACAAATGGAAGAGAAAGAGAAAAAAAAATGAATTGGTTGATTTTATTTTCTCGCAATCGTAGTGAAAAATATAATGTTACACACGGCGCTAAAATCCCATTATTACTCTGTTTCTATTTACTCCTCTCTAAAGCTCGGAAGTAGAACTACCTCGTGTATGATGGGTAATTTTAGCTCCTTAAATAACAATCTACTATTCTATCACATCCTCATTGACTCTGTATGCCATGATAAACCTAATTTTCTTAATAAATTAATATGCCATCTCGAAATCTCCACCTGTTATAGGCATAATTATTAATTAGAATTGAGCCTTGAATTAACTGCCAAGGGAAGCAAGTGCAGACAGGCTACTTCAATACATCCTTGTCGTCAATGTAGTTGCTGGGTAAGCTCCCCAACTAGCAAACAGTCGAATAATGAATGAGTTATTCGGCTACAGATGGAATAAATGTTGAGTAGTTGCTACGTAGTACCCACAATGTAGTGTAAAAGCATTTATTACGACTTTTTAGCATTTTTTGCTTTAAGTGCTTTAACCGTGTTGTGTAAACGTTTACTCGATATTCTTATAGTACATTTATTCAATAGTCTTGTAGTAGCTACCATTTCTCGTTTATACCACACATGAGTGCAGTAATAGAGTTGTCGATTCCCAAGTTTCATGTTTAAGAAGCTACTATATAGCTGCTACTCGACATTACTAAATTAGAGCAAAATCGCCGAGTAAAAGCTGTCTATTTACTGAAAAGTATCTTAATATCTGTAATTGTAATCTAAGCTATTTTGTTGAATAAATTAAACCACTATAACGTTTTCCTTGCACGCGATACATACTTAAATATGCCCATACTAATAAATGTAATACTCATGGAGACCTTTCATATGACATAGATTTCATTTGATATGATAAGGTTTACAACACAAAGTACGACACCGCCCATTATCCTTTAAAAAAATTCGTAAATAGACGCGCGACGCGTAGGCCATCTATGTAAGGTCGTAAGATTTAAGTAAAATTACATAAATTGCAAATATTTAAGATACGAGTTTTACATATGAATTTAATAAATTATTAAACCTCAAATTATATTCCCTTGCAACAAAGCTTCATCAAAAGTGATTTAGTAGCGTTTTGACTAAGATTTAATTCTCAATCAGTCCAAACGATGTTTGTAGTGACATCTATACGTGTAAATTCTACACTAATTATAAAATGTATGTGATTGACCAGACATGGTAACAGTAACCTTACAGAATACCGCAGCCAAATAACTTTATGTTCTGTAAAGTTGTGTTCCTGCGCGTGAGTAAGGTCGCCAGAGCTCATAGGGGAGGGGGGAAAGGTCGGTAACGCGTGAGCGATGCTTCGTGTGTTGCAAGCGTCCATATGGCTACGGTAACCGCTTACCATCAGGCGGGCCGTATGCTTGTTTACCGACTTAGTTGTATAAAAAAAAAGTAATTCGAAATTTTGAATTAGGGTGACCATGAAATAATAGATAACTTTTTGACGAGAATTTGTAAAGCGTACTTTGCTTTTTCGGTTTTCTTTTTATTTTCATGGCGTTTGTTCAATAAAGATCAATACATATGCACCAGTGAAGTGAAACGAATATGTGTATTGTGACTTTTCAAAACTTATCTCAGAGTCGGTAAAAAGTTTTAGCGGAACAGCCAACTATTATACGAAAACCTGACATGTGCGTGGCTGAATTGAATGTGTGAAAGTGATTTAACGTGACTAGAACTTATGATATAACTTGACACTGCCAAAAAATAAGTCCTGATAAAAAATATATGTTTGCCAACCTGAAAACTAAGAAGGAGATAGTGACATTGACCTTGACAGTAATGTCCTCAAATGACGATTTCCATTAATACGCATTTTCACAATTATTAAAATGACCTATGTAACCTCCTTTTCATCTTGACCAGGGGGCCTACCACAAGCTCTTAAAACAAGGTTAAAATAACCTTATTTGTCTTTTGTCCCGTTTTGATGACGGATGTCAAAGAAAGACAAAAGTCAAATAAGGTTATTTAAACCTTGTTTTAAGAGCTTGTGGTGCGCCCTCTGAACGAGTTTCCATATGCGATGCGCAGCCGTATATGCAATAACCCCACAACATGTAAAAAAATGTTTTATCTGTGATTAGTCGACCGTTGTTGAGCGTCTCACCTCGCATCCTTCCGCACAATTGACCCGTACCGACCGCAGAATGGACCCTCTGTTACTATTTACGCTTGAACTATTTCTATCACCGCTAATGTAGACTATACGTGACTTTTAAATATTGAAGTCTGATTTGGTGCTAATGAATCTGAATGTCTTTATAGTTCACAGTATCGTAAAGTTCTGCACTAAATTCAAGTTCCTCTGCACAAATATTATTAACTTTCTTAAAGCTGGCTCTTGTCGATTTTTTTAAGTTAATCCCATTGGTTGTACTTTTTACTTGCCACTTTTAAGTATGTACAATATATTACAAGATAACGTGAACAGTTTATATTGATAACACATTTATAGTAGTATAGTTATAGTATTATAGTGTGTAACTATTTATCTTGCTTAGTAATATATAATTATTGTATTGTAGTTTAGAGCTAACATACAATTTACTGACGAATTTATGGATGTATTCTTATTTCGACATTTTATTGTAAAATTATGTATTTTTATACACTTACACCAAAATGAGCTAAATTAATATGAAGTATGGGTTAATAAAATGATGTGGCGGCAGAATAAACCTTAAATTGGTTCGATGTGCATACTTTGGAGAAGTTGGTTCTTAAATGAATCTTTTTTATTTTACTTTAGAGATTCGAAATTCAGGGACTTTAATATAAGATAAGTGTAGGACACAATGAAGATTGAAATCGCTTTACTATGCTATATTATTAAACTAGTAATTATAAACAGAGTAATTGCGAGGGTTGGGCGAAAGGGCCTTTGCCTTCGCAAAATCGCACACTTGCCTCTTCACTTTATCTATTCTCAACGTGTATCGTGTGCCGCAACATTTATATCTTAATATTTTGACCTAAAATATCTATATATAAATGTCACATTTTTTTAAGAAAATTAAATTATATATCTTTTGGAACTGTTTGTAATATGGACAAAATTATATATTATATCTCTGCTAACGGTTTACATAATTGCTGAACAATAAAATCTCAATGTATTCAAGGTTTGTTTAAATTATCGGTTCAGATATACCTACCTTTTCCATTTTGTCCGCTTTGAAACTTTACAACGTGAATTAAACTGAATAGTTTGAAAACACTACAATAACTTATAGATAAATTGTGCTACTGACTTAAAGTTATATTAAATCTAAATTACGACGATGATTATAGATGTCAGTACTTTGTGGTACCTTCAATGAGTTGAAAATATATTATTACAGATATAGGTATATGTATCAAATTAGCTGATGAAAAATTCCCATACTTCCAGCTTCGTATCTCAGTCTTTTTCTGTGGAAGCTGTCCGACTGTGGAATGCTCTTCCTTTGAAAATCAGACAAGCTCAAACAGTGGATTCTTTTAAGACACTTGTTTTCTCTCACTTTCTCTCCCTTTAAACTTTACTTCTTACTTTTACACCCCTATGTTGTTACTGTTACATTCTAAGTTGATATTATATTTTATTATTTTCTATTTATTTACTTTTCTATATTTTCTAATGTAATTATAATACATATTAAATATTTATTTTTATATGATTTATATATTAGTTTATCATAAATATTTTAATTTAAGTATTAGGTTTTTATTAACTTTATTAAAGTATTTTATGTATATGTAGTATTTATACTGCGCCACCTATCTTAAATTTATCCTATTACCCTAGGTTGCCTGGAAGAAATCGCTTCAGCGATAAGGCCGCCTGAATTGTTTACACTTTATTTTTGTTTTGTTATTTTTATATTGTGTGTTTTTTGTGTAAATAATAAAGAATTTTGTATTGTATTGTATTGTATGAAATGTCATAGGTGTTGAGTCTATAATTGATTTGATTATATTATGTGATCATAATCAGATCGTGCCACGATCCCCGGTAGGCCGTTTTGGCGACGGAAAATTGTGCTATCATATGATACTATATATTTACTTCTTTATTTTGTCTTGCCGTGCTACAGTAAATTAAATGCGAACAACCTTATAATCTTAGATCAAAGAGATCATCTTATCTCTAGAGATTCAAAATAAGATATGAGGTGTACGACAATGTGATTCTTAACAGTAGTTTGTTTCTTATGTTGAATGATATATTTTGTTCACGTAAAAATAATATATTCGTAACCTTTCACAATGCCTGTGATGTTGAGTTTGTGTATTGATATAAATAAGTTTTATTTAAATGCGGTGACATGTAAGCGAGCGCGCCGCAAGCGGTGCCGGGCCGCGACGTCGCCGGGAAGCGTGACCGCACGCGACCACCCGGCCGTCCCGCATCCAAACCAAATTACTTTTAACATTAATAAACCATATTGCTCTAATTTACTTTACTTTCTCCTTCTTTTAATAAACCTATGGAAAACGTCCCCCCCTGTAATGTGTACCAGTTCTTTTTTACCACCGTTTGACATCGGCTGGATTTTTTTTGTACTGTTATCTGTGATTAGTTTTTATTAGTTGACAATTAATTTTGTTCTGTGACATCGTGATTACAAAGGTCACGTTGGGAGGGGACAGTTTAATTGGTATCGTGTTTAAGTTACCAAAATGGATGACAAAGAGCCTAGTAAGCCAAAGCAGCTAACTGAGGAGGAAATTAGCAAGGTATGTGCTGCGGAGCTGTTGTGTGTTGGCGTGCGTCATAAGTGTGTATGTGGTGTTAGAACGCACGCTACCTTTCGACGCTCACCTTATATACTTAATGACGCGTGTACGCTTAACTACAGGCATTTATACCAAACAGTCGTTTTCGAACTTTATAAAGAATCGTAAATATGTTTAAAGACTCAATAAAAAATTTGATGATTGAATATTGTATACATTATCTTTACACACATTTTATGAGCTATGTGGACAGTTAATGATTTAAATATACCGAACAACTAGGTACTGTATTTTCCTTATCGACATATTGAGTTTACAATTATTTTATTGAATTGAAATATAGATAACCTTGTCGATTAACTTAAGCTGTAAGAATATCTTAGTCTTCCACTATTTTGTCGTTCATGCAAAATAGAAATAAGGTATCTTGTTTATAGGGTTATAGACCTTTACAAATGTTCTTAAGATATGCAAGCAACCTGTATTCTAGGTTTATTTTATTGGTTTATTATGATCACAAATATAAAGCACAAATTAACTTGTTAGGAAATGTCTTCTCGTCTGTGAAAAATGCGTATTTATTAAAAAAATTATCCAAAGTTCACAGTCACAATAGGTCTTGTGTTTTTTAAAATCTATGGCGTTTAAAAAGCAATGAATTTTTACAAGCTCCTGATTGTTTCCTAATTCTTTGAATGCGATTTCAAAATAATGACACTTTTTCACTTTTATTTTTCAATAGTACTTTTTTACCGATATGGAAACAAATGATTCTGCATTCAATAAGATCACCATTCAACTAAAAAAACTGGCATGCATCTCGACTATGATCGTCACTATGATCAAAAATATCAATGGCCGTTTTTTATTAAAAAACATGAAACATAGTCACACCTCAAAAACTACAAAAATCGCTGAAAATACGTGAGGGTGAACTCAACTACAAATTAAATAATTGTTTGTTAGTAAAAGTGGTAATTTTATTAGGCACTTTTAAGTATCAAAAACAATCTTAGATATAGTACCATTACATAACATACAAATAAAATAGCGAAAATAAAATAGCCCTCCAACGGTATGTCACGACCTGAATATCGGCAATAAAATCAGCATCCGCATATGCTGATATTGAAAACAATGCTGATAATCAGCTGATGCTGATGCTGATATTCGCAACAACCCTGATTTTTACATAAAACCTAAAAGGGAACTGGCTCTCAAGTGCTGCCTATCGGAACACCGATATAAAGCTTCCAGGTAGATTTAACCTTGAGGGTGGTAGCGAGGCAGGTGGGTCTTACAAAGTACCCTACCGATGTGCAATGGTTTCCTCAGATGTATAGCTTGACTGAAAGCTAAAGCTCATTGCAGGATTCGAAATCGTGACTTTCGTCACCGCATTTGACGTCACTACCACTGAGCTATCATTGCGTTCAATCTGACTTTAGTATCTAGTATCTATTTACCCCCTTACTCATAGAACTTTATTTAACAAATAAACTGAATAAAGATGAACGCACACTTATACGTGCCGAACGCATCGAACGAAACGAATTTTAGAATTTGTATGAAATCTTATCCAGATTCGGACGATTCGACGCGGACGAGTGTGCGAGCTTTCATAAGATTTCATATACAATATTCTAAAATTCGTTTCGTTCGATGCGTTCGACGCGTTCGGCTCGGATAAGAGTGCGTTCTAAATAATGTCAAATTGTTTGACAATGACAGCAAGGTGACGTTATTTACTTGACCATTTAATCAGTAGGATTAGTTAAACAGCGTTTATGAGCAAGGCCATTAATTGTTAGAAGAGACCACAGAGGATGAGACAGTAAGTAGAATGAGAGACATATGTTCGTCAAGAACGTCAATCAGTGCTAAAGTCGAAATTAAATCGAATTTGGAACCTGCATATTAGGTCTATTTTCAATTCAGGATCTATTCTTGAAAATTGATCTGAATTTGATTGATAGTTTGAGGAGAGACTGCCTCCTATGTACAATTAGCACAAAAGAAGGTGGTCATTTTAGTAACCTTTCATAACAATGTATTGAATTTTCTTAAAAATACTAGAAACTTAGAATTGCGTAATATGACACGGCATTAAAATAATCTGCTAATTTAGACGCTGATTGTATGTACAACGGATATTGTTCAGGTGCAGTTAACACTTATTAAATATACGGCCATCTAGTAGACTGTAATATTTGGTCCGTAACATTTTACGCTACAAAACTTTAAAGCTGCGCAAAACGAAAGATGGCGCTGGCAACCTATAGACAGACAGTTTGCCGGCGGTTCATACTATGATGAGGTAATCAATCATGCTGAGGATTTATCTTATGATTTCTTTATTTTATATTTCTTCAAAACCCTGCGCCTATCTCATGCAAAGAATGTTTGCTTGGATTTAAGAATCTGACCCATAGAGTTAGAATATTATAGAGCGACTGTACGAGAGTACGGTCTAAATACCTTGAAACGAAGTTTGCATACATAGTTTGAACGACTAAAATACGTATAATGAATACCAATTTCTCGTTTTTTATCGATACCAATAACAAATGACAAGGAATCTATATCGACATTTTGTTTGACTGTAAATCAACTAGTGTATATATTTGTGAATGCATCTATATGGAAACTGCTCACGATTCGCGCAAGGTAACGTTGTTGACACTATCACTCCTATGGTCTGACTATTGGGACAGTTGTCTTCCGGACAATTAATGTACCGTTTCTTGGCCATACTGATTGCTTGACAGCATCTTCAACTTTCAGTAAATGTTGAATAAGCTACTTTCCTGAAAAAAAACTAATTAGTCCGTCATTTACATTATCAAAAAATATTAGACACGTATTTTTTCTTTTGTCAATTAAACAAAAAAATACGAAGATATCGTGTGTTGAAGTTCCGCGTGACGTCACGAGCCCACTCTCGAACTTAGTCGCGCTTTATCTTCGTCAATTGTTAATGATTTGGTAAAGCAAAAAATACGTGTCCAATATTCTTTGATAATCTAACTGAAGGACTAATTATAATTACATATTATATTTTTACCCAGACAACATCCCTATTGCTTCTTTTGTTTTACTGAATTGACGTGCCAGTTGGCGCAGTTGGTTAAGACTCCACCTATACGCCGAAGGTCGAGGGTTCGATTCCCACACAGGATATGCAGTCTGGGATGTATTTACACACAAAAAGTAGTATATGTATGTATTATATCAGTTATCTGGTTTCCATAGTACAAGCTCTGCTTATTTTGAGATCAAATGATCGTGTGTGAGGAATGTCCCAGGATATTTATTTATTTATTGATTAGCTTAGAACGTTTAGAAACAAACTATTGGGAACAGGGCTACTGCATAAGCCTTTTATAAATTTCTATTATTTTTATGGAACACGTGAATATCAAACGAGTTAAGAACCATCCATTGACTCGTCCGGGGACCCGCTTGTGATCTCAATCTTATAAAACTCCAGATAATGAGATTTCAATGAAAATAAGTTTGATAAGTTCATGCAATTAGTTTGGTTGAATCTCGTCACATTTTTTTAGAATACAATATTTTGTTTGTGTTCTAGAAGTTTCATTATTTAATAATATCTACTTAATTCGCATAAAGGCAATATGCTCAGATCTCTTACAGCAATATCATCCCACACTGCAAAATCAAAATTCATTCTGTAAAAGTATTTAAACAATCTGTTTAAGTACAGAACATGTCGGCGCTCATTGCAATAACGTGTTTTTCGACATTTTTTTATACGATGATTTCGTATGGGCCGCCTGACTGTGAGCAGTTATCGTAGCTATTTGGACGCTTGCAACCCACGGGGCATCCATCACTCAAGCGTTACCGACCCAATAAGCACAGGCGACCTTATTCACGCGCAGGAACACAACATAAAGTTGAAATCGAACCCACAACCTCGGCGTGCCAGTCAGGATATCTATCGAAATATAACCTAGAAATAAGTATTTACATATGTTTATAAGTTACCATAACGTGAGCTAACAATATCCCGACATATGGCTATAAAAGCCGGTTGAAGTATCAATTCCACCTTGAAGTCTGTCGACAGGGGAATAAAAAACAGCATCAAATGGTTCCGGCGTAGACATCTAGCCCTAACTTGGGCACACGCGTAGGTACCATTACATTAGATACATGTTCGCACAAAACTCGTATGTTACTGGTTCTTGTACTTTGACGCTCAAGTGATATCGAAGCGGAAAAACTAAAGGCGGATTAAAAAAAGTTGTTTAATGTGTTAAAAATCTAACGCAGACAATCTGACAGTGATACAAATAAGTAGTCAACATTTTTAAAACGTACAAGTTTTTTATAGTTATTAAAATAATGTTTAAAACGTGAGGCACGTCAATCACATTAGTGATTACATTTGAAATCAAGTATCATTAAACAGACATATTGTGCGTAACATCACATATTTCCCAAGTTCAAAATAAAAATGTCTTACAAACGTAAATGATGAAGTCGCGTGTTTACCACGCAATGTCTCGTAAGTAATTACTACGAGTGTATGCAACATACCTAGCGAGCCACCCCATTCTGCTAACACCTCGCGTTGTTTTGTCGATAATTTTACACCTTCAGAAACTACAACAGCACGACCATCAAAAATAACATTCAAAATATCTCTAAAAATGCCGCTATTTGGTTATTTCGAGTAAGTTAACAAGTGTAGTGAACATGAGTAAGTTAAGTGAAATAGAGAAGTTAGAGGCACGAGAGAACTTTGAGAATCAACTGAAATATGCATTTGTCAAGTATGAAAATTTGGATGACGACGAAGATAATTCAGAGGTACTTATGTGTGTACTTATTTTAGGCTAGCGCTTGGATACTGATTTCAAACAATGAATTCAATTTCGTGCAGTCCACACGATTAGTAACATAAGAGTTTTAAAGGTAGATAGAGAAGCTTGGCTACAGATTATCCATTATGAGGCATGCTGTAACCAGGCTAATTTGTTATTCGTCCAAATTTAACTACTTGTTAGTTTATTCGTGAAAAGGCAATAAAAAGAGAGCTTACTTTATCATTATAACACGGGAACGCGGGTGAAACCGCGCGAGAAAGCTAGTAATTAATATTACTTTTATTATAAGTTATTCCAAGTGGGGACGAACCAATAATCTAGATATGTTTATTTATCTTCTTAACTTTTAAATCAAATGCATTTTATTCTAATAATTGTTATTACCTCGAAATTAATCTAATATTAGTTTTTATTAATTTTTCATGAGTGTTATATATGCCCGTCGTACACCAGAGTAATCTTATAAGAGTTCCGTATTTTCCTTTAACCTTTAAGGTCCGGAACTCTAAAAATCAGTACTGGATAGGCATGTTTTGTTTGTTGCAAAAGGGTTTCGCACCGTGAGCTTTCTATGGAGGGAGCCCCTTACCGCGGACTAAATGAGCTCCACACAGTTGTTTTCCCAATGGAGTATAGCATGGGGTTCTTCAAAAAGTGAAGAGATTTTTTCAGTGTCGTCAAAGCGCCAGTGATACCCAAGCTTCTATGAGTTACTTACGGTAACCGCTTAGTACTGTCCTTTCATAAAACTTGTTTTCTGTAGTTTAGGTCAAAATGGTGGCTTAAAAGTATTTTAATATACGTATACAATAAATGTATGGCATCGGCTAATACTAGCTTTTATTTGATACATAAATTTGTTATATTAAGTAATTGTTATAATAAGAAAAAAATACTAATACAAAAACGTTGTATTCGTTGATGCCATATTAAAATATTATAACCTTTGTCACTTCCAGAGTGAAGACAACAAAGTTTAACGACACCTCATTTGTTTAAATCCATCAAGCCGTTGATTATGCTAAATAGCGTGCCAAAGAAATAGACTTATAGACTCCCTTCCGGATCAGTCAGGTAAAAGGTAGCAAAAACGTAAGGCTCTGTTATGCAAGGTCTCTCCCGTACCAAACGATCGGAACGGCAACGCGTTTGGGTTCCCGATGCAGCGAAAACTACCAGGAGCTCATAAATTCACAGATGTATACAGTCTGGCATGTAGCTTTCTATGTAGAAGTTAACTCTATCTTTCTCGCTCCTACGGTATCAACATTAAACTCACACTGATGCTATCTATGACGGTAAATACGTGAGTTTCACAACTAACTTTCACTTTCGATTGAGTAAAGTCAACAGACCTTCTGTGGCATATTTATATATATCATAGAAGGTCTGTTTGTTATATTATGTAGCGTAAAACAAAACAATTATTTGCCTCGTAGCCATGCTACGAATGCTACAGAGGCTACGTAGCTATTTCACTTGCGCTACATAATATGAACCACTACGAAATAGCTACGATGATACGCTGCCTTGTAATAAAATATTTACTACAAAAACTATGTATGTCAAACGTTTGTATATTTGATGATTTGCTTGTATTATGGTAGACAATAGTACCTACTTAGTGGTTATAATGATAGTTGTAGTATTAGTAGGTAGAAATACAAGTAAGTAGTACTTAGTTAAACCGTCTTATTTTAATAGCAATCAGGAAATAATATATTTCCTCCAGGAGTATTGCAGCTGCGATTAGAATGTAAATATGTAATAAGAAAATATGTTAGTATGCTATGAGTCTAAGCTTTTTTGAAAAGAGTAGGTAATTGCTGAGTGTATTGCCGGATCTTCTCAGCAAATGCAACCTTCCAAACCGGTGTTAGAGTATTAAATTCAAACTTTTCATAAGTGCCTGCGAAGGTCTATATGAAAAAATTATTTGTAATTTTTGAAATTTCAAATTTATGTTTTATCAAGAGTACAAGTGTATGTTACTGTTACATATGGTATAAGAGCTAGCAACGTCGCGAAAAAAAGAACTTTAGCAAGGCTGGATTTTTGATATTTTCTTGCGCATTAAAACCTGATAGAGATGCGCCAAGTCTGGCAGCTGGAAGTGGTTGCGTTTGCTTTTGCGCATCCTATTTGTACTAGTGAAAAATTCGGATTTTTAACCCATTAAACCATTTTAGCACGAATAATTTTTTCTTCACCATTTTCTACAGCCTTTTAGCAACCTTAACTGAAATCGACAGAGCGTTATGTGGTTGCTACCTACGTGCCAGATGCTATTTTAGTTGTGAATCTTGTGAATGACATATTTTCTTCTAAACCATTTTCTAAAAGCTGAAATTTTAACATTATATAGTTATGCTATCAATGAACCTAAAACAAACCTCGCCAGACGGAAATCTGGTTGCATAAGGGTACAAAGACTAATTTAAGATCAGTTCAGCACACGGAAAGCAAGTACCGGAAATGGAATTAGAGACCCAATCGATAGCAGCAATGAACAAAATGCTAACTCGAAAAAGTTTATTTTAAACCAGAGCCATTTGAAGGAAAGAATAAGATAACTTTATTTTCAAAATCTAAATAAAAAAGTTATTTATTCAGGTTAGGTCCTGATAAGGCACTTATGAACGTTACAGTTGAATCTATCGACGATTCGAAATATACTTAAACTGAGAAATCTCCGAAAATATTTTGTACTAGTTGTCCCCCGCGATTTCACCCGTGTTCCCGGGATAAAAAAGTAGCCTTACTCCTTCTAGGCGTAACAAACAAACAAATTCACTTTCGCATTTATAATATTAGTTAGGAAGTTAGAATTTAATCAATTTTTTAATATAAATTATGTATCGGGAAGCTGAATAGTCCGACTTATTTGGATCATTAGAAAGATTGATTAAGTGGCAACACTGACCATTAAAACCAATAGCAAAGTTAATAAAAGTTTGCGTGTAGCATTTAGAGGAGGCAGTCTATCGCAAGCTCGACCTAGCCCCCTAAAATGGAAGCTAAGCAATATTGCTAACGCAATTCATTTTTTCGAATTTACAGCAGAATTTAAGTAATTCATCAATTCCGAGTCTTTTAATGAATTGAATTGAACATAATGAGTAACTATTTTACCAAAAAGAAAATCTAAAAAATGGATTCCGTAGCAATATTGCTTTAGCTTCCTTTTTAGCCCCCCTGTGCTCACCTCTAAGTGCAGTTGCTATTTCACCCGTTACTAAAACTTTTAATTTATTAATTATTAATATTATTATATTATATATAATTATTAAAAAAGAAATAATTAAAGCAGTTCCAAGAAATGGCACAGCACTAAGTAAATTCACTTTTTGCGCTCGCCCGCTATATTACGCTAATTGGGTTAAAAGCCTTGCAATTATAATCTTAAGGCCCCAATGCCACGGAGAGATATATCAGAAAACATTTTAATGTAGAAAACCTTCGTGAATGCATGTTTCCTGGACCTTTCTAAAGCTTTTGATCTAGTATCATATAATATCCTGAGGGATAAGCTTAGGAAGGGAGGTGTCCCTGTGGAATTTGTTACTACACTCTCCGTCTGGTATAACAAACAGATAAATTATGTTAAATTTTCTAATGCAATGTCTGATCCATACAAACTGGAATGTGGAGGTCTGACATCGCCAAGGTTATTCAATATTTATGTAGATCAACTGATCAGAGTGCTCATTTTGGCTGTCATATATCTATATGATAGCCAAAATGAGCTCTCTGATCAGTGATTTACCATCTGGTAATTGTGTAAATAATATAAGCTATGCCGATGACATGGTGCTGCTGGTTCCTACGATTGGTAGTATTAGGAAACCATTATTCATGTGTGAAGCTTATGCTGAGGATCATGGTTTAAAATATAACTCAAACAAGAGTGAACTGTTGGTGTTTAGGGGTAGAAATAAAAGTCCGTCATATATCCCTCCATGAACCCTAAATGGCACTACACATACACTACAACAATACACTATGGCAAAAAGTTTTATTGTGACTGAAGACCTCAAAGATGATTGTGATATAGAAAGGGAGCGCAGAGCGTTGACAGTGCGGGCAAATATGCTGTAGTATAATATGGTAGCTCAGTCAATGTCAAGATCCCACTCTTTAAGGCATATTGCCAAAAAATGTATTCCAGCAGCCTATTGGATAATTATACCCAAAAAGCATACAACACTCTGCTGTTGAGGCTTCCTCCTTACTGTAGTGCTTCAGGCATGTTTGCAGATATTTAGATAGATACGGTCGATTTTTTCGCCATAATGCGCAAACAAGTAGCCTCTATTTTAAACAGGGTGAGAGGGAGCACCACCGTCATTCTGAACGTGTTTGCTGTGAGGGCAGATGGGCCTACTTTAGGCAGGTTTATGAAGTTGCACGTCATGCGATATGCTTTATAAACTGCCTGTCGTTCTTTTTCTGTTGTTTTAATGTTTAAAATTTGTACTAACTTAGCTATTTTTTGTGTATTTACTAACAATCTATGGACCCTGTTGTCTAAAAATAAATGCATTTTATTTTATTTTATAATGAAACTAAAATATTTTGATTTTTATTACCAAGTTGTTTATGTGTCTTTATTTCAATTTTTACCGAATAAATAGCTCATTCAGAATATTCTTTATATTATTGACCGTGTATGAGGAGTGTCCCAGGATATTTATATTTATTTATTTATTATTATTTAATCTCTCTGATTTGGGCTTTGACGAGCTTGATAATGAAGAATCTGAATATGTAATAAATCTTAATATAAACTGATATATTATATAAGCCAATTCTTATATACGTGCTTGTAGGCATTCGTTAATTGTCATGACTCTCTCTGACAAAGCAGTTTGTTGTCTATTTTTAGGCAGTGATGGAATCCTCATACTTCTTGGTCGAAGGTAATCTAAACAGATGAATATATATGTGGTACTCGAATGAGTACCACAATATATTCTTAAGCCGATCTTAATCTTTGGATCGCGGTTAAATGATAACAACGAAAATAATTGTTATTATAGGATGCGCGTCCCTCGCGAGAATCAACACTATTGGTCTGTATACTCTTATGCAACCAGATTTCCACCTGGCAAAATAATTTTACGTTCTAGCATAACTTTATCATATTAAGATTTCTGCTTTTTGAAAATGTTTTTTTTTTTTTTCACAACTAAAATAGCATCTCGCACGTAGTAGTAATCACATAACACTCACCCAATAAAAAAAATATTTGCTAAGAGGACGGAGAAAGGGTTGAAAAAAATTTAAAAAATGTTAAAATGTTTCAAACTCCGAAATTTTCACCTGTACAAACAGGATGCGCAGAAGGAAACGCAACCACTTCCGGCTGTCAGAGTTGGTGCATCTCAATCAGGCTTCTATGAGCAAGGAAATATAAAAAAATCAGCCGTGCTAAAGTTCTTTCTCGAAAACGTTGGTAGCTCTCGTACCAATACAATGATATCTCGATGAAGGAGCTTATTTTTTTAGAAACTTTTTAGGATTCCGTAGCCAAATGGCAAAAAACGGAACCCTTATGGATTCGTCATGTCTGTCTGTCTGTCCGTCCGTATGTCACAGCCACTTTTTCCGAAACTATAAGAACTATACTGTTGAAACTTGGTAATTAGATGTATTCTGTGAACCGCATTAAGATTTTCACACAAAAATAGAAAAAAAAAACAAATTTTGGGGGTTACCCATACTAACTTTTTTCATCAATCATCAATATGTTAGGTATATATGGTTAGATCTTCAAAAATTATATTGATGTTTCTAATATTATTTTTTTCTAAACTGAATAGTTTGCGCGAGGGACACTTCCAAAGTGCTAAAATGTCCCCCCCCCCCTGTAACTTCTAAAATAAGAGAATGATAAAAGAAAAATAAAATACATGATGTACCATGCAAACTCCACCGAAAATTGAATTGAACGAGATCTAGTAAGTAGTTTTTTCATTACGTCATAAATCGTAAACCGCAATTTACCTTTTATTCATCAACTCAAATAAAAAAAAAAAAAAATTTACTTGCTGCTACGGAACCCTTCATGGGCGAGTCCGACTCGCACTTGGCTTTTTTTTTCTATAATAAATGGGGAAATGACGTGCTCGAAACTGCTACAGCAGATTGTATGTTCTGCCATCAACGTAAGCACACTCCATTTGTCCCCATAAAGGCCCCATTTCTTTTCACGCAACCGTCAATTTTGGCAAGCGATGCAAATCACCGTCCTTATTTATTTTATTTACGATATACCATCGAACATGTTATGACATCGTATTGACGCGAGCCAACTTACGAGTCAGTCAAAAAAAGTTGCTCATTCCACGGACATGCTCACGACGCGGAAATACAAACATTTTTATTTATAAATACAAAACTTTTGTTCAACTTTTTTCGGATGATTGAAAGTTTGTGAAGCGGTGTTCCGAGTTTTTTACACACTCCAATAAAAAGTGTTTTTGTTTTTTACACGTTTGATACTTTGTACCTACGTTTAATTTGGCGCGTTAGACAATATTTATTGATATATTGAGATGGATGAACCAACAGTTCAGGTGAGGTATTTTAAGTAAAACAGCGGATACTTTATCTCAAAATATGGCGGTAAAGGTAATAACATTTGGAGGGGTTAAAATTGTGGTCACATATTTGGCTGTGGCTCACCAGAAATGTAACTTTGTTATAATTATCGTGGTTCAATTTTTAGGTAAAGAAAAATAATTGTATTAGGTTATTTATTATAACGAAAGATTTAATCTTTCGTTTGTCTAATATTACATTTTAGAAATAATTTGGTTAAAGATGTAAAATTTCAACAATAAATAAAAAAAGCGGTTTTATAAGTTTCCCGCATTTTAGTTTCGTACAGAAGTGAAATGTCCCTTCCCCATTTTTTGAGACATTTTGATGTTTTTTATTATGTTTTCTAGTATTTATTGTAATCTTTTTAGTAATATATTAAAGATTACGAAATAAACTTATTATTTCAACCGAAAACAGAACGAATTAGATTAAAATTAATTAATTACAGTAGTTTAAAAAATGGGTTTCGTTTGGTGTCACGTGTGTTACGGAAAAGTTAAATTAATATAGTTTTGTCATTTGAAATAGTAGCAACACCTGATATGATTTTATTGTGATGGCAACCTATCATTTAAAAATAAAAAATATCATTGTCGTGACAGCTATCTTAGGTTTGTTGATAAACGCGAAACTTTGTGTGTACTTTTACTTGGTAATTTGGTTTTCTACAAGTTCCGCAAGCGATTTTTCAAGGTAAGTTCCTGAATTGTTGTTTTTGAAATTTGGTATATTGAAACGGACCTAAATACTGTTAAATAGTATTACTTTTCGCTGATTTGCATTGTATTTGAACTTACTACATGAGTTTTAGGTTAAGTTCCTCACGTGTGTTTGTTCACGTGTGTTGCGTATGTTACGAAGTTGTGTGACGTAACACTCGTGAAATATGTAAAGACACGTTCAAATTGTAGTTTATCATGTTCTGATTTAACGATTTATTAACTATTGAATTAATTTATATACAGGTCATTTTTGTACTTTTTAGGTAGATTAATAAGATGATTCACCACAAAAACTTACTGTCACATAGTTTACTAGTGCAAAGTTTAATCTCTACTAATATCCCTAATTAATATTAAAAGAGCGAAAGTTTGTATGTGTGTGTTGGTATGTATGTTCCGATTTCACGTCAAAACGGCTAAACCGGTTTCGATAACGATATGAAGCCACTGCATCCACATCTAAAGGAAAAGGGGTATGTAAGAAAAACAAAGTACTTCAAATTGAAAACAAAAAAAATTAAATAGACTCTCAGGATGCTCATAAAACAAATAAAAGTTACTTAGAGCTTGAAAAAAAATTACAAGAAGGGAAAAGAAAGAACAGTCCGCAAAAGGAAAAAGAAAATTTTAATGGATCAGATAGTGAAATAAGAAGCAAAGGGTCTAAACGAAGAAAAACTGATGAAAATGACAAAGATTCAGAAGATGATGAGCCCCTTAAAGAAATATTCCAAGAAAAATATAGCACAGAAAGAGAAAAGCTTAAGCATCAAAAACTGAACAAAGAGGAGAAAAATATGTTGATGGAATTGCAGAAATATGACAATGACACTTTACACACTAGACTACAATCCGTTGGAATAGATTATGCAGCAAACACACAGGAAGCTGAAAGTAAAATTTGTACAGACGTGAAGTTATTACCTGCAATATGTAACGTCAAAAACGAAATGACAGTAATAGAATATATTATTCAAGAAGATACATATTTCATAGATAAAACGATGGAGACCATTAATGTCGATAATATGGAAATCGATAAAATGCCAATATTTTACACAGATGATCCTTTTGCTCTTTGCGAAGAGGTTGAACTATCAGCAAGTATGTGCGATAATGTTTCACAAAGTGCAGAAAAGATATGTGCTACAGTCAATCAGGTCCATATTGGAGAAATTAAAGTGACTCCGTCCACGTCTGTAATGAATACAGAAATTACACCAATGCCAGAAACGAAAATGAAAAAAATAGAAATATTAAGTAATGAAAGAGTATATTTTCCTGAAAATGTAATTTTACCTAAAAAGTCCAATAAGAATAAGCATCCAAAGAAAAATTATTATAAGAATGATAAAGAAATTCTTAAAATATTAGAAGATTAGAAGTCTGATAAAAGTTCCTATAAAAATGTTTTGTTGATTAATACTAGTTGATAACATAAATAAAAGTAAAAAAAACATAAAATAATAAAAAAAAAATAACATCTCATAATAACAAAAAAATATATAGCTCTATTTTAGATGTACAATTTAAAATATCCTTTTTTATAATACAACGAGGTAGTAACTCAGTCCATGAAACCGAACAACTTTTGTTCTATTTTTGTTTTTGTTTTTGTTATATATTTTGGGAATGTTGTATATAATAGCATATTTTTTAAGATTTTCATACAAATTGACTCGGTCAGCTGATGTATGAAAATTCAAATATTTTTTTAGGTTTCGTGAAAGTTGTAGAACAAAAGTCGTTCAGTTTCATGGGCTGAGAGGTTTTGCGTTATTTCATTAACACGTTGAATTTACATTCTGCTTTTATTAAAAATCGGGATTCCTTATAATAGTATTTTACTTTATTTTACTTATTTAAAAGTAAGAAAATATGTAGTGTACTATCATAAAATCTCTAAATAGTTTTCTTATGTAGTTTTATGTAGTCTGAAAATTTTGGCTCTCAGTTACATTAGTAATGAGATTTAATATTAATATTGTTTTTTTGATTAATAATAACTAGTACCTACATAATTAATCTCTTATCATCCTATATTAGAATAAGAAAGCAAACCATTTTTTAAATAAACTTGATTTATTTTGATTGATGTTGCTTTCTTTAAATACCCTCAATATTCCCTTAAAAATTCCAGACATGTTGTTATGCATTTTTCTCATGAAACTACACAACAACACACAACTTTTCCTGAGAAAAGAATAATTTGACACCCTCAATTCATTTTGGTTAGATCGGTCAGACCATAGGTTTTGTGTTTTTACAAGACTTACCTGTTATAATAATATTTAAAGAATTTACCCCTACTTAACCGTAATATACTCACAAGACTATTATTTTTTGTGAACTAGTCTTTATATTATTTCCAGTGTGTTACATATTTCCTGTGTGTTATAGTGTGTTACGGATTCACGTGTGTTATGGTACATTTCTGGTGAGCCCCTACCATTTATCGGGTGTCAAATAGTAATCTAAGTATTTATCTGTCCATTCCATAACAATCATCCATACTAAAAGTAAAATACTTAATAATATTATAAATGTGTTTGTTTGTCCTTCATTCATGCAGCGACGAAACGACGTGACTTTTTGTATAATGGTCGCTTTTGGGCTGTTAAAACAATTATTTATTTATTTATTTCCAAAAACTGCAATGAAAAGAAACATTTAATTTATTTATGTTACTTATATTTAATGTGATTCTAAGGAATAAGAAATAGGTACTAACCACATCTAGTTTTTTTGCACTAACATTAGATATAAAATTATAATATTTAGTACACTTGTAGGCAAATAATTCAATAATAGTACATTATGATACATGTGTACACTAACACGTACATTAACACTCCAGGCGGTATTAGCGCGTGAGCCGCAGGCGAATGCGATAAGGGAGCCGAGAGTGTAATAAATCAATGCACACGATTGTCATACGACATTTTTCAACATACTTGCGAGGAAAAAAGCAGACTTGTATTTTGCAATAATTGTCACTTTACGAGCGAGTGTGTTGAAAAAATATATTTGTATCCCACCCGACTTGAGAGTCAAATGGTGGTCAAAGTCAGAGAACGTCGAAAACGCCCCGTATGAATTGATACTCGAACGTGACGTAACCCTACCGCTTTACTGGAGTGTATGGAGAAAACACGTAATTTGTCATTTTGGTCGTGAAAAACTGCGTAGTCACGCCGTTTACGCAAGTTCTCAATAGTGCTGGCTGTATAATTTTATTTTTTTAATTGGAACGACTTTGTGATTCAAATTTTTTCTTTGTGATTTTCTTTTGTTTTTTTCTCTTTTTCGCTTGTTTTTGAGCCTGACCCGCTATATAATTGTCCCGCGCCTTTTAATATAATTTTATTTAAATTCATGAGAAATATATCGAAAACACCACCTACACACAGATAAACGTACAGTAACACAATTTAACAACATTACACATTTTAATCACGGTGTAAGTGCAGTGCAAACGTCTTTGCAACTTGGGTAAGTGGTAGAAGTCTTGTTTTTTTTACTGTTTATAAGCCTGTGTTTGACCAAAATCTCACCATGGTAAGTATGATGTGGCCGATGGTGGTAAGCACACAAAGCCTAGAAGGAACTGGCTCTCAAGTGCAGCTGTCGGAACACACCGGTAGATGTTTGGCGACAGATTTTCAACTTGAGGGTGGTAGCCAGCCAGATGGGTACTACAAAGTACCCTACCACCGTGCTATGGTTTCCTCACGATGTTTTTCTTCACCGAAAGCTCAAGCTCATTGTAGGATTGGAACCCGGGACCTTCGTCTCGGTATCCGACGTCACTACCACTGAGCTATCATCGCCTTAAGTCCTCAAATTTGTACATCGATTCCCGCAAGATCATCGCATATCAACGGTCACAGGGTGAATCCTGTGCCCGGCGTGATTACTGCGTTTAATGTTTTAAGTAGGTACATAGTTATTTGCCAAACATTTTTTTTATTGAAGGTCCTGCATGTGCTTTTAATTTATTTTTGGATGATAAAAATATATCCTAACTGCGTATGTTTTTTGTTTTTTCATCTTTGTTATAATAATTTGCCGTTTTCCAATCCGTATAACTAAGGACATGTTGAACAATTCAACATGAGTCATAATTCTTATTGTATTACACTCTTCGGCACGTAACTTGGCAAAGTTTTGGCGTAATGGGAGTAAGTTCGGGCATGTATACTTAGTGCAAAAAAGACACTTCTATCGCTTGTCGTTATTCTAACGTTATTGCCATTTATTTTTAATGTTAGAACTAATTAAAAATGAAATATAATCTAACAACTCTTGCCAAGTTACGCGCCGGCGACTGTACTTCGTAAAATATCCTCGTAAAACAATCTTACCTATTTTGTTTAGGGTTCCTTACGTAAACTAAATTTAAAGAAAAGACTGACCTGATACAGTGCAACCTTAATATAACGTACCTCAATATAACGACTTTCTCGATTTAACAAATTCTTCGTAATCCCCTTGAATTGTCCATAAGAGTCAATATAAAATATACCTTTACATTGCGAACATTTTATGCGAACAACCTCTTTATAAAGAATTTTCAACTATCAAGAAAAAGTATAAATACCTCTAATTAACGAATTTTGTCAACCCAAAACCTTTATATAAAGTTAACTTTATTGTATAAAGGGAATTCCCACCAATGTATGACTCGTAATCTCATAGTATGTGATTCATGTCGCGACATGTTTCGACACGCTTTTGTTCGCAAAAACGATCATTGTTGTTTGATAAAACGTAATGTAAACACTTCTGCTCGTCACTATTGTTAGAGTTAAAATGGCTCAGAAACGTAAAAGGTGTTCCTTACCTCTTTATAACGAATTTTAGACCAACCTAACCTCAACATAACAAACCTCAGTTCAACGAATTACTTGATATAACGAATATTTTCTTGTTCCCCTCCGATTTGTTATATCGAGGTTGCACTGTATATAAAGATAATCTAAATCTTGACCTAAAACCGAATATTTAATTAGAAAGTGCAAAAATAATACCTTTTTAGTAGATGCGTACCAATTAAGTTTACCTATTACCCGACCCGAGCAACCTTAACAATGCACCAAATATCACGATTATCTAAGCTAAATCAATAAGCAGCATTGATACCTTAACCTATAAAATATATAAAACAAATCTAGAAGCTCTAGAGATGACAGCTCGATAAACGATTTTATCCAACAAAAGCATGCAATTGTCACAGCTAAAACTGCAAGCTAGTGCGAGTACGTTTCGTGAAACCAAAAATTTTAATAATTGTAATGCAAGATGGATATGGAAGTATGGGTGAGTGCGTACATGAGCGTGATAAATCAAAAATGTGCAATGTATATAAAAATATTTATGAACATAAAGGTTTCTGTAAAACATTCTGGAAGGGACCAGTCCCCACAACACAGGGAATCCCTAGTGTGGGGATTTGGCGACCAAAATATAAAAAAAAAAATATGTTTCGTTTGCGTAACGATATAAAAAGGTGCGAAGTGTGAAGCTGCTAACTGAGAAAGGAAAAATAAGGTAGTTACTGGAGTTCCAAACCAAAGAAAAATAGAATACTCTGGACATAATAATTTAACACTATAATGTACTAACTGTTAGTGGCCGGCGTCGCTCGGTTTAAATTTCAGTTACATTATTGGAGTTTTCCTAGGGTTTTTTTAAATAACATTTAGCCTATGTTACTCAGTGATGATTTAGCTAACTCCTGGTGCAAGAATTTTTAAAATTGGGCCTGTAGTTATTGAGTTTATTCGTTAAAAACAAAAAAACAAAAATCCTAATCTTCTATCTTTATTTTTTTAATTATTATTTAAGTGTTGTAAATGTAGCATAAAATATTTGTCTTATCGCCTACCAATTGAGTGCCATTAAAATAAAGATTTTTATTATTTGCTCACAAATAGCTTTCGCCATATTGCTATAGGAATTTACAGAGAATGTACAGCATGACTAACCCAACATAGGTTTCGAAAATATGCCATCTCGAAATCTCCACCCAGTATGCTATTGTGAAGATTGTTAGCCACATCGAATGTATGAGTATCATTTGATTGTATGAGACAAGCCTGGATTCAATGGGAAAATAAGATATTCACGTTTAAAGTAAAAATAACATTGTCCGTTGTACAAGCGTTCACATTTAAATATCTTTTTTCTCCCATGGAATTCAGACTTGGTGTCATAGAATAAAATAATATCCTCGATGTGACCAACAGTTACCACTAAAGCACATCATGCTACAGTCTGAGGAAGCTACTACCTATTATTCTTTCATGATTCAAGGTCGGTGGGATGGGCTTTTATGAGTTTGATTTTTTACATTTCTTATATTCTTTAGAATGCAACCCTGTACGAAAAATTGGTACCGTGGTATTTGCTCACGTAAAGTAAAGAGTTATGTTCATTTAATGTCATATTTAGATTGAGGTTTTTTTATGTCGATAGGTTAACAAACAGGCAGACGGTCCATCTGAAGGTAAGTGGTCACCGCCGCCTATGTACATTTGCAATACCAGGGGGATTGCCGATGTGATGCCGACATCGCTATTTTTACGCCCCTTTTGAAGAACCTCATATCGTAGCGCTGAGGGAAAACCGTAATGGGGAGGTTATCCTTCCGTTGTCGACCAATCACGAAAACATACAATCATTCGGTATAACATTACATTTCATATCTAGATTGAAAGTTAATTTAAAAAGCAGCAATATGATATAGTTTCTTTTGACCTTATTTTTGAAGACATCGGTAGCATAAAAGGCTTAACAATACAAGAAAGATTATAAACTATCGTGGCTTTCACTGGAGCGTACGAGTATATGAAACTTCTTTTAGAGTTACGACAATCGTGTGCCATTCCCCTATATCCAGTGACAGACGACTTTTATTGCTCGATATATGAACATAAAAAATTGAATAGATATATGTAAAACTGCGGTGTACCATGTAGGTACCATTTGCTTAGTCTCGCGATTTCTTTCGCACGCTTTCAACGGCTTTATTCAAGTTAATTTTTTCTCGCATTTAGATGTGCTTCATTACGATTACTTATGAGTTGACTTTGGGTTTTGTGTTAGGTTTGCGTGAAGCCTTGATTGCAATGGCTTTAAAGTTTTAAAACAGCGTTTGTATAATTTAATTGAAAAAGGTTTCTTCTTCAAATAGAAAAATGGATTTGACAGTACTTGGGAGAGTGATCAGTAACTTTGTAAGTATGTAGTTGACGATTAGTAATATAATTATATCTCGTCTAATAAAATACTTCTCTTCTCTCTTTTCGGATCTTTACGTCTTATCTTCTCAAATCTCAAATCGCCCGGCGGAATGTAAATAAATAATAAATAAGAATGCCATTATGTGGTGTGTTTAACTACCTGGCGGCAAGCCACGAAGACTCATTGTCCATTACAAATTACAGTTTAAAAAAACTAAAAAAACACGCTTTAAAAAGCCCTGGACTAAAAAGTGTTAAATAATTATAAAATTGAACCTAAATATATTCTCTGTCTATCCCGTAAGGGCCTAAATGTAAACAATTTTTGTAATTAAGTTCAATATTTGAATGAAAAGTGTGTGGCGCTTTTCATTTTCTACTTTTTATTTTACGGCTTTTTAAAGCGTGTTTATTTAGTTTTTTTAAACTGTAATTTATTTTTTATTTTTTAGTCAACATAAATTATTCATACCATTTTATTATGTTACTTATACCATATTTTCACCCAATATCACTTTCTTTCACATTTATAATAAGTATTTAGCTTCAGTGCCTACTCTTTGACTCCACCAACAGACTCAGAAAATCATATTTGGCCAAAATGCGCATAATACGATTCCAATACGCCCAAACACGGCTAGAATACGATGCTCCGCTATGGGGTTCCAGTGCCAACCCTCCGATTTCATCATCAGACCCTGAAAACTATACATGGTCAAAATTCTTCTCACGACATTAACAACAACCCCAAACACGGCTAGGATACGATGCTCCACTATGGAGTTCCAGTGCTTACCCTCCTACTCCATCATCAGACCCTGAAAACCATATATGGTCAAAGTTCATCTCACGACAATTCCAACAAACTCAAACACGGCTAGTATACGATGCTCCAGTGCTTACTCTTCTACTCCATCATCAGGCCCTGAAAACCATTCATGGTCAAAGTTTATTTCATGACAATTCCAACAAGCCCAAACACGGCTAGGAAACGTTGCTCCATTATGGAGTTCCAGTGCCTACCTTCCGGATCCCTCATCAGAGCAGCTCGATGGTACCAAATTATTGTATTGTCATCGGTACTTGATAAGTGTGCAAAAATTCAGTTTAATCTGACGACTGGAAGTCGATGAAAATTACGTGCGAAGATTCCTTTACATACATTCATACATACATACAGGTGAAGCTAATAAAAGCGTGTTAAAAACATTCCACTTTACCGCGTAAAGTTTTGTTACCGTCGATCTGCTGAACTGCCGACCGATGATGCCCCGGTGGTAGATTCAATTGTATGTACTTAACGTTCAGCCTTACCAGGGCCTGAACTGAATGAATTAACTCTTTGATTTTGAACACATCACAGCTAGGTGCTTGGCGACAGATTTTCAATTTGTGGGCTAGCCGGGAGACAACTAAAATGTGTCTCCTCCTACTTTACGAAGATTTAAGTAATATACCTTTTTTTTTTTTTTTTTTTTATTAAATGGGTTTGCGTTTCGCCACTGACCCGCCCATAAGAGGCGATGACGAAGCCTAAGATGAAACACGCTTACCCAGAAGAAACCTATTCACTCTGGCCTTGAAAGTACCTAGATTGTAAGCGCCAGTAAACACAGACGCCGGAAGCAAGTTCCACTCCCTTGCTGTCCGCATTATAAATGAGGTTGCAAAACGCTGCGTCCGTATATTCGGTATGTCAACAACGTACGGGTGAAAATTTTCCCGGCGTCTTGTGACCTTTTATCTCGCCAACGCGGAAGAGACCGCTTTTAAAGTGATTCAATTTATTAATTCAGGGAGTCGGGAAAATTTCGCATCCAGTATCACACAAATGACGACTTTTGTGATGAAATTTAAATAACTTAGGTATATCAGCGTAGGTATTTCATATGTCCGTCATTTGCCTTATTTTGCTGACTGCAAAAGCAGCGGAGCTCAGTTTACCACCTAAGGCTCTCAGGTGAGCAACCCACTGCAATCTACAGCTAAACTACATAAATTTCAATGTAGAAATAAAATCAGAGATTGGCTTTTGGAATTGGACTAATAAGAAACAGAACAATTACTATACTGGGCCTCCTAGTTTCTTTATTTGATATACGCAGGATATTTATATACACGTACAGCTACACACACACACACTAACACAAACACACGCAGTTTAATTATGTTTATACTTTTTTGAATTCTTTGGTGTAAACCGACTTCATAGAACAATTATTGAAAATTGTAGACCTTTGACCATGTATAAAACGTCATACTTTAGGAAGTCGGTTCTTCTCTCATTTTAAATACATATTGAACTAACTGTATAACTAGATCCTACGAAAAGGGGGAGCCAGGAGGTTCATAGCATAGCACAGGGTAACCTATTTTGAACTCCTGTCTCCCACAGTTAAATGTACCTGCCTAGTTAAAAATTAAAAAATGTTCTTAGTTTTATGTGGGAGTGAACAATGATTATTATTATTATTATTATCTACAGTCTATGGTCAGGCCAAGAAAACCAGTCTTATCTTATAGGTGAGATCACAACCTATAAGAATTAGTCATCTGTTTTAGTAATTTAATTTATTTTTATAATTTTTTTCTCCATTTGGTTTTCATTATGAGCCTGATTTTCATTTTTATAATTTCCATAGTAGCAGGGTGGAAAATACGAACGGGACAAGTGTGTTTTATGCCTTACCTCTAATAAGTATCCGTATTATGAATATCTTAATCATATATATTTTATTTTTTTACCTACGAATAAGTCCTTATTTATTGTTATTTATATGTTGAATAATCATGAATAAAGACTTATTACTGGTTCATAAAAAAAGACCATTTTATTTTTGAAAATGGAAAGCGGCGAAAAGACAAGAAATTAAAAACAAAGCCATTGGCGCGAAGGACTTTTTGGTGGGAACTTGCAGAGTGACGTTGCGTTTTCATTTTTATTTTCATACATTCGTGTATTTTGGGTTTTATTGCATATTATCGCTGGTATTTTATCTCATAAAGATCATACATGTGTACCAGTGAAGTGAAATGTCATGGATTATGTGTATCGTGACTTTTCAAGTTGTCTCAAAGAGTCCGTGAAAAGTTTTTGTACAATGACCACCATTTTACTAGAACATGACTTTGGACGGTGGCTATGTGAAAGTAAATGTGCAGACTATATGTTTTTTTTTCTCTAATTACAAATTGAATTGGTGACCGTAATTTATTTTAAAACAGTGACAATTTCATCATGTAGTGAGAATGGAGACCGTCATTTGCAGGTGGAAGAGAAAGGTTTTTTCTACTATTTCATAGGATTTTCTCGCAATCGTAGTGAAAAGTAAACACGGCGCGAAGTGCAAGGGCGCGACTTTTTCTCGAAGCGCATCGTCGTTTCTTTGAACCCTTATAACTTGGGTTTGGATTATACCAGATAAACAAAATTATAGGGATATGATGTCAATAGTGGAATTATAAAGTTTCAATAGCATAGCTCTTATACTTCAGATTTTATTGATATTTAAAAAAAGCCGATTTCGTCACTAACTCTGATTGATGTTAAGGAGGCCCTCTGTGGCCGGCGCAACTTCAACGCAAGCATAGTCTAAAAGCTTGTTGTTTTATCTAACGTAATGTTTGACTGCGAAAAAAGAGAGACAGCATCGGAGCCGTCGGTAATCAGTCGGTAAATTCCGCTGATAACTCGCGGCGGCTTCGCTAGGTCGTCATTCATGATTTCGCATTCATAAAACTTGTTCCAGGAGTATACTTCTTGTGAAAAAATCTTACAAGTTTGTGAAAAAAAAGTTAGTTATTTAGAATCTCCAATACATTTGCAAGCCTGGTATCTAAATGTTTTCTTTACTTTTACAATTTATAGGTACATTAGATATGGCCAAAGTTCAGGCAAAAACGCTGTTTTTCGGAGGCTTTGACTGAATTTGTTTCACACTATTTTTAAATTACGCCTAGATACACGGCTAGATATAGTGCTCAAGATACTAATTTGTTCAAAACATCTAACGAAAAATGTTTAACAACGCCATAATAAGTACAGAGGTTTTGTATGAAAAGTATGACGAATTGAGTCCTCTTAATGATGATTGATGATCATCAAAATTCTTAGGGTACTTCTTGAAGTCCTAGAAAGCTGAAATTTGGTATGTAAGCTACTATTAATAAATACATAAACAACAAAACAATTCTAAGACTTGGTCTTTTACCCCCCAACAATTAAGCGACTTACAAAAAGAAGTGAAATGCCACCAAACATTTTCATGTAAAATATTGCCAAAACGAGATCATATGGCTTGCACTGTCAAAAAGTTATCAGCTAAAGCTCGAGAGTAAAACTAACATATACTGGGTAATTTTAGCACCTTTATATTAGAAAAATATGATAATCTCGTGAGTCAAGTTTTTAGGTGAAATGCTACAATAAGTAGTATTTCAGAAAAACTTTTAATCGCACGCGCCTTTAATGTAACTATGATGTTCACTTCTAACACCTTCCTGTAATAAATGGTGATCAATTTTAAACATTGCGTGTCACTGACAGCATTAGACCGAGCAAGTGCGACCCCGTACCACCCCATTCCCTTCTAATGATATACCCTACTTGTCCGTTTAATTTGCATATTACAATAATAGTTTCGCCTATCCATGTTCCATCGCTTGTCGCCCGATAGTTTAGGGCAGACCGCAAACAAAGACTGTCTCCATGACGGGAGTTCAAAACTTAATTTTTGAAAACCAAATAAAAAGAATTTTCTTCAGTAAAAGGATTAAGGTGCACGCAAATACCAAGAAATGTTCTTTAAAAGTTGCCAGAATTTGGGTTAGCACATCGCATCGAGAAACGTTGCGGCTGTAAAATTCAAGTGTCGATATTAAATTTAGTTATATATAATTTAAAATAATGTTCGTACACGGCATAAAACCCGGTTCTAGCGAGGAGGAAGAAGAGGAAGATGTTATGGATATTCTTCAGGTCTGCCCAGAGTTAACACTTCCAAAACAAATACTCTTAATTTTGAGTACGTGAATGTATCTCAAAAGATTTATTTAAATTTATAGAAAAGGCGGGAAGAATGCGAGCGCAAGGCGAGGAGAGGGGAGATGGACCCCCGGCTGGAGTTCACCTTCCAGCTCCTGATAGATGGCACTGGGCTGCCCAGGCATGCTATTATGGACCATGTGTTCGAGGGAAATATGGTACTGATTATCTCAACAGTTACCAGTTCCTGCAAAAATAAGGATTTATACCAAAATTTATGTTATTGTAGTTGGATGATATCAACCAGCTGTTCCTTCCACATATGAGAAACAAGCTTCTCTGGTATTACCAAGATGTAGAGGAGATTGAGCAGCGACCACAGCCTGAAGGCTCCAAACCTCGACAGCAAGGCCAAGGCAAGCCGCCCCCACCTCTGGTAACGTTGAAGAAAAAGCTGTTTTTATCAGATGGCTGGGACGTCAAGTTTACTGGAGTATGTATTTACATGTTTCGAATAAACGTGAGCAAGCAACTGCCAGAAGAAGGTTTTCATAAAGATCTGTAAGTATAATTATTACATTATCTTGAAGATAAGAAAAGTTTCTTTCCTATATTATCATAATTACTCTACTTTGTTTAAATCCATTGAATATGCAAAGAAAAATACTAATTTTAGTTTCTTTTCCTCCTTATCAGATTCTGCGGTATCCTTAACGCAGATAAGGTGGGACTCGTTACTGCTATAGAAAGAGTCATGGAGCACGTGTATATGAGTGCTCTAGCACACCCGAGCAACGATGGTGATGAGGACGAGTCGAGGTTTCCTATTGTCAAGAACCAGCTGCTTCCCGGATTGAGATCTTTCTGCAGCGCCTTGAAAGGTACAATATAATAAATATTTATTTTGTTTAATATAATTATTTTTAGTGCGGTAAATATTTCCAAATACGATATCCTAATTTTCTTTATAATAATTGTTTTTTGACCAAATATACTGGGGAGTCAAATTTACAAAAAACAATTAATATTATTTTATATTCTCGTCGACGCCATGGTATAAACGTGCTATGCTATTCTGCGCTACAGTAAATTTGCTAATTTAATTGTTATAATCTAATTCTTATCGTCCGGAAAACGTCCAGAAGTAGAGTGCATAGGTAGCGAACCATTATTCTTTTCAAATATACGCTACTGCTATCCCTTTTCTTGCCAGTATGCGAGGACGTGTGTAACCAAGTAAATCTATTCGACGACGGCCAATCCCACATGGCTCCTCTGCAGGATCACAGCCAACTTAAGGAGATGGCCAAGAACCCTAACAGCATCACCATGCTGGAAGAACGCGTCAATGAATGGATAAAGAAAGTTATGGAGGTAAATTCCGTTTTCAGGCACGAAATTATACGGTCTGCCGGCGTTTTTATAATATTTTACAGTCATCATAATCAGCTTTTCGACGATAACTGACCAGACTTAAAGTTCTTCACGTTCGTAAGGTCAAAGTAAAAACTATTTATTCAATTTAGTCCAAATAGGTCAAAGCTACTGAAGTTACCAGCGGTTGACTCGCTAGAACGCACGTCCTATCCGAAAATATAAGTATTATCGTGATTTCTAGATTTTGAGTGAGAGTGAACAGTTGAGACGAGAGGTTGATTCAAGTGGACCCCAAGATGAGCTCGAGTATTGGAAGAAGCGAGGTGCACAATTCTCGCAGCTTGTGTCTTACTTGCAGGTATTTTTCATTATAAATTTTGAGTAATGAACTTTGTATTTCGGTATAGTAGCTTCTAAACAATTGAATTTCAGGATAACGAAGTTCAACTTACGCTCACGTGCTTACAAATATCCAATTCAAAAGTGATTAAACTCTGGCGTGATACTGACCACAAGATAACATTCTGCTACAACGAAGCCAAGGATAACGCTAAGTTCATCCAAGCTATGGAGAAATGCTGCCATTCTCTGTACTTGGACGATCCTGTTAAGATAAAGGATTCAATATTGAGCTTGCTGCAAACAGTCAGACTGATACATAGCGTGTCCCAATTCTACAACACGTCGGAGAGGATATCGTCTTTGATGGTCAAAGTAAGACATAAAATTTTATAATAAAGGGGATCACGGACATCAAACATTTTGTAGCTCCGAATCAAGACCAATCTAGTTATCATACCTTGTCTTATTTGAAAGTAAATCTTTTCCTCTTCTCTTTGTAGAACTAACTTGTTGTTACATGTGTCCGTTGATAGTATATGATTCAAATGTTCTATTCTCTCGGTTAAAAGTTTTCAACCTCGCTCTGCTCTACTGCGGTGGTCATAGAGCCTTAGCTAAATCTAGCAATAAATCACGAGATATTGTTGGACTGTTATCTTCCAATTCCAGATCACAAACCAAATGATCGAAACCTGCAAACAGTACATTACGTGTCGCTTCAAAGAGACGATATGGTCTCAGGAGAGACCACTAGTCAGAGATAGGTTGATACACTGCATCAATTTGAATAAAACTTACAGAGAGACCTACCTTTTTGTGAAGAACCAACCGTTTCTGCCAAACACTGAGCAGTTTAGTTTCTCTGAGAATTACGTTTTTGGCAAATTCGATACGTTCTGTAAGAGACTCAATAAGATCATTACCATGTTTGATTTGATGGATGATTACAATAATCTGTTTGAGAAAAGGATGGAAGGTTTGCTTTTAGGCGAAGGTACGTGTTATTTTAGTTATATTTATAATATATTGTATGTATGTATATGAACACCCGTGTACAGACAAGCTTGAAACTGTGAAATTATACGTTATTTACTTAATACCCTACTTTTGCTATAGCTAAAACTAACAGAAATACAAAATCATTAATATTTTGGTAAAAGGATATTTTTAATTGCACCTCTGTTTAAAAGTTACGCAAACTTAAGACGCTCTTCTAATTTACTTATTGCACCTCTAATTTACTTATTGCATATCAGAAAAATAACTGTTGTACAATTAAACTACCTATTCATCAAAACATGTTCTATCATCTAGAACCGACTCGGGGCACTCAAAATACAGTTGGTTAGGTTAGGTTAGAACTGTGACAAAATAACTAGATGATCATTCAGTTCAAACAGTTTTGCATAAACCATAAAACTGATACTCGGTTTGATTTATTTAGTGTGCGTATTTAATGTGCAATTTAGTATTTTTGGTTCTAGTTTTGATTTGCTGTGTTGGAATAGAGAGACATAATAGTTAAGGCATTAAATACATGCCTTTGGTAAATAATTTCTTACGCCTGTTTTACCCGAATGTTGAAAAAGAGTTTTGTGTGACTGTATGTTTTTGATACTGTAAGCGTGCCTTAAATAGCCTATTTGCAAATAAATGATTTGATTTAATTTATTGACTAATATTTTTCAAGACTTGGAAGAAGCTATGCACACGTTCGAAGAGGCAAAGAAAGCAGTTACAACATGTCAATATGATTACCTGGACTACAGAAATAATGAGTTTGACAAGGATTACAATACATTTGAGGAGAAGACGAATATGCTCCGGGAATCTATCGGAAATACCATAGAAGACAACTTCGCAAGCGTTTGGGAAACGCCACAAGGAATAAAGTTTTTGACTAGATTTGAAAAGGTGGGTCAATCAATGATATTTTCTTTAGACGGAAGAAATGCCTACAATAAAATTTTATGAACAGCATTATAGACTATCTTTGTGCCTTGTGTATGTTTAATTTTGTTACTTTGGGACTATAAATCCGAACTAGATGCTATTGATTTATGCAATGAAGACTTGATTAGCTGCTAAAAATAACTAGACTGAAGTATCACAAGAATTTAAAGATTACGGTTAAAGTTTAGGTATTAGGACTAAAACCAACTCAATTATATAGCGAAGCAGTTCTGATACGTCACATATCGCCCCCTCCCGCGCCACTACTGCAGGAACCTACTCAGTTATCGCTATGCTTTTTTAATTGGGTTTAAAGTTACCTGCCCAAAGTAAGACAAGTGGTGGCTGCTATGATTGAACGATCTGGATGCTTCTTCTTCTTAGTTTTAGGTTGGTAACCAAGTCCAAATTAGGACTTATTTTTGCCAGTGTCGAGTTATATTATAATTTTTAGTCACAATAAATCACTTTTACATAGTCATCAGCCACCGTCCATAAAAGTCATGTTTTACGACAATGGTGGTCATTGTACTAAAACTCTTCACGGACTTTATGAGACAACTTGAAAAATCAAAGTCAAAGCTATTTATTAAATTTAGGCCTCAGAAGGGCACTTATGAAGGTACTTCGTAGAAGGTACTTAGGTTCGAAACTCGGCAAAGTTATTTTTTTTTTAAATATTTTTTGTACAAACTGATTGTTTGGCTTCATTTAGTAATCAACAAAATAATATTAGAAAAAAAAACCGAAATTTTCTAATATTATTTTTTGATTACTAAATGAAGCCAAACCTATACATTCATCCCTCAAGAGGAAGTTCACTAATTTATTAGGACCTTTATATAAAGATAATAATTTTTTCAACACACTTTTGCTCGTAAAGTTACATTTATTGCACCGTTTTTAGTATCTTAATACAGCTTATTACGCACAAGTGTTTTTTACTTTACATTACCGCAGTTTTATGATAGGTATAATCCCGATTATGATAAGTTTGTACCTCAATGCAATTGATATGTGCGTAGACGAAGCACTCTTAATTTAAACGGGTAAAACAGTTTCACAGCGAATTGCTGTCAAAAAAAAACTCGCGTGCCATATTTGTTGACGTTCTCATTGATTATTATCAAATATCCTACTTAAAAAATACAATCTGTTTGTCAAAAGTGTGTTGAAAAACTTATTATGACACGCGTGTGCATTAATCGTTACATTCCCGGCTTCCTTATCAATTAATAAGCTTAATATCGCCTCGTCTGTAATTACCAACTTTGCACACATGTATCATAACGTGTTATTATAAAGTACTGAGGTAGTGCTGTTTGTTATTTTTCTTAAATCCATTTTTTGTTTTGGCATTGTCAATGGTAGTTATTGATTTCATTGTACAATGTGGGTACAACCTAGGCTCGACTACGTTTACCATAATAGTTGAGGGTATCAGGAACATTGTATTTCTCACTTCGGTTCGAACGACGAGCGAGAGAAACATTTTAATTGTATTGTTCAATTAAAATAGCACATTCACATTATTTCTTAATATATTGGTAAAATTTTACATATATCATAATTTCTCAAATTCTTTGGTCAAATCTTTTTTTAATTTTATTATCTATGAAGTGTTTCAAGAATCTAATCTGTAGTTTTTTTATTTGATTTAAATACTAAAACTGTATAAATTATTTCACGGAGTGTCTCTCTTATAATTGGTAATTACATAAACATAATAATTTATACTATATCGTTGAAATTGCAGGTGAGTCTAAAGATACAAATAACAAAACTGAGTGAGAAATACGACCGAGTACTGAAATACTGTGAGAAAGAAGTGGACAAGATCATGAAAATGTTCAAGAGGCAGAAAGACGACCCCCCTCTGCCGAGGAACTATTCACCTGTCGCTGGTACGTTATTTTTTATCCTACAGTTTTATCCGCATTAGAGATAATCTTAAAAAAAATATTATGTCTTAATTTTTATGACTACTCAGTCGAGATGGCTTAGATTTCGACTTGGCCAACGATCTCAGACCACTCTGTACTATACAGGTCGTTGTTTTGGTCAGCGACGAGCGACACAGGGTCGATAATACAAATGATACTGGTGCTAAAAAAAATATAAAAAAAATACTATTTTTTTTTTAAATAATAAAAATAATAAAATATTTTTTTTGAAAATCATGTAATAAGCTAAAGTGTATACTTAATACTCAATGGGAGTACGAGGGAGTAAAGGGGTGGGGCGATGGCGGCTTGCGCCTAGCTCTAGTCTGTGCACGTGCCTAGTAACCATACTTTGCGGTAATTTTATTTCAAATTGAATAAGGTATTTCTCAACATATTTACAGTATTTAATGGAATTAAGTCCATTTTTGGGGAATATATATTTTGTACTATCGCTCCTGGGTCGCTTGTCGCCGACCAAAACAACACCCTGTATAATACACTAAGCTTTTTTCTGCTTCCTTAATAGTGCACTATGATACATGTGTGCAAAGTTGGTTATTACAGACGAGGCGATATTAAGCATTATGTAATAAATCAATGCCATACGACGTTTTTCACCACACTTGCGAGGAAAAAAACATACTTGTATTTTGCAATAAATGTCACTTTACGAGCGATTGTAGTAAAAATACATTTATTATCGGAATCAAAAAGTCATTCATTCAGTTTCGGCCCTGGTAAGGCACTTATGAACCTTAAGTACATACAATTGAATATACCAACGGTTCGGACACTTAAACTGAGAAGACCCGACAAGAAACTCAGCAAGGTATTATTTTTTGGTGGATTTTTCATAATATTAGTAAGGATATTGAAATATCCTGGGATATCCGGGGACATTCCTCACACACGGCCATCTGATCCCAAACTAAGCAGAGCTTGTACTATGGAAACCAGATAACTGATATAATACATACATATATTAGTTTTTGCTTGCAAATACATACTTAATATACATATTTACACCCAGACTCGAGACATACAGACATGTGCATGTCCTGTGTGGGAATCGAAAGCAAGACCTGCGCCGCGATAGATGTAATCTTAAGACGGGAGCCGGGCTGCGATTATTCCATACAAATGTATTCTCCTGTTTTCTTCCTGAATAATGCCTTCTTTTTTTTCATATAATTAAGTTCTGCTTTGGACACGTCCCTGTTACTTCCTTTTTTCAGCAACTAATTATTAAATAAATTATGGCCTTCCAAAAATTACAATAAATTACCTATTTTTCCACCGTGACTAAAAGGACTACCAGACAAATCCGAAAAGATTTTATCATAAAAGAAAGTAATAGGGACCTAGATAACCACTTACTTAAAATTTTAATGTGAAAAATAATTGTATCGGCTTAGTTTTCGAGGAGGAAAATGGGGAAAACGAAACGTCGATTTCGTCATTTTTAATCGGTTTGATCTTCAGGAGTCCCTATCGCGCATAGCGGCATAGACCGACGGCAATAGTTTCTTCAAATACCTAGCTAGGCGCAAGAGGGGTTCCTCTTAGCCAACTGCGCCAACTGGCCCTGGTCTAAAATGTCTGAAATCTCCGTAGGTCGTATAAAATGGTCCCGTTGCCTGATGCACAACATGACGGAGACTGTTGAGAACGTGTGCGCCCACCCGGTGTTGCGCGCCCTCCCGGCCGCCGGCGACATGATGCGCAAATACACCAACACAAGAGTACTCATACACAACTACGAGGAGAACATGAAAGCTGTATGGATGAACCAGAACGTGAGTCCATTTAACACTAACATGCGTCTGTGAAACACTTACAGTAGTGTTTTATTTATTTATTTAAAGACACAGTAACAAGACACAAACCGCATCCTACAATTTCAAACATTATTTAAATAAAATACAGTTATAAATTTGTATCCCTATTATAACTGTGTACAGCATTTGCAAGATAATAATGTACCCAACTGATATGGCTTACCGATGTACCTGCGCAGAAGATACATTTTCAAAGCGCGGGAAATGCTATTGGTCGGCAGCTGCCGCCATGTTAGCGCGCGCCGTGCGGAGGGGCGTGACTTGCGAGGGAGACGGAACTAACAGCTGCAGTGTATTATGAGCCTTATAGTAGTGATCTAAAGTTGATTGAAAGTTTTAAGCATTATTTCGTTAATCTTCGGGCTATCCTTTATTTTCTGTGCAAACGAAGATTAACGACGCGCCTTATCAGTTGAGTACTACTGTACCGCTTTATAACAAGAGATGGTTTAATGAAACTATCGATATTGGTTTTTTTAAGGTGATGATAGCTCAGTGGTAATTACGTCGGATACCGAGACGAAGGTCCCGGGTTCGAATCCTACGATGATCTTGAGTTTCCGGTGAAGAAAACATCGTGAGGAAACCATAGCACGGTTTGCAGTAACCGCCTGGCTGGCTACCTCCGTCAAGTTGAAAATCTATCGCCAAGCACCTATCGGTTTGTTCCGACAGCTGGACTTGAGAGTCTGTTCATTTTAGGCTTTGTTTGCTTACCACCTTCGACCACATCATCACTTACAATGGTGAGATCACTTAATTGATAGTCGTTAAGCTAGTTGCAAGCATCCTAAGTGGCTTGAAAAACTGCAACGGTAGGTTGACCACTAGCCTACCTCCATCGATCCGCACTGGGCATGGGTGGTGGAGTATCCGCCCATTACCGTTCACCGTAATTTTTGAAAGGAAGCCTGTGCTCTGCTGTTGGACATTATAGACTGATGATGATGAATGTAATTTTGAAGCGATGCTAGCGGAGTGATTGTTTCGAGTTTTAGTAAGTGAGCATCTAGCAGAGCACCGCCCGAATGATACCGGCTCATAATAGACACTCGACGGTTTCACTTAGGTTAGATCGTGTCATGGGTCATATCGACTCATCTGCCTGAACTGAGTCGGCTAACTGCGGCATGAATTTAGCGTTATCATTATCACTTTTTCACCAAATTTTCATTTCATTCTTTCAGTTATGGGACGTTGATGACAGCTTAAACAATACTCTACTAAAGATCGACGAAGCAGGTCAGATCGCAGTAAACCTTGACCGCGCAATCAAGTTGCTGATCAGGGAATCAGACTGCCTCGTTAAAATGGGCGTCGAGTTACCCATCGTCTGCCACTCGTTGTACGCTAAGAAGAACTATTTTACACTCGTCAATGACTCTTTACAGGTGAGACGGGGCTTGAAAAACTGTTGAAGTTATGCTAATATTTATTTATGCCAGAAAATTAAGGCGTTCTCATGAGATAGTAAAAAACTGTATTAAATCTGGTTAATACAATAATAGGGACATCTCACAATTATCAACTCGGGCCTGAAGGCGACAAAAATAAACCGCATCGATCCTTCCATTTATTACATTCAATCTTAGGGTCATCGTTACACAAACTACCATCGACCATCTCGTTTCCAACAGTTCCTGCTGGAAGATTATTTACGCACCGTACGTCGCGTCAAGTTGGAAGTGCGCCCTCTCTTTCTCCCGCAAGTGGTGCGTCTATCTTCCCTCCTGCTTCCGGGCCTCCGTACCGTATGCTGGACCAGCGAGGACTGGCAGGAGTTCATTGATCGCGCCAACGATGCTATTAACAGTTTCGACGTTCTTGTGACGAGGGTTCATGATATATACACCAACAGAATTATTTACATGCTCTCTGGAATGCAGGAAGTTACCTTAATTGCTTTGCCAGGTAAGTGCCTATTGCTTTTTCCCCAGAATATGATGTGAACTACTCAAAACAAAATAACAATCAACGATAAATAACAATGACGGCTACATTATAATTTATTGTTAAATTTAACTATGTTAAAGTGATTTTTGTGAATACAAAAATCAATCACGTTACTTTGTTTTGAGTAATATGGACATACACGAGTGAGTGGGAGCTATTTTTCGTTTTAGGACATGTTATGAGGAGGGATGAAAGGCATTTGACTCAAAGTATACGAAAAAAGATGGTCTTGTGGGAAGAGATGGACGGATTTTGTGAAAAAAAAACATGCCGAAGAAGGGTGGAATGAAAAAAGAAATACGCGATCCCCTAATAATATGGACGATAGTCGAATAAAATGAAATTAATTTCGTAAGAAAATGCGCCTGATATGATACATACATACTGAAAACCGATTGGAGAACAACATTTTTTTGTCGAAATCACAAGCACAGAATTTCTGTGTTTTTTTTTAAATTTAATTTTATTTATTTTATTATGGCACAAACAGTCATACAGAAAAAATAATACACAATAATATCTTAAATATAATAAAAAACAACGAGTGCCGAAATGTAGTAAATAAAATGATAGTATTTATTAATCTTAAAATATTATATCTACACGGAAGATTTTAGCTAGGGATGTTGTTGGCAATAAGAAAAAACCTTTATCCTCAAATTTTAAATAATCGTTTTCAATATTCCACAGAAGAAACTCCATGGTCAGTTGATGAGTTCATCGAGACGGTCGAGAGTGGATGTCGGTTTGTATAAAACTTATATAAATGATGTCATAATATAGTTCAGTATACTACATATTTCTATTTGTATTTTCCATCTATGTACGCAAAATAAACAAGAATTTCATTAAAACAGTTTATACATGCGTTCAAAATAAAGTATTTTTATAGAAACGCGTGCGTAGAACTGAATCGCAAAAGCCTGATGGTTGAGGAGGCAGTGGAAGAAGTGTTAGATCTGGTGAGGAAGGCTGCCCAACAGATTAGGCCGACAGAAATCAACCCGGACTTTGAGTTTCTTATTGCTGAAGGTAATTATCTTAATATTTATGAATATATTATTTGTGGAAAATCAGGGTTTTACTTTCGACAGAGACAACAGAATCTTATCGGTATTTTTGGATAAACGTAGCGAAGCGTCGCTATTTAGTTAAAGCTCTTGTTAGTATAATATAATTGTATGCCATCATAACAGGCCACGCACGTACACTAATTTGCTTATAATTTACACTAACAGGTTAATTTATGAGATGAGGTTTGTAAGCTAACCGAACAAATCGTTCTATATGTTGAGAGTTCTGTTTGTCCGGATTCTGTGTTTCCGAATAGTGACCGAACAGGCAAAACGTCCGCTGCGGTTGATTTTGGACGTTTAAGTACCAGGCTTTCATAACTTGCCTGTACATAATTCCGGATATTTTGTTGATGTTGTTTTGAAAATGTATGAAGGATTCTGTGGATGATATGTGTGATTCTATTTAAGTTTGTGGAGAGTGCACGGTAAGTAGATAAACAATCGAGACCTAGAAACAGAGAAAGAGAAATAATTGGAATTCAATTTAATCATGAACACATTTACACTAACAAAATGAGACTTATGATATCAACTCGGTGTTGAAACCCTTTTTGACTTATGGCGTTAGTTGGGGCATGTTATACAATGGCTTGTTATGAAGATAAAGATATATTTATTAGACACCAAATTAGTACAATGACACAATAAAGAAACAAAACGAAATTATACTGCTAACTTTGCCGAAAAAAAATATCGTGCTTTAAAAGTTGTGTGAAAATTAACGAAGTTGTGATATTCATTGGAGTATTTATGACAATTAATTGTCTTTGACAGTTTTTTTTACAATTAGTGTATGTTATCTCACCAGATGACCCTCAAAATGGAAGCGGCGCAGCCTCGACCGTAAATGAGTCCACATCGAGCGGTCAGCAGGACTGGTCCGCGGTTTGGGAATGCTTCGAGAACCCGCACAAGTTGCTCTCCACTCCTGCTGGAGGACTTTCCAAGAGTATGCAGGTAAAGTGACATTTTATTTACATTGTCTTTGCATCAGGCACTCCCGCTGCATTTGGAGCGTTAAGTACAACTATAATCGGAAGCTAATCTAAGACTTTGAATGTGGTGTGGGTTATATATGGTCTTTATATAGAATGGCCCTGATTCTGTTGTTCACAACTAAACTGATTTTAATGTAACTATGTCTCTTTCTAACAAAGAACATAAGAAAAGGATGTAAGAAATTTAGTACTGTCAAATTAGTCCAATGCTTGTTTTCAATATAAATTTAGTCACCATCTATCGCGGTTACGCCTAAATACACGCAAAATAAGACGGCAAAGATTAATTTGACAACTTAAAATATGTTCTATCCTTTTTCAATAATGTTCGTAAGAAAGAGATGAGATGTGACTAAAATTAGTTTAGTGCGATTTACGACAGAATCGGCACCATTGGTTTTTTTTTGGTTTCCGAATCAAAAAAGGTAATAAGGTACTCTTATGGTGCTATTCCGTCTGTATACAAGTACTAGTAGTGTCTTTTTGTATTATAAGTTCAAAATGAATCAATTGCATGTGTTTCATAAAGGAAATGGTGAAGAACGCTGTGAGCGAGATGAGGCGCTATTACAGCCGAAAGGTGGTCGATGTTCTCATCAGAGTGACCAGACGGACCCTGGACCTCATCATCAAACAGTTCTCCAGCGAGACCGATTTGTATAGCAACGATGAAGGTAATATTCATGTAATAAACGTAGTGGTAGTATGTAGTTCTGCGAAAAAAAAGTCAATGTCATTATTTATTCACTTTAGGTCCTAGTGAGGTATTTATGTAGGTCAAAGTTACTGAAGACACCGGCACAAGCTTTATATTTAGGTAAACCCATTCCTTTTCTATTTTTTTTAGAGTCGAGCTGTGCCTACATGCATGTAACCTTTGCTACTCATTACACAGTGTAGCAAATTGCGTAGAACTTTCGTAGTAGTTCATTAACAAATCTATATCCTATAAAAACATGAATGGAAATCTTTGTATCCCTATTTAGGCATATTTTGACCATAGCATAGATTTGAGAAGTGTGAGTTTTGGCATAGTTAAAGTTTACATAAAATACCCTATTTACTAGTTACCGATCAGTATTACAAAAAAGAAAGAATGAATGATGGATTACCGAAAGAAACCGAACGTATCATACCATAAATAAATAAATAAAATATCCTGGGACATCCTCACACAGAGTCATCTAATCCCAAACTAAGCAGAGCTTGTACTATGGAAACCAGATAACTGATATAATACATATACTACTTTTTGTTTGTAAATACATACTTAATATACATAATTACACCCAGACTCAGGACATACAGACATGCTCATGCACACAAATGCATGTCCTGTTCGGGAATCGTACCCACGACCTGCGGCGCGATAGGTGGAGTCTTAACCAACTGCGCCAACTGGCCCATCGAACCATACCTACAACTGTGTAGATACTAATAGCGGATGACGCCTTATGTTCATGTTGTCCTAGTACTCTGCCGACCTTGTCCCTCAAATGTTGCAGTTTGTATGCCGATGTTATTGTGGCTTCAGACTAGCATTATCTATGTAATTAATCATTTTAAATTCTTGTCATTGTCTACAGCTTAAATATCCAATTTAGAAAGAAAGAAAGACGAAAGAAAATTATTCTTTTTCGACCACAACGCACAAAATAAAAATAGGTTATCAACATGAAAATAATAAAATGATATGTGCGTCGCGGAGTAGAAATAATGACACATTTCTAAAAAAGGCATAAATAAAATCCGCGAAAGGCGATAGTGTAGCTTGGGTCTCTAGAAATGTCTAATGTTACTGAACGTACACTGCGAGCTATTCATCGCGGATTTTCACAAATTATTCATGATTGTTGTAAAATTGTACAAATACCTAATTAATTATGGCAAAACATTCCTTTCCAGAATGTTTTACAATGCTTTTCATGATAATTTATTATAATCAATTATTATTGGCCTTGACGTTCTAAAAATTCATTTTCAATGAAAGCGTTAGGTCCCACTCGCTCGCTAGTGGCGCCAATTGGTGGCCACAGAAACGGCCCTCACATGCCGAACTTCACATAGGTACATCAAAAATTGACATCTCGGACATAGGATGGAAAGCATAGAAACCCATGCTTTCCTTCCTGCCTGCTTCCTTATAGCCAATGGCGAATACGTAAACTTTTTACTCTGCGGTGCAGGTTTTAAAATAGCCTTGTCTCTTTTTATTATATGACGTTAGAAAGTGACCGAATGACAGTAAAACCTGGTTTGGCTTTAAACCATGTTTTGTAATAAGGGGGTATGTTTTTTTTATATGACGTTAATATCTCGGATCCTTTGATACTAATGAAATACAATTCTGGCTACCTTTGATTATTTCTTAAATAAACATATGATCAACGATTCATTTATTAATAAACTATAAATAGAAGGAATTTTACTCCATATTGTAAGATATTATTAAAGTCGAGAGGGTGTGGGACGTGTGGGTGCATAGAAAATCCATGGGAAATTACTTCTGTATTTCATACTGCCTTAGTACCTTTTTATCGTCTTTTCCCCATTGTTTTTCTATATACAGGTCGTTGTTTTGGTCAGCGACGAGCGACTCAGGGTCGATCATACAATAGATACAGGTGCTAAAAAAAATATAAAAAAAATACTTTATTTTTTTTTATTATAAAAAATAAAAAAATTTTTTTTTTGAAAATCATGTAATAAGCTAAATTGTAGACATAATACTCAATGGGAGTACGAGGGAGTAAAGGGGTGGGGCGATGGCGGCTTGCGCCTAGCTCTAGTCTGTGCACGTGCCTAGTAACCATACTTTGCGGTAATTTTATTTCAAATTGAATAAGGTATTTCTCAACATATTTACAGTATTTCATGGAATTAAGTCCATTTTTGGGGAATATATATTTTGTACTACCGCTCCTGGGTCGCTTGTCGCCGACCAAAACAACACCCTGTATACTCGCTCGTTATAATGTTTCCCTTGCACAAACAACCTTTTGCAATGTATGATACTTTGATTTAAATTAGCGTATTGTGTGTCGTAGGTTCAAATTGTTGTATGGATCAAGAAAAACTGCCCTTTATCCGCCTGAATGGCTACCACGAACATCTGTTGCCGAGCCTTTGGGGCGTCTTCCAGCAGTTGCACATGACAACGAGTTTCCCTCTAGACGTTGTTTGATTTCAACTCAAATATACTTTATTATCGTAATACAATAACAAAATCTGAGATAATGACTAATATTTTTTTAATCACTAATAATTTCTTGCGTTAATAATATAATGGAGATTATTTTATCATTTGCTCATGAGGAGAATAAAAATGTCGACGGCTGGTGGTAGCCGAATCCAACATAAATAAATATCTGTCATTCTCCTCGATTTATCTGTGCTGCGTGACATATTTTTAACAGATTTTTTGTCATACAATTTTTTGTACGTGTTTAGGTGCAGCGCAGATGACAGACTATCCGTATCGCACTTTTTAGTCGGTGAAAATAGAACCTATAACGTACACGACGCGCAAAAAGTCTGCTAAAGAAAAGGATGTAGGTTTTGCCGTCACTATCGACGACGCGACGTATGTAGTCCGAACCACAACGTAACCACCAGCGACACCGGGAACTAGCGCTACAAACATTTAAAACGCAACCACAACGCAACCGCAAAAAGCCGCAGCGACTCTATTCACACGTAACCACAGCTTGACTTCATTTTGTCGCGACGCTGTCGTGTGGTTGCTGTTCGTGTTAAGAGGAAACACTGGTGGTGTTTTTTCCATACAAACGTAATCCTCAGTTTCCTCTCTGGATAATGACACTAGAGCAATGATTATTTTACCATGCAATCTGTAGGTGCCACTGTATGTCCCTCGGTTTCGTTTTTCTCCATAAATTAATTATTATAAAAACTAAAAATCTTCTAAAATCACAAAAACTCATCATTTTTAACTGCCCTTATCAGACGTCCAGAAAACAAATATGACGAATATAAATAATAAAAGGAAAACCGACCGACATAGCCAAAGCCCTTCATATTACTATTCTTGAAAAATAATTAAAATCGATTCAGTATTGGAGGAGGAAACTGGGGATTACGAAATAGCGATTTCGTTAATTTTAAATAGGTATAATCGATCCAAGCTGCAGTTGTCTCTATCGCCTGTATTCGGGCAGGATTGAGGGAGGAGAGGCTTGGACAAATACATATACAGTCAAAGAAGTGTCGCGTAGTAGTCGATAATATATTATCGATACCGGCTCTAGTGTTGTTCATCGATATCGATATAGTATTACGTCTTTGGTAACCTACATGTAAGGTATAGTGTGCCCTAACCAAGATTGTTCTTTTTTATACTTTTGAGTGATGAAGGATTAAAGAACAAGAAATGTGATCGTTCAAAGGTTATCATAATATCTAATATTTAGTAACCTTTTTCAAAATAACAGGACAAAATATCTATTTTTAATTGACTTAAAAAAAGGAGATTATCAATTCGACACGTATGTATGTATGTATTATTGGACTGCCAAACAATATTATATATTCAAATGATAATCTATTAGGACTTCCAAACAAATATACAACATTTTATAGGTGTATGTATGGTTGTAAGTATGTATATTTATCCACGCATTTCTCGGAAACTATTAATCGGATTGTGACTATACTGTTTAGTTTCGTACCCGAAGGGTGCCAAACAAGACTCCGCTGTCCGTCCGTGCGTCTGTCTATCAGTGGGCTGTATCTCATGAACGGTAATAGGTAGACAGCTGAAATTTTCAGAGAATATGTATTTCTATGAAAAAGAAAAATTAAAGGGGCCGCTCATACAAGAAACTTCTTTTTTTTTGTCATAGCAACGATAAGTTATTTAATATTGTACGGATCCCTCTGTGTGTGAGTCTGACTCTCACTTGGCTGGTATATTTATTTAAAATCGACTTGTAATTTTTTTTTTCTTACATTTACGAGGATTTGACCAAAGTTTTCAGATATTTTCCCTTTGACACAACCAACGCCCATAGCTCGTATCAATAAGCCAGCCCGACACACTTATTATTCCATATCTTAAAAACTATTGAACTGATTTTGATGAAACTTCCTCACAAAATTTCAGGCTTCCAAACTAATATACAAAATTTCATAGGTGTATGTTTGTCCACGCATTTCTCTGAAACTATTAATCGGATTGTGACATTTTTTTTATTGGTTTACATTTACTTCAACTCAGTGAGAGTATTATTAAAATCGGTTCAGTTGTTTTCAAGATATGGAATAAGTAATACGTGCGGTGGCTTGGCTTCAGCTTGGTCAAATTCTAAATAATACGAAATAAAAAAGTTGGTAATTGAAATAAAAAAGTAATTTAAAAAACTAAATCGACTTCAAAATACACAAAAAAAAAGTTTTTTTTTTTTTTATCGACTTCCAAATACACTAAAAAGAATGAAATAACTCTAATCTAACGCTGATTTGAAGTCAGCGAAAGAGCACGACGTATTCCAGTAAAAATATTTCGCTGACTTTAAGACAGTGTCAGATTAGAGTTATTTTTAATATTTTGTGAAGAAGTTTCATCAAAATCGGTTCAGTTTTTTTTCAAGATATGGAGTAATACGCGTGAAGGCCTGGCTTGATACGAGCTACGTTTTATTATGATTCTATAATATTATTTCAAGGGCTTGTTTTATACGTATAAATAAGCTCTTTCACTAGTAAAAAAAACTACTTCATAATACACAAAAAAATATGAAATAACTGTAAACTGAAAATATCTTAGTCACGAAAGAGCACGTCGTATATATTCAATTAAAACTATTATAGCTGACATCAAGACAGTTAGAGTTATTTTTTACTTTCGCACTGTTCCCTAAGTTGAAGTAAATATAAGGCATTAAAAAAAGAATGTTCACAATTCGATAAATAGTTTCGAAGAAATGCGTGGACTGTGGCCAAATATAAATCTATAAAATGTTGTATAGGTATTTGTTTGGAAGCCCTAATAGATTATCATTATGTGAATATAATGCAGTTCCAATAATATTACATACATAAATGTCGAATATATAATCTATTTTTTTATATCGACTCAAAATACAAATAAAATAACGTATGGTTAGGTATTTGTTCTAATTTCAAAATCCCTAATGTCACTTGGAACAACAGAACTGCAAGCGCTGAAAGGTATATCAACTTGCTAGTCGCCGGCCGAATCACAGAAATATAATATTACAAGTAAAGTAAAATCGAGGGGCGGGCGGCGGGCGGTCGGTGGGAGCGGTGCGAGCTACGGCACGCACACTTGCACCATGCACAGTCTGTTCACTCACACATTGATTTCCGGGCCACAGCGCGACAGCAATAGATTTGTTAAATACCTATCTTTCAAATTTCTTGCAGCCATCCTTTCATCTTAAGACCACCCTTGACGCCGTGATCGGCTCGACTTGTGCTCTGGTCGCCTAGCGTAGGACCCACCCTCTCATCGTAATTTTGGACAGTCCCAATCTAAGATCCTCAATTTTATCATTCCCTGTTAACCTTTTGTGTTTACTTCCTTGTTGTGTCGCACATGCGTACTACAATCAAGCTTATTGATCCAATCAGCTGATTTAACCTCCTGCACTTTATGAATTTTTGGTACATACGCGGATGACAACCTGTTGCCGCAATAGGTACGCATAACAAAATTTACGTCTATGAAAATCATAAATGAAATATTTTATATTTATAAAACAGAATTTAATGAAAAAATATTTTAAACAATCTTCGAAATATATTAAGAATCATTTCCATTATAAATTATAACATGATTTTTTATGGCCTGTAATTATTTAGTTTTTTTTAAATGATTCATTGATCATTATAAACTAAAATAAAACCTTATTACACATATGTAAAATAAGTATATTACTAGTGGCTCTGTGAGCTGTATACCTCCCGAGTCTCGATCATCCTCCGGACATCCCGCGGACAACCCGCCGATTTCTGGACAGATATATTAAAACACTTTTGTCCATAATGAAGGTGCAGATCGATTCTATTATATTTATAAGATCGAAATGTTCAAGCCATATTTGTTTAAAATACTATAATACATTCTTAGAGAAAAATCCATTATTTTAGTTTAGTAGATAAGGATGTCCGAGGTGACAAACATACATAGTCAGTGAGATTCATAATTCTACCGTATCGGTGTTAAAATGTTTGTTTTATTGCTTAAAAAAATTGCACAGCAGATCCAATCAGCTGAAAGAAACTCCTACCAGTTTATGAGTTTTTGGTATTGACGCGGACACCTGTGTAATGTTAGTTTCGTTGCAACATTTGAACGATACTAAAATTGGGAGAAAGACCTCTCGGGATCTTATAACAGGTATATCTTACTGAAATCGTACGTGGCGTCTCCACCAAACCTCCTGGGCGACTTCTCGAGGGATAGAGAAAGCACGGGGTAATACTACTATGTTAACATACTTGTAGGTAACTAGACTTTTCGATCGCTCAGTGTCTGTAAGTTCCTCGATTTCATGTTACTCTGGTACCCTATCGTGTTTTTACTTCCTTGTTCTGTCAAAAATCGCACATGCGTACAGCAGAACTTATTCAATCAGCTGAGTGAAACTCCTATTACTTCATGAATTTTTGGTACGTACGCGAATGAAAACCTGTAGCCGCAATACGCATCAACATTTAACGGTTATAAAAAAATTATAATATTACTTATCACCCTTTTATACATGCGAAAATAGTCTTTCATCTTTTCTCTAATCTAAAAAACTAATCTTTCAAAATTAGTTGGAAACAGTTTTTAACAAAATAATAAAATGTTGCTTTCAAAAGTAAGAAAAACAATTGAAAAAATATATTTAATCTGAAACTAGAATGTTATATAGCATTTATCGGAAAATATTAGCATGTCATGTGCGGAACGACGAGCGTAATTAGAAACTCAATACGGTTAATAAATATATTGTATTCTCTATTTCTCAATGAAAATAATAAATCAGGATGAGAGCAAATTAGGTAGTAGATGTATATATTAGCTTATTTTAAAGACGTCAAAGTAAGGTTAATTAATGATTTAGTGATAGTGCTATTGGAAGACGATTGACGATAGAAAATGTCCAAGACATTAAAAAATGTATCCGATTGTAAAACAAAATTTGTATCCACCCAAACCTTACAAATGCTACATATTAGGAAAAACGAATGCGGTCGTGTTTTAAATGGAAATAAAATTAAAGTTTTAAAGTTTTCTACGATCTATGTTAGCCTAGTTCTACAAATTATTGCTTGCTTATTATTTGCATATAATAATTGAGAAATAATTATACCACGTGGTACTGGTATTGCACGCATGCGTACATACATCCCACGTGCGTGATCCATTTGTAACATGCGCAGTATATTCTACCACGAAGAAAATGCCCCTTATGAGTAACAGTATAAGGTTGTTAATATTATCATGGAACATGTATGGAGGCTTTAGCCTCCAAAGCACTTCTGATATCCTAGTAGTGATGACGGTAGAATCCCGTCGTTCATCGTGCATAAAGCTTCCAAAAGTATCAATCATCCTAAAGAGAAAAAACTGTTCATATTGTCTTTAGGAATTGATGATAGAAAATGCGATATGAATTTTCTTTTTTCAACATTAGTGTTTGCCCGCGATCTCTTACCCTGGGACCGAAGGTTGTAATTGTAAGCATATAATAAGTTTAACTGGTGCGGAGATGAACTTAATTTGATTTGTTACTTGATCTTGGTGTCGTTTCGTCCAGGGTCTTATTTTGTTTGTAATTTGGAAGTAAATTCTCAGATTAAGGAAAACATATATTTGTAGGTTTCCAGAAGAGACCGATTTTTCTTCTACACGCGGCTCTTATGATCCCCAACGTGTCGGTGACTCCAACCCTAGACGAGATCCAGGAGGTCCTGGTGTTGGCTGGGAAACATATATCTGGACTGTCCAAAGGAGTCGCTCAGTGGACTGGAGGGAAGACCTCAAAAGTATGTTACCTGTTAAAAAGTAAAACAAATGGTCCGATATAACAAAATTATAAATATGTACTAATGAAATCAGTTTGTTCTCATACTATACTTACTAACGATATAAAAATCATTTCAGGAGAATGTAAATATATGCTTCGATCCGTAACGTAAGCAGTATGAGCACGTACAAATGTAACAAAACTAGCCACCAACATAGCGTTAAAACTAAATTGAAGTCTACATGTAAATAGAAAAGTTTTAATTGAATCGAGTTCCCATTCCAGGACTAAAGTGTAAATATTGAAATAATAATTTAATCTTTTTACTTTCCTCCAACTTGTGTTGTTAATTGTATTGTGATGTTCTATATACTCGCACTATTCACTTGTGATTTTGACTGTGTCTCTGTCTGACAACACCATAACTGTTCGTTTCACGCTTATAACTCCATTATTTTCATTTGCTAAACACTCGACGTTGCTTCGATTTATATTCACAAATCCTCTCCTTTGCGTTGCTATATCCATTCCTACCCCCGCATGAACTCTCTAGGTGAGCTGGAAGAAACTTGCTGGCCCCCAATCACACCAGCTGTTAGACGTAGTCACCAAGCTTGACGAACAGGGGCAAGCTGTGGTGGCAACAAACGCGAATACGGCGCAAAAATCTGTGAAGGTCGTAGAGACGGCGAAAGCAAAGCGGAAGAAGCACTACCGGCTGGAGTCAGAGGAAAAGCCATCGTTCCCGTTCCAGCAGAAAAACTTCTACACCTACGTGATGGAGAACAAGGAGATCATAAAGACGCTATCCTCGCTTTCAATGTGCACACAGAACATCAAAACGGTATTTATTTAGTGTGTATTATAAATTTCTTAACCAAAAGCCCACAAAGCCCGGAAGCTTATTGTATCTAAAGTGCAGCTGCAGCTGCCAGAAAACTCTGGTAGATGCTTAGCGACAGTTTTCAAACTTCAAGTTGGTAAACGGGCGGGTCACTTAGAAATACCTAACCATGTGTTTTTGACCGACTTCAAAAAACTGTACGCTATTTATATATTTTTTGTACACCTAATGCAGCAAACAAGCATACGGCCCGCCTGATGGTTACAGTAGCCTATGGACGCTTGCAACACCGGGGGTACCAATCAAGGGTTGTCGACCCTGCAAACATTTCTTCACATTTCACTCAACTCACAAAATTTATTTTCTATTTGGAATTCTGGTTTAGACTCTTCAAGTGTCATAATGTGCTGGTAATATTGCACATATTTTCGCTAAATCGGCATATGCGCTGCTATTTATACCAAGTTGACATGCGCTATTCAAACTATTTGATTGGTGGATACTGCGCATGTACAAAAAAGGCATAAGGTTCATTTTGACAGTCATGTAGGCGAGATAATTCCGGATACCAGCAACCTCTATCAATTAATGGGATCCTGGTCTAGATGCGGCTAAAAACTCACGCTCGAGCTTCGGAATAAACGTGTCGCGTGTAATTTCTTGCGGGCAACTGAAATAAATGAAGCATTAAAATTTAACTGAATGTAAAATATGAATTAAATCTTTATCCGAACTTAACACGCGGGATTCTTTTGGAATTTTACACTGGAGAAAAAAGTAACATAAAAACATAATTTGAACTTATATTATTCATGCAAATTATCAATCAATGTATATAGATAGATAGATATAAGCGCCGATTCCACAGAGAGGGTTAGAATTCTGCGTTCAGAGTTCTGCGTTTCGCGTTCACTGTAATCTATGCGGCGCCTTCAAAAGTTAAAAAAAGTGTATTACGTGTGATCAGTAGCGAATATTGCATAACTCAAGACTACTTGCTGTGTGCTCTAGAAATCTCTCTGTTGGATCGGCGCCTAAAAAGTTTACCAACGACGTTTGTGTAACCCTTGTGTAACTATGGATACCAAGTTGACATGCGCTATTAGAACCATTTCATTGGTGGAGATTGCGCATGTACAAAATGTTAAGGTTCAATTCAACAAAACAAACCTCTTTCAATTAATGCGATCCTGGTATAGATGCGGCTAAAAAATCACGCTCGAGCTTTTGAATAACCCTGTTGCGTGTGATTTTGTGCTGGAAAGCAATGGCTCAATCAAGCAAAAATAATATATATCTAATATTATATGGAATGAAGAAATATTTACAATTACAAATTCATACATGAATATTATAAATTTAAATACCTAATACAAATACAATATATTTATAGAAATATTGCTCGAAGTTTTGCCAAATTCAAATGTAATTGGAAATAATCCAGAAATCCTTTACTTGTAAGTTTTATCATATTATATTAAGGTGTGGAACTTACTTCAGGAGTATGTGTTTCTTAATATCTAGATGTATTTTAAGGGCAGAATGAAAAGACTATTTCGTCCTCGTAATATTAATGTATCGGGTCTATTCGTGCACAGATTATTTTATCAAAATATGATTTTTGACTAACCTCGATGAATAAACCCAATACATTAATATCACAAATTCACAATTAATTAAGTTCGCGGAAGCTATGATTAGTAGTATTTAACTAATCATAAAATAGTACTATTTGTCCTCGGCCTCGTAATGTCTCCTATTTAACAAAAAACAAAAGTTGCCAGTAAAAAAAAATATTTATTATGTTAACTCCAGACTGTTATAAAAACACGAATAGTATAATGGGCAATGTTATTTTCTCTAATAAATTTCAGGTTTCAGTAACCTCTTTCAATTTATGAGATCCTGGTATAGATGCGGCTAAAAAACTCACGCTAGAGTTTTGAGAATAACAGTTGCATATTATTTTGTACGGGCGAGCAACACAAAAATATTTTTTTACTTTTACGTTACTTTAGGATACTTAGCTATATTAAATTAAACTACAGCGTGTAAGGGACATCGCCGCACAAACGGATACCATGGGTCCAGGACATGATTCTGGATTCCCCCATGTTGGAATTTTTCGTCGGCTTTTCACAATTTTTTTAAATTTTTTTTTGAGTTTTTTTTACTTTAGACTGTTCATAATAGTTATTCTTACCTAACCCAAAGAGATTTAAAATAAATAAGTTATTAATTCATTATTTTCACTAAAAGTAGCAATGTAAATAAAACTAGAAACGGTGTCTTATGGCGATATTCGCCTGCAGTCAGCGACATACTACGTAGGCACAATGTTATCGCGCGTTTAAATCGCGGTGTTCACAATACATTGCGCGCTCGAAAATGACAATTTCTATAACCGATCATTAGCGAGGTGAATGACTTTCACAATTTGATTAGTGGCATTAGGTGTAGCTTTTTCGCGAAGTTTCTAAGAGAGGTAGAGCATAGCGTTTATTCGCTCAAAGAGCAGCTCGACTGGGGATGTACCTCCACCTTACAGAATACCGCAGCCAAATAACTTTATGTTGTGTAAAGTTGTGTTCCTGCGCGTGAGTAAGGTCGCCAGAGCTCATTGGGGAGGGGGGAAAGGTCGGTAACGCGTGAGCGATGCTTCGTGTGTTGCAAGCGTCCATATGGCTACGGTAACCGCTTACCATCAGGCGGGCCGTATGCTTGTTTACCGACTTAGTCGTATAAAAAAAAAAAAAAAAAAAAGTTTGCGTTACCATGCGAAATACACCCTGTATAATTAATACGATATAAATGATAATACATATAAACAACAAAGTACAAATGGGCCCCATCTAAGCAATACCAGAATATAAGCGGTAGAAAACCAGGGTTGATCTTCCGTTGGAGTCAGTTGATACGGGTACGCAAATCGGTTCCCATCATAGATTTAGAATTTTCTACTACCGTTGGGTTCCCATAATAAAACGAAATAATTAAATCGACTTAGATAATGCTCAGTACTATTCTGTGATAATAGTAATAAGCTATTTAGTTGAAAAATTCTAGTTAGTCGGTCAGTAAGAAATCAAAAAATATTAGACATATTTTTCTATTAGTGTCCAATATTTTTTGATAATCTAAGTGACGGACTAATTTGAATCGTTATTTTCTACTCAGGAAACAGTCAATATCAGTATATGGTAACAAAAGTATAATACTATAGTTATACTATAGTTAATAATAAGAAGTTTTCTTCCGCGGACGCTCCGTCTGTGGAATGAGCTCCCCGCCGTGGTTTTCCCAATGGAGTACAGCATGGGGTTCTTCAAGAAGGGTGTGAAGTGGTTTCTTCAGGGTTGGCAACGCGCGAGTGATACCCCTGTTGTTGCAAGCGTCCATAGGCTACGGTAACCGCTTACTATCAGGCGGGCCGTATGCTTGTTTGCCACCTTTATGCTATAAAAAAAAATACAATATTATTCTGGTATTGAAAATATGTAGCCAAGTATCTACCGGTATTTTCCGACAGTTGTAGTTGAGAACCAGTTGTCATCATGGCTTTGAAAAAATGGGCAAGCTATTGGTGACCCCTGATATGAGCTAAGAGATTCAAAAACTACTTTCTATATGATTTGTGTTTATCTAGGAGCTGAACACTTTAGTCAAGCGCTGGCGGCCGTATCACTACCTATGGAAATGTGAGAAGACTTTGCGACAACTCCTTGCATGGAACCTTAACGATTTTGAACTCTCCCTCAAGAGGCATAGTGAACTCGAGACGAAGTTGGCAACGGAGCCTGATGTGCTCGTTATCGGACACTGTCTTGCCGTTTCTACTGAGAAACTGAAGCTGGGGCTCACTACTGAATTGAAAAGTAAATGTCACTGTGTTTATTAACTTAAGTTGCAATTAATAAGTAAATTAATCAAAGTATAAGCAGTTGTAAGAGCACAAAATTTATGGAGGGCGCCTCTGAAAATACGCCTCACACTAAAACCGTATTAGAAATAAGCGAACTTATTTCTAAATGTTAGATCAAACTTGGCGATCTACCAAAAACGGGATAAGCACCTCAGATTACCCTTTGAGTACTTGTGGAGTTGATAAATAAAATAAACTTACGCACGTTATGAGGCCGACAGACGGTGTAGACTCACCCAGCTTGACTTTCTTTAAGTTTAAACTAAAACGTCTCGTCGAAGAATTTTAAATCTTTAGTTGATTTATTCATTATTTTAATTAAGAAATTATAATAACTGATATTTAAATGTATATATCAGGTGATATGTAACCTAATCAAATAGCCAAAATAAAAACATTAAATATTAATTTTATTGTTTTATTCTAGACGGCACGCATAGGATAAGTCAAGCAATGCGTAAGAAGTACAAAAGAGAAATGGACTACGTTTACGCGATTATGAACGATTTAGAACGCAAACTTGAAAGGCCTATCCGGGACCTGGATGATGTCAGAACTGTGATGGAGACCCTCAAGAAGATTAGGGAACAAGAAGTCGACATGGAACTCAAAATTGATCCAGTTGAGGTAAGTAGCCGATTTCGAATGGATTAAGCATAATAGGATATTTATCAATATTTTGAGTGTGACGTAAAGCAAGCAACTAAGGCCTGAGATTTAACATTATGTATGCCTTATCTTTTAATTGAAATTAAGGAAGCCAGACAGCAGGTACGTAAATAAATTGTGTGTGTGAAAGGGGTGAGTATGTAATAAGAGTATAAATGTGTAACTTTTTTATGTTCTACACTTTTTACGCGGTGAAGCTTTTTCAATCTGAACTACAAAACATTTTGTCTGAGAGAAAAAAATAAAAGTGAAATGAGAATTTATTTAAATAAATGTGTATTTTCGGAGAAATGTGGTTTTCACAATACGAACCAAATTATCTTTGTCTTAAGTTGCTAGAAGTTATCTAAAATATTATTTTATATTTGCCTTGACCATTTTTTATATAAAATCTATCATCCCGCGTAAAGTTTGACGAGATGGAACAGATCTCGCAGAGAACTAACTAACCCTTAATACAAAACATGGTTTAAAGTAAAACCAGGTTTTGCTTTAAACCATGTTTTGTAATAAGGGTGACTATGTTTAGTGATGGAGAATTATTAGCTCCTAGCATTCTGACAAGCAATAAGAGGTTTGATAACTTCTAGCAACGTGTGATCAAGATTGTCATACATCTTGTTCATATTGTGATGAAGAAGCAAAATATCGAAATAAAAAACTTAATTGTATAAATGTTTATTCATACAATAGTTTTATAATTATAATCACACGTAAAATGGATTAGCCTTACCTTACACATTTCGATTTATTGTAACTTTATTTAGAATTAATTCGTTTCTTGAACATAATTCAATTACTAACTTTATAATCGAATTGTTTATACCACATCTTTAGAACTTTTTAATCCCGAGTGTCACCGAATTATGTGCCAGTTATCGAAAAAAATATTAGTCGCTCAATTGACTTATTATCAAATTGATAGTTTGTATTATTTAGGTTTTAGAATGTATATGTTTAGTTTAATTGTTTCCGTGTTGTTTAGTGTTGTGTTTTAGTTTGTTTGTTTAATAAATATAATATTTGGTTTCGTGGGGTTTTTTTTTTTTTTTTTTTTTTTTGTTCCGTATTTTAGGCGTCTCATGGTTTTGAAATCACGTGACATTGGCGAAGTTGTGGTGGCATTTCCGCAAAAGCCATAAATAAGAATTGAATTGAATTGATAGTTTAGTTTGACGGATCCGCCATTTTATCGCAATCAAATTTTGAAAATAAAAGTTATATTTACAAAAGATTAACAAATCCACTGTAATTCTATAGATATAAATATGATACATTACTCGAGGAACACGGGCCATATTATGATTACATTTTCAAAGTTTAAGCGCTCGATCAGCATTCGATCTTAATAAAACGAAAAATAATTGTAGGAAGCCTTCAACATCATAACTCGTTACGAGCTATACGTAAGCAAGGAGGACTTGGAACAAGTGGACAACCTCCGCTACTCGTGGCAGCAGTTGCAGGCCACTGCGCTGGCTTCCCACGTCCAGCTCCTGATGATGCAGCCGCAGCTTGAAGATGACCTGAACAGCAACCTGGATAGGTTCAGGGAAGATAACACGGACTATTGCCATGAGTACAGGCACGCTGGTCCTATGCAGTCGGGCTTGAGTCCTCGGGAGGCGTCAGATAGGCTGATTCTGTTCCAGGTATGTTGTTTTTACGTTTATTATTACCATTTAACTTAGGGAGTGTTTTATATTAGATGAACCTTGCCCTTAAGTGTAGGAATACTTTTTGGTAAATATGAAAGACTGACCTACTATGGGATCAACAATGAATTTTTTTTGATCTTTTACATTATAAATCTTATGTTTGCATCTATCTCCAATATACAATTTTATACAATCTTATCACAATTATTTAATAGTCAGCCTATATATTTTGGGAGAGATTTGTTTTTGATTCGCCTTTTCGCCAAATTACCTTTTGTGAGTACTTAAAGAGAAAATAAACCTTTTCTATCTATATATATAAAATTCAAAGTCCTGACTGACTGACTGACTGATTGACTGATATATCAACGCACAGCCTAAACCGCTGGTCCTAGAGATATGAAATTTAGAGGGTATATTCTTTGTGAAGAGTAGGTATCCACTAAGAAAGGGTTTTTCGAAATACCACCCCTAAGGGGGTAAAATAAGGGATGAAAGTTTGTATGAAAGTCCGTCAGTTTCGAAGTTAGGATCTTCAAATTTTGTGTTAAGGCTGAAGATTAAAAATTACTTTATACGTGTCTCAGCGTTTTTAATAATTCCACCCTCGAAGCGGGATGAAGTTGTTTTGTTTTCTTTTATTGTTGTAGTAAAATATGTCATTTGTTTCCTGTAGGCCACGCGGGCGAAGCCGCAAGCAGGTGCTAGTTTATTATAATATTACCGACAATATTTTATTTCAGAATCGCTTTGACGGTATGTGGCGTAAACTGCAGACCTATCAGAATGGTGAAGAACTCTTCGGTCTTCCACACACCGAGTACCCTGAACTGGCCCAGATCCGTAAGGAGTTGAATCTATTGCAGAAGCTGTACAAACTGTACAATGACGTCATCGACCGTGTTAGTAGTTACTACGACATACCGTGGGGAGAAGTCAACATTGAGGAGATTAACAATGAGCTGATGGAGTTCCAGAACAGATGTAGGAAGCTGCCAAAGGGGTACGTGTTAGATATTAAGTTCGCAGGCAAGTTGGCATCTCTGACAATGAAAAGCAGATTATGCTGTCGAAGAAAACTTATTAAATAATGAAGGCGATTTTATGAGCTCCGCAAGAAAATAAATATGTTACAGGCACTTTAGAATTGAAAAATGAATAGTAAGACCTATTGCAAAAACCTAACCTATCAAATGAGATTAGTCAAAGGCTACGCCAATTATGAAGGCAAGTTAGTAGGTAACTGCGTTGTACCTTGTATCTCAATGCGATTGTCTTTTTACTCAGTTGGAATTCTATTTTTACCCGACTACGAGAAGCTATAAAGAGGGTTGTGATGTTGTCTTACTCCCTTACTCATAAAACGTTATTTAACTAATAAGCTGATTAAGTGGTCACCTAAATAACGTCATATTGTTTGACAATGACAGCAAGGTGACGTTATTTATTTGACCATTTATTCAGTAGATTTAGTTAAATAGCGTTTATGAGTAAGGCCGTTAGTGTATTGGACGCGCGTCGCATCCGCGAGCCAAGGGTTAATATTGTTTTTAAATTTTAACTTTGAGAAATTAGTTCTGCTAGCTGGACTGTTACAATGTTGAAAATTTACTACAAATCTGCGGAACATGTCCCTCAGCAACTCTACTTGAAATGTCCCATTAAAATGTACAAAAAATCTCCGTAATTGTTGCGGGGCATGTTGCCGGACACGGCGAAGTTGCAGCGTCACGTAAATTGAGCATTGCGCGTCATGTTGGGGGACATTTTGTCCTCTAGTGTATTTGACGCTTAAATGTCAATGTTGCATCAAATAGTGAAGACGACAGAAAATGACTTCAAAATGTAACCGTAAAGGGATTCCCACAATACTTTTAGAGCGCGCTCCAAATGTATCGTGGGAAACCCTTTACGCTATACAAATAAGTTAATGATAAATGGTTAAATTAAGTTCCTAGACACTGGTGAATGATGAAGTTCCTAGACAATGGTGAATGATGAAGTTCCTAGACAATGGTGAATGATACATTATTATTTGATGATTTTCAATGTCTTATAGTGAATCTTTATAGGAAATGTCTTCGTCTGAGCCCGTACATGTATTTCCCTGCGGTATTCAGTGCACTCTGGTTCTCTAATGTCTTTGTAGTAGCTTGTTACCGTTGTTGTCGTTTTCACAATAAGGCCGCATGGGTAGGCTGTTCTCGTGTGGCTGCTGACCTGCATAGCACTGTCAAGAATAGCATACTTTCCTAAATATCCGCAACTACCTCATTATAATAGTCTTGTTTTTTCCTTCCAGTTGAGTCCTTGAGATTCCTATCTCATTCGAGTTTGTTTGTCTATGAAATGATTTATTCTTGATTGGTAATTGTTCAGTTCTAAAAATAAAAGCTTTCTTTATCAAACTTCATCTTATATCATCCGGCTGGGTATTGTTTCGAAATTATCTCATTCCGATTTATTAATCGACTCGATCGAATCGAATCTTGTGTAAAGAAAATTTGAAATTGAATATTGAAAGTGCCTTGACATGGTACATATACCTATTTTCATTTCAGTTATAATGTGTTATAGCTTGTTTATTGTAACTGAAATGAAAATATAATATAAAACATTATTTTGCACATTTATCTGTTTGAATAGACTTCCATTTTGTGTATTATATTGTATTAGCTTTCCGCTCCATAGTGTTATCCAAAATTCCTTATTTTAGGAGTGGAATTCCCAAAAATTCTTTCTTAATTAATAAGAGTTTCTAGTTCCCCAGCAGTTTGGGCTGTGTGGCGTTGATAGGTCAGTCAGTCATGACAAGTCTTTACATAAATAAAAAAAACGCGTCTAAAAAATAAAAAAGTTAGTTATGTTGATGCTTCTGCTCATGTATGATGGGTAAGGTTTTTTCAAATAGTCTTGTTTTAAATTTTTTGTTGAAAAAGTAATAGATTTTATATTAAATGTGCCATTCTTCACTATAAACTATTTTAAAGAGAAATAACAATAAATTACGTTTAATGAATCTGACTTTTGGACGACAACCTTTTGCTGTGTTGCAACGATAGATAAAAATAATTGGTGCGCTGTACGAAATAAACAAACTTTTAATCTGCTTCCTAAGGTAAGTTTGTTACAATTATGTTATTAAAAATATATCTTTTTACAAACTTCAACAATTAGCAATAAAATAGGTCACAACACAACTGAGGAGAGGATCTAAAACTTATGATAATGAAAAGACCTAATATAATAAATTAATCTAGGTAAATAATTAAATGTAGATTAATGACAAAACAAAAAAGTCGCTTTAATGCCAGTAATTTTTCTTGCCTTATTCGCTCGACTGTTGTAGTCAGTTCGACGTTCTTCGCGGCGGGTTGATTGTGTAGTAAACCTCTTGAACTTGAAATTGAAGCCATTGACGGCGCCTCGACTGCTAATTTTCCTTCCGTGCGCATGTGAGAAAGGGATAGCAATCACGCTACCCTCAGTCCTCTACAGGGATACGGTTACCCTGGAAACGCATGTCAGTGTGGAATCCATATTACATCCTTGCTCGATCTGAGCTCCTGGTATTCCGAGTCTCAACTCATTGATTCATTGGGTTCGTAGCTGTGAACAGATTGAGTGAAAATATGCATTCATATACTATGTGTTAATTTCGAAAAATATTTCGTTTTATGTTATGTGCTGTATCAATGAAAATCACAAATATATGATAAATATCGGACGATGTCTTTTCTATTTCAATATTATCCTTTTTTATAGCCAAGGGTCAAGTCAAGTCAAGGCAAGGTTCTAAGTGACTTCAAATCCATCTATTTTCATAACAACCATTATTGTATGACGTTTCGATGACTTAAAATATAATTATGCAAATATTATTTTATTAATAAGTAATGCAAAGATTGTATAATATACAGAATAGGTACGTATTAGTTTTAAATTCAGAAACAGTACTCAATTTATACTGAGCTTTTTGATACTATTCCTAGATGGTTACTTCTTGTGACAAAATAACCTCTTCGTAAGGTCTGAAATTTACCAGAATTTCAGACCTACCCATCTAACCGATTGAATTTTAAGCGTGTCGGCGACATTCACGGATTATTATGATGCTTCAAGGATATACTGATTATATACTGATCATCCTGATACCGAAACATTCAAACTTCAGCAGTATTGGAACGAAAACATTGTTGTCGTAGCTGATTATGTTGTACGTTTGATTTCAGCATCCGAAATGGTATGACATTTTGTAATCAAAAAATAAAAAATTATAATTAATTTATAATTATAAACGACTTTAAAAAAATATTGGTTAAATCCCGACTGAAGAATTCTTAACAAATTTATATAGGGATCGATATTGATATTATGATAGGGCTAATACTACGGTTATACTACTTGGTAGAACTATATTTAAGCCGGCTTTTGACTATGGGATATAATCAAGAATCTTATATATTAGATGGATACTGCGTTTCGAACTGTCAATTGAGGATGAAAAATTTCACCTTCAATGACGTCACGTATGTATTTCTTTCTCTCTCTTAACAGTGACAACACTGTTAGCTAATTCGGGACAAACTTGGGACATATACATATTATATTGACGGGCCAGTCCAGTTGGTGTGGTTGGTTAAAATTCCAACTATTACGCCGCAGGTCGTGGATTCGATTATCCACGATCTGCGGCGATAAATATATATGCGATAATTATATTCGACCCAGGACATGCATTTGTGTGCAACATGTATATAGTATTATGTTGTATATCAGTTATCTCATATCTGGTCTCCATAGCACAAGCTCTGCTTAGTTTGGGATCAGTCAGATAGCTGTGTGTGAAGAATGTCTCATTTTTCCTTGTGTCAGGTATTTTTACTAGGAATACTTTCCTATGTGAGTTGGTCCCACTAGGACCAATCCGTTCTGGCAGGGCAGCTCAATAAATGTCTGTAGCTTCATTAAATTATATACGTATACAGCCTAGCCCAGGTGTATTCAGCTCATTTGCAGTTTGCGGACCATGACGCACGAAAGTTTGGATGTTTGTCACACCACAATCACGCCCATGCTGCAACGGCTGAACGGATTTGGATGTAATTTTGCACACAGAGTTAGAATATGTCCTTTATTAACACATGGGATAATTTAATCCCGGGAAAACCATAAATCCCTCGGGAACGAATGGGGATTGGAGTCAGCTACTACTAAAACTGCAATGAACTTCACTAGAGTTCTATTAGCATTAAGATTTCAAGCGGGTCACGGGACGAGTCAATGGATGGCTTTCTTGACTAGTCTGATCTTCAAAAAGGGTGTGAAGAGATTTCTGCAGGGTCGGCAACGCGCGAATGATACCCCTGGTGTTGCAAGTGTCCATAGGCTACGGTATCCGCTTACCATCAGGCGGGCCGTATGCTTGTTTGCCACCTTAGTGGTATAAAAAAAAAAAGGTATTCACGTGTTTAATCACTTTAATATCAATGAAGTTCACTGCCATTGACTTACGCGATAGCCCGCAGGTTTCAAGGTGATTAAGAAAAAAACTCTCAATTGATATAAAAGAAATTATAATTAACATTGTACAAATATGTACATATATCAAGTATACTAATACAATATAATTACTATTTACTAGGTAATAATATTATAAAGAGGTAAAGTTTCTTCAGATCTTCAGATCCACTGATCTGATTCTAAAAATTAATTGTAGTGAAATAATTTCCAATAAGAAGCGAGTCTATACACATGATAATACATTATCCTATTATATTATTATAATGTTCTTCTTTAAAATGCAGGCTACATATCTTTGCAGTCTCGTAAAATTTTTGTTTAAGGCATACGCCTTATATCCATAGACCAGGTATTTAGCCATAGCCACCTTCTTTTTGGATCTTTGGGAAACCTGAAAATAAATAAAATAAATATTACTTAAGTACATACACACCCAAAATAGAATTGGACAAGTGCGAGTCTGAGTCTGACTCGCTTACAAAGATTCCAATCTCCCTCAGATAGACATATGTTTCTTGATTTGGGCCATAACTGTTATAAAAACCAGACCTCATAACTAAGCTAAACTAAAAAAAAAAAATCGTTTCCTAACGAAATCGTTTCGTAAGTATGTTTATAATAGTATGTTATTTCACCAGAAAAAAAATTGCGACTATACTCGTCGTCACTTAATGTAAAGCTTAGCCAGGAGGGGCACCATAAGGTTTTCTTTTAACCTTTTTGGTTCGGAACCCTAAAAAAATATGGTCACTTCAGTCCTATTGTTTACATATTATGAGTATAAAATAAATTGTTTAAGAATGTTACTTTATCTTAATAAAACAGTAATGAGGAAAGAGAACTGGTTATGAGAATGTTTGCATAGTTATAAAATATGATTGGAACTATGATTCGAGCCCTAGAATGCGAAATTATTTCAACTTGTTTGTATATGTTTAATATCGTAATAAAACACTCACCCATGCCATTTAATAGTTGTATTTGGATTCCAAACACTTTTGCAATGTCTGACCACGCAATACATACTTCAGAAGACACAATTTCACAATCGATGTTCAGAAAATCTCCAACAATAAATCGAAGTGTAATAAAAATATTTGAAAGATCTGCCATTTTCAGAACCAGTGTTGCCAAAGTATTGACATTACATTTTGGAATCAGTTTAAGGAAATTTAATTGTTTTGATAGACTTTGGTTATGATTAAAAAAAGTTGTTTAATTTAAACTAACCATTCGTTTACACTAATCCGTTTATTTACTTAAATCGTAATGTAGTAAAACACAGAAAATAAAAAAATCCTAAAAGATGTTCTCTTATTTATTACCCTTATTGGGAATTTAAGTATGTGATATAGTAACTGGATTGAAGATAGAGTGAGATAAAAATACATATTATTTATCTTTTTTTAAGTTTTAGGGGTGAAATTTTTCATCCTCAGTTGACAGTTCCAGGTGCATTATCCATATAATATATAAGATTCTTGGATATAATATACAGGGTGTTGTTTTGGTCGGCGACAAGCGACCCAGGAGCGGTAGTACAAAATATATATTCCCCAAAAATGGACTTAATTCCATTAAATACTGTAAATATGTTGAGAAATACCTTATTCAATTTGAAATAAAATTACCGCAAAGTATGGTTACTAGGCACGTGCACAGTCTATAGCTAGGGGCAAGCCGCCATCGGCCCACCCCTTTACTCCCTCGTACTCCCGTTGAGTATTATGTCTACACTTTAGCTTATTACATGATTTTCAAAATTATATTTTTTTTATTTTTATTATTAAAAAAAAATAAAGTATTTTTTTTATATTTTTTTTGGCACCAGTATCATTTGTATTATCGACCCTGAGTCGCTCGTCGCTGACCAAAACAACGACCTGTATATTACATCCGAAATATATTATTTTATCGCTCGTCAAGTCGGCTTTTCACTATGGGATATAATATAATATAAATTACATCTTGAGATATAATATTTTATCGCTCTTCATACATTTTTGTATATATCTATATATTTTTAGAGGTCATTTGAAGGTGTACATTTTACCTCACGTCGTCGGCCACCGCACCTCCCCTTGCCTCGCCTTCAGTTGGAATGGTAACGTGTCAACTGATCACGTGTTTTGATTTTTTTTTTAATTTTTTTGTTAGCCAAAGATGCTAACTATAGGTAATTGAATTACGCAGTCCTTACCTACGCATTAAATTATGGAACATTCTATAAAATACTTTTATTCATCCTGTAGTAATTACAAAACTTTTCTACATCGAGTTCTTTAAAAAGCCGAAATTCACCATAATCTTCTCTTAGTCTGATATGATTCGATATCCAGAATCGACTTTTTTTTCTTTTCTTAATAATGATGCATGTAAATCGAATACTGCATCCTCGTCGTCTGATGAACTATCGTTGGGATAAAGCAAAACAGTTTCCATATTATCCATTTCAGAATTCAACCGTTTCGATAAAGAACGCGATGACACAGTGGTGACAAAAGCTGAACTGTTCCAAAATATATATCTTACAGTGTGAACAGCAATCGCGGAATGTAATATATAGCTCAAAATGTAATATATATTACATCCGATATTCAAAAGCCAGCTTTATACGGAATACGTTGCGTTGAAAAATGCCTGGAGATATAACACAAAACTACTAGTTTTGTGCTATATCTTCACGACTGTTGCATTAAAATATAAAGCTACATAGTTCTCATCAGTGAAATTTCCATATCCTAGCATTTTCAGGTGTCCTGGTTATTCAAACTCTAAACTCTGCGTTGCTTTAACATCATATCTATATGTATGAGGAGAGTGTCATTATGACGCGGTCACGGAATGAAAAATTATTTCTACCTTGTTCTTTGTTAACGAGGTTCAATTGATATCCTAGTTTTTTGATTAAAAAGGTGAGATTGGTCAAATGGTTAAATAGAAGTAATTATATTTATTAAGGATTTTATAATTGTTTTGCACGCCGATCTTAAATAACAATTCAACATATATTATGTTTCCTATCAATATTAATGTATGTTTCAATGGTTTCTTGTGGCTAAATCCATTTTTTATTACCTAGGCACAGGTATCTTAGATATACGTGCCAATATGCTTAGCACAAATACTACTATCTCTTTTTAGTGTATTGTCATATCGGGTAGATATCCATATTATTCTGGGCGTTGGAAAAAGACAGTATGCTTTTTCGGGATTTCAGCTAGGTGTTTCTATGAACTTTATGTAATTAGTCCTATGTGTAGTGGAAAATCACACATCCCTGTTATTCTTTGATATCCTGGTACTACCAGATACTCACTATACCTAGAATATGATATACAATGGTTACTCATCGGCTCCCTTATACATAGTTTATAAACATTTATTATTATTGTTCAATTGATTGAGTACCGTACTTATATTAGGTACTATAATAATAATTTGTTCGTTATTTTTAAAAACATCTAGATGGGGAAAAGGGAACATAACATAAGAATATTCGGAATGAAATCCTGATTTCGGATTTAGTTAAAATATAATACTATGCACCAAATTTTTTAACGTTTTCAACTCCCGCCAAATTATTATACGAGGTTTTCCATGCGATTGTCGTTCTGGCCAGAGCAATTATTTGATAAATAAAACAAATTATCATATTGTTATAGAATAACAAAATAAAAAGAGTTCAGGCAGAATAATTGAATTAGTACATAGTATTTTCTATTTCCATTTATCTAGATGAAGCATTTTTACATACATATTCACTGTTCGAGTTAAATACTGCCCACTTTCAGAGCATTAGTGATGATAACTCTTTTGATTCATACGTCGAATGTTATTTTTAAACTTGTAGAAAACAAATTATTCTGTGCCATTCTTTGTAATTCTTGATATCCTGGTAGTGTTACATACAGATATGTCGTAGCGAGGACATTTGCTTGCTCATTGTTGCTTGGGTTAAAAAAGATTGGTTAATTATACATCTTCGATAAATATGAACTTATATTTATGTCAACACGTAGTGATTAATTATACATCCTCAAACAGCGTGCTTCTGTGTGTATTTGACTGTGTGTGAGGGATGCAAGAGGGAGCAACGTAGAGAGGTAAACATTGGCAGGGGTAGGGGTAGCGCATGCGTACTATTTCTAGAAATTTCACACCTTTCCTACACGCTGAGTTCGCAAAAGCCTTCTCAGCGTTTCTGATGCCCTAGTATAATGGTAGGTATATTACATAGTTATATGATTATTCTATTGATATCGTCGATACATCAACATTGATATAAACAATCATACACATGTTGGGACTAAATGTTTTACAATAAATCGATGTGGTTTAAAGGTGAATGAAGAGATTTCGATTAAGGTATTTTTTTAGGTTTCTAATTTAGTAATTAGAATAAAATATTAAAGCCCTTAATTTATTATTATTTTATTTAAAAATAAGGTTTTGCCTTCTAAATATCCAAGTCTTCCTAAATCGCCGGTTGAGAGCTTGCTCGCTGATTTGTCCGCGTAAGGGTGCTAAGGCCAAAATCTTCTTGTCAATTAAAAAAAAAAACTTCCTAAGTTTTTAGAATTTACTTATATACTTTGTATTTTGAGCTTTTTTGCTTTATTTGGCATAAATAAAGTCCCACAAACTTGACCCGGTGGGCGAAAGAGGAACTAAAGGCGCCATTAGTCAAAGAGCATATAACCACTACGCTCATTGTTTGTTTGCTCCACCAAATGCGATAACAGCGACTCTTACCAGGCCAGATAAGTTTGTGGGATTGTAGAAATTTACGATTTGGATGTAAATAAAAAAAATACAGTCGCTACGTGCATTCAATAAGACGAAAAAAAGCAATTCAATTGTATAATTGGAGATTGGAGATTTCGAGATGACATATTTTTGAAACCTATGTTGGGTTTAATCATGCTGAACAACTTTTACCATGGTACCAACACAGAATTCATTTTATTTACTTTTTATATAAATGGTCAACCTTGCTCGACCAAAATGTATGAAAAGTATATTTTTTTCAGAATTCTGTATTCGTCCCATTACCATAGTGAAATGTGTTGAGCATCTAATCTAACATAAGTTTTGAAAATATGCCATATCGAAATCTCCACCCAGTATATACTAAAAACAACGCACAATTTGCTCTCGAGTGTAGTATATTTAAAACATTAACATATTTTATTATAAATTCGACATTCGCAACAGCTTTATTCCTAATCAACAAAACCTTTACTTTGGAGTATTAACTGCATCGCTGGATATTTATCAGCTTCAGGCTGACTGAAGTCTTATCCGAAAAGTAAAACACATGTATTCACGTAGAAATTAAAACGCTAACTGAGCTCAACCATGGGGATGCTCAAATGTACGGCACAAGCGTAGTACCTATATCATAAGTTATTGATTCGTTTATCCTACAAGTGCTCCTCAGACATATTAAGTCCTGGTACTTCACTGTATTGCTTGGTCGTGAGGTTTTTTTAATTTATTTTATTTATTACTACTTTTCTACACAGGTAATTTTTCTGAAAGGGATTTCTAGCCCAATTCAAAATATTCACATAACCCTCACGGTACATCATTTTGACACATGCTTTAGGGTTATGTAACTTCGGGCTGAATGGTTAAAATTTTAACCCAGGTTGACGCAAGTGGTCATAAGGCCTATTTTCATCAACCAGCTAAGAGATGCCTTACGCTTAGGAGACTACTAAAGCAACATACAATGATAGCTTTTCATACAAGTTTATCAATTTGACATTTGTTAGGAGTTTCCTAAGTTAGGCATTGATTGTTGAAAATGGGCAAAATACTAATAGTTTGGGAATTATTAAAGCAAGACGATATAGACCTAATTATTCGTTTCGGTTCACATTTATGTCCTGGTACCCGTATGTTTCGGTGTGATTTTAAAGACATTTCAAGTGAAGTCTCCTAATTATTCGGGGCCATCTTGTAATTAGAAGTATAAGGGCCAATTTCACCGCTCGTCTCCAGAATTGAGTTCACACTAACTGCGTTCAATATCAAGACTTGATCTCGATTAACATTAATCGCATTTCACAGAGGAAAATGCCACGAGTTTATGGTATTTTAGAACGGCAACAAAGTGTTGCGTTTTGTCCTTGCACCGAAACTAGACAAAGCTACTGCAATATTTGTATAAAAATACGTGTAACAAAACGCATTACGTCAGCTGTCAATATTATTGTCATGTCAACTTTGTAAAGTGTGGTTTCAAATCAATGTTTATATATTATTGTTCGTTTCGCGTGGTGATTATTGTTCTGAGTTATTCGTTTTAATTTGAGGAATTTTATAAGCTTTTCATCAGCATGTCTAAAAGAAAAAGAAACCCAGCGTTTCAACAAAATGAAAAGGTGTTATTGGTAGAGTTGGTCGAGATTCATTATAGCACAATAGAATCAAAGAAAACTGATGCTGTGAGTGTTCGGGCAAGGAATGACGAATGGCGCAATATAAGCACTGAATTTAACGCTTCGTCTGGATTGGACAGTAGTAAAAAATTGTTGGGAAAATCTGAAAAAAAAGGGCTATAAATCAAATTACGCAAGCAAATTATAACTTACTCGTAACAGGTAATTTAATCATTTGAAAAACTGTTCTCATTATAAAACTTTTACAAATTTGATAAGAATAACAAACCAAGTAGATGTGATATTGACAGATAGCGCGCGGAATGTTATGCTCTAATCGCGTTTAAGATCGCTAAACTGTCAAAATTGAGCGTTTAGTGTAACTGCGTTTAGCACTGAACTAGTTTTAAAACTGTCAGTGAAATGCAAAACCAAATCTTAATCTTAGATTAAAGCTAAAACGCCGTTTCTGTTCAGTTGAACGAATTTTATTTGATCGGTAATTTGGTCCTAAGGCGACGGACAAGTGGGTTGAATTTTCGTTTTATGGACTTAGCCAATGATGAGCTTACATTCGTGCTTTAGTGCTTGTTCTTAACATTTTATGTCTTAAATAGTATATTATGGATTAGTATAGTACAGAACTTCTAAATATTGTCTTTTCAAAAAAAACTTGAGATTTCGGTCGATACTCAATTATTTTTCAAGAACGTTGTCAACTGATTATAAAAACTAATATCAATATGGTCATGCGTATTGATTTTGCATTTCAACATTGTGTAGATCGCCCATAAACTTCATGGTACGTACTGTTTTGAGAGTTAACCAAATCACGCGAGTAACACAAATTTTATAAAAAATAATTACAATTATTCTCTTTGTGTCATTTCTTAAATGTGTTTGTTGAGGATGAGCAACGTTTAGGACGAGCTAAAAATTAAACCACGACTGCTAACAAGTAACAGAAAATTGAAACAAAACAATGACATGGAAAATCACACTATATATATATATTTTTTTTTTATACTACTTAGTTAGCAAACAAGCATACGGCCCGCCTGATGGTAAGCGGTTACCGCAGCCTATGGACGCTTGCATCACCAGGGGTGTTACTCGCGCGTTGCCGACCCTGCAGAAATCTCTTCACACCCTTTTTGAAGAACCCCATGCTGTACTCCATTGGGAAAACCACGGCAGGGAGCTCATTCCACAATCTGAGCGTCCGCGGAAGGAAGCTCCTTTGAGACCGCACAGTTCGAAACAATTTTGGTTCCAATATGTGGGAATGGACTTCCTGTCGATGGCGAGAGTTGCGATGGTAGAATGTAGCCGTGGGCATCATCTTAAACAATTCTTCAGAACACTGTCCGTTATACAATTTGAATATTCAAAGCCAAAAAGGTTAGCTCTACAATTTATAGGTCGCCAACAGTGTTGTATGCTGATATATACGTACAATCTTTTAGATTTATTAGGCAACACATTCAGTGTTACGTTTTTGGATATCTCTATTAATAATTGCTTCTGGGACAATGTCACTACTCATTTATTTATTTAATTAGGACAACCAGTAGTTTTTACATTAAAATAATATCTTAAAACTAGCTAAAATAGAAAATGAGATAAATGTACAATTTTTTTAAGGAGTCTCAGCATTCGTTATAAATTTTGGTAACATAAAAAAAGTATTTCAAAAGGCTGGAAACATGAGTCCATTATTTTAACGAATGATCATGAATGAAACAATGAGACTCATGTTCACTTGATTCACTTTCTGAGTAGTTCATATTAAAATCACAGTGTTAACACTTAAAAATGGTAGCTACAATATGCCCAACAAACTTGCTTAGAAAATATTACAAACTGAAACCAATTCTAGGTTTGCGTTTCGTAAAATTGCGTGAAAAGTGTCACTTTTTCTACAGTATGAAACTGTGTTTAGACGAAATGTTAACCTACCCTCTGTTTTTATATTCTGTCTGTCAATTTCTAATGCTCAAAGAACATTTAAAAGCGACTTTTTGCCGGGATCTTGCAGAATGGCGTTCTTTTTCATAAATTCGTGTTTTGAATTGTATTGCATATTATCGGTGGTATTTTATCCAATAAAAATCAATCCATGTGCACCAGTGCAGTGAAATGAAATGAATCATGTGTATCGTGACTTTTCAAGTTGTCTCAAGAAGTCCATGCAAAGTTTTAGTACCACCACCATTGTACTAAAACATGGCTTTTATGGACGGTGACGATGAAAAAAAAAATTATAAGTACATTTTTGCACGTTGTAGCGTAAATTCACTCCTAACGCCCAAGGGCGGTTAAATAAAAGTTGTTTGGAATCGTGTGACAAGGAGTTCATAAGTACTTTGTGCGTAAAAATAATGTATGCAGAAAATGTACTACTTAAGGCATGGAAAAGCGTGTAATACTTAATTGCGGGTTTAGGTCACACAGTGCTATAAAACATGTTCTAAAACTAAATGTATAAATAGTTACGAGGCAAAGAAGTTTGAAAAAATAAACAATGTGTAATGTGATCTTTGCTTTCTGCGTTTTTGGGGCGTATTATTTTAAAGTGGTATCCGCTAAACCACTATGAAATAACTAATACATAGACTTATTACAGTCTAATTTAAAGAATCTAGTTCAATTTCGTTGTCGCTTTCCCTATTACTCATTGCAGAAACGTCACGTTCTTGGGTTTCATGGTCTGGAAAGATTGATCAAACTTTGAGCTTTATTGGAGAATGATTTATGTTTATGGTATTTTTGTAAAAACGCATGGTTCAGATGTAATTAGGAAATAGTGTAAATGTATTCCCGTTCGTCACTTTTGTAAGAAAAAACCACGAATGTTCTCGTTGCTTTCTAAAATCCTTATTCCTAGATTCGGCTGCTTCCTAAAATAACTTTCCCACTGGAACAGTCCTAATTATGATGTACCATGCACTAAAATTGTTTGTACACTCTCAGGCATGTAATACCATTGATATAGTTGAATGTACAATGCACTCATCTGAAAATTCCTTGAACTTATCAGTGTTTATGCCCTGACTTATTGTTTGTTTTTCTTCTACTCCAGTAATACAACAGTAGTGGCTATTTCCAAATCTTCGGACTATTGAACATTGAATTGAAAATGATGTGACTGGCCTCAAAACCATCATAAATTGTGTACATTAGGTTCCAATGAACTTAATTATTTAATATGTTAATCAACTTTATATTAAGGTCTTCCGCTCATATTAAAGACCTCAACTTTCAGATGCACTAGGATGCATTTAACTTTAAATGAATTCTTCTATTTTATGATTTCCTGGTAGTGTACACTGCGAAAATGCATCACTGGCGACATGCGACGTTGCCGTTCAGTGCAAAGAGAACATGGCATGGTATTTGTGTATTTGGTCACTACCGCATATGTATGGTGAAGCCATTTTTTTTTAATTCGACTTTATATTTTTCATACTTTTTTTTCAAACTATCTATTCGGCAGTGATCACATATCTTAAATTAATTCTGTTATAAACGTTTCACTACAAGAATGCAATGGTAATTTGCTTATGGGTAGCTTGTAGTTGATACGAACTGTGGATCAGCTCGTGAACATTCCAGTCTATTTTCGTTGCTAAAGAAATCACTATCAATGGATATTTCTAAACAGTCTTCAGAAATAAATACTTATATTGGAATTGTCTCCAAATTAGATTATTAATTTTATTGTATTGTATTGTATTGTAGAATCGCGTTCGCCACACGTTCACCAGGTATTCACAACGCAGCAACGCGCGATCAGAACGCCACCGCCCGCCTGTAGGCGCTGCGCCGCACGGTGGATGGAAACAGCTATATGAGGGACATTGGGGATTTTTTTACAAATTCCATAAACAAAAAATACTTATCGATAGGTCTCGTTATTCTGATGAATAATTGTTATTTAACGTTTTTCCCTAAAAGTGATAGTTTGCCTGAAAAAAAATATTTTATGTTTTTGTTGTATGGAATGAGACAGAAACTGCTCGTTTTCGGCCAAGTCTTGAGAGGTCTTGCTTTCAAACTACTTGAGCCTTATTCTTTGGCTTGATGACTATAATCGTACACTATCAGCGGGCACACAACCTTGCCCCTTCGCGAGTTATAAGGATCCGAAAAATGAAAAAAAAAATGTCAGTAAAGGGCACTTTTTTATTTCTAATATCATAAATCATCATATATTTTAGCAAAATAATCTGTTACATAAAAATTTGAATGATTAAATAATGATATTAATTTCGAAACGTTGTTTATTTGTTTTTTGGTAACACATTTATTGAAGGGAGTACAGAAATAGGAATATTTTCAAAAGTAGAAATAAAAACATTCATTAAAAAAAAAACAGTTAATCACTATCACAATCTTCTTATCATATCTATGAATTACAATTCGGGTTCAATTGGAAGAGACTCCAAAAGCTCGACTGCTCTTGGTGAAAGAACCATTTTCCGTTGTTTGGCCATTCTTGGCCTTAGAGAAGTCTGTTTTGGATCAGACGACAATAGAACATTATGTAGGATATCTTCATTTGTCGCTATTCTACTTACTTTCCTTGAATAGTTCTCTCTATATTTACGAAAGTCCTTATTTCGAGTCTCTGTTACTTCTTCCGAGAGTTCCCCTATTGGTATAGGTCCTATTGGTATAAGTCCAAAATGTCCAATTATATCCGTATCATGCACTAACATCTTATGTACGCTAGAGAGCATGTAGTACCACGAATATAACTGGACATACAAACAAAGTGGCTGTATCTTCTACAAAATTGGGAGAATTTAGAAAGATCCACTCGCTCACCAGAAGCCACTGTCTGTAATATGATGTGGAACCTTTCTGTTAATTCTTCATCGACACCAGTGACGCGAGCTGATGTTTTTGCATCACTAAAAAACGCCTAGCTGTTTTGCCATAGTTAACGGTGCCTGCTCCTTGTTTGACAATGTCGACAAGCAAGCCGTTCTCATCTTTAAAGGCTTGCTGGATTTGTCGTTTTCTCTGTGCCATTTTCTCTTTATCATCACCCCTTGAGCTCCATTTTCTGAAGTCCAAACGGTAAGCTGAAACAATAAAAGACAATTTATTATTAAATAAATACGACTTCTACGAACATTTTTCGTTGCAGAATACATTACATGAAATAGTTATTAAATTATATTTAAAATTCTATACCTATATGAAGCAAACATTCCATGCACCGGATCCACGCATGTAATGAAGACAATCCGTATTGGTACATATCTTCAGTTTTTAGTTTGCGGTCAATATTTTCGAGCTTTTTCATTTCTGATGGTTTCGCCTTAGAAATGTCACACACAGCTGCTGAAGTTTCCGATATGTACGATGTAATATTTTCATCGATAATTGTCATTAGCAGTTGGTGTATGACGGTAACTTCCTGCAATTTGATGGTTGAAGTGCTTCTATTTGCTGTTCTATGACTTTTTTTCATTTTGTACTGAACTTTCACTCTCCTTCATGAACTTGAACTGTATAGGGTAAAGACGGACGATCATTTTCTCACGTCATCTCTTCGTCACATCAGCCTTATGAACTAGGCTAACCATAAAAACACTGGAATCATCAAATTCGGAACTGCCTTCTGCTTATAATTACTTTAACTGGATGCTCCATCAAAAGCCCATTTGCATATTAGCTTCAAGTTGGCTTTAGAGGACAGATTAAATTGTGTGATGATTTAGGTGTGTGTGTGTGTTTGGATGAATGAGTGCATATTATATGACAAACTGACAAACATAATTATAACAAAATTAGATTGGAACATTGATTGACCCTTCACTCCATGCCTATTAGTATCTGCGTTACGTGTTTTTTATATGCAGCTTTAGATTGTGTAAATAATTGCAATGAAGAAAACTCTTTATTATATAGCAATATCACAGAATTCTGAGCATAGTTTGTATGAACTAATGGCACGTGAAATAATGATTTGTTGGATATGCGTGTCCTTTTATTTGGTACTTGAAGTGCCACTTGACCAACAATTGTGGAGCTGTCGATGTTGCCATTAATAATGTCATATAACAATGATAAATCTAGAGATTCCTCCGTTGTTCTAGGGATAGTAATTTATGATACTCACAGGCTTCATGATATGACGATAAATATGTCACTGTTCGATAGTTAAGATACTTAACAAATTCCCGTTGAATTCTCTCTAATAGATTTTTATGGATTGCATATTGCGGCGACCATATACTGCTAGCAAATTCCAGTATACTCCATACATAACTATAATAAATTAGCTTAATACAATGTACATCCGTGAAAGACGCACATACTCCTTTTAGAAAGCCAAGATTTCTGAAAGCCTTATTTTTAATATAATCCATACTATACGACACCCAGGTCTCGTATAGTTTGAACCCTTTGAATGACGATACCATTGATATTGTAGTTATAGTCAATATTATGTCTAGATCTACTGAATGTGATAACGGCGCATTTACTAATATTTATATTAATTCTGTTTCGTTTGTAGTAATTATATAATTTATCTAAATCTTTTTGAATTTCATTGCAGTCTATGTCTTTCGTAACTTGGCTAAAAACCTTCTTATCATCAGCATATAAAAGAAAGGAAGAATGCTTAAAACAAGTGTAAATATCATATACATAAATATTATATAACAATGGTCCTAAAATTTTACCTTGCGGGAACTCCGGAGGGTATTGAAATAACGTTAGAACGACAATCTCCTAATGCAACTGCCTGACTTCTCCCACTGATGTAAGAACTCAACCATCGATATAGGTCTCCGCGGATGGATGCCTATATGGTACAATTTTTGAAGTAGGATGACGTGATCCGTACGATCAAAAGCTTTTTCAAAATCAGTATAGATCACGTCAACCTGTGCTCCTTTCCTTCCATACTAACCAGAACATAATTAGAAAGTTCTACAAGATTAGAATCTGTCGAGCGGCGTTTCAGGAATCCATGTTGTTCACCAGGTAAACATCTAGATACGAAGGGGTAGATTTTATCATATACCAACTTTTCAAATACTTTTTGCGAACACATTTAAGATGGAAATGCCACGGTAATTATCAATCCTAGTTTTAGTTCCCTTCTTGTGAATCGGTATGATATTAGCCGTTTTCCATATGGTAGGAAAAACTCCTTCATTAAGGGATTTCCTAAATATCACCATCAAAGGATAACTAAGTGATTCAGCGAATTTGACAATAAAGTACGGATTCACTTCGTCACAGCCTTGCTTCTTAGATACATCTAATTAACTATTATGAGAATTAGGCATTTGAAGAATTTTCTATTTTGAGAATTGGTCTTTAGTATATGTCATTTTGAGATATGGGCATTTTGCGTTTAAATAGTTTCTGAATATATTATTTTCATGAAATTTCAAAGGGATTTTTCTCGTTACAACAATCAGTCCTGCAGAGACTCGGCAAACTTTCTGGCAAAAATGTACTAGCTTTTATATCTTTTGAATGTACTCGTAGTGCTGCTTTTTATCTGATAAAAAATTAATTAATATCAGAATTGAGCTGCACAGAGATTTATAAAGATTTCTTAGCTAATGTTGAACTTACAGCTTAAAATGAATTCCATTGAATTCAACTGTAAGTTTAACTACTACTCCTAGGAGTCCTACTATCCTGGTACCGAGCAGCTACTGAAATAAACCGATGCGACGTTGCCGATCCTCATCTGAAATTTATAAAGATTTCTTTTAGCTAATGTTGAACTAACAGCTTAAAATGAATTCAAGTTTAACTACTACTCCTAGGAGTCCTACTATCCTGGTACCGAGCAACTACTGAAATAAACCGATGCGATGTTGCTGATCCTCATCAGAGATTTATAAAGATTTCTTTTAGCTAATGTTGAACTAATAGCTTACAGTTGAATTCAATTAAGTTTAACTACTACTCCCAGGAGTCCTACTATCCTGGTATCGAGCAACTACTGAAATAAACCGATGCGATGTTGCCGATCCTCATTTGGTTTGGCTTCTGCATTTCTCCGATGCAGCTTTACAATATTGTGGCTGTTTCATCGCTGAACTTATTTTTTATTATTTTTTTTTAGCTAATGTTGAACTTACAGTTGAATATTTAATTTATATTATTTATTATTTCATTTATTTATTTTTTTACCTATAATTTTCATTTTTAAATATATAATTATAAAAAAAAAAAAAAAAATACATTTAAAAATATAAAAACAGCATCCAACCGGCAACGGGAACAGGGTCCTAGTTACCGGTGGTTAAGGCTCCAGACTGAGGAACTTTCTCACAATGCGAGCCGTCTCCAGGAGCACTGCCTTTTGAATCTGGCCCTTGATCCAGCTGCCTAACGCGAGCCTCTTGAGGTGTTTGTCGAGGCTCTTGGCTATAAGGCCATGGGCGGAAACGACTATCGGAATAATGGTTGCCACGTCGATATCCCACATGTCGACAACCTCGTGAACTAGATCAAGATATTTACATTCTTTATCTTTCTCAGTTTTCACAAGGTTCTCGTCATGGGGGATAGCGACGTCAACAATCATTGCACGACGCTCCAGGCGATCTATCAACACAATGTCAGGTCTATTGGCGACAATAGTCCTGTCAGTGATGATAGATCGGTCCCAGTACAATGTGATATGACCATCTTCGAGAACTGGCTCAGGAACATACCTATAGTATGGCACCTCAAACGCCACAAGGCGGTATCTCAGAGCAAGTTGCTGGTGGATTATCCTGGCTACTTGGTTGTGTCTGTGCAAGTACTCGCCATTTGCGAGACGCGAACAACCGGAGATGATATGCCTGAGGGATTCACCAGGGCGATGACATGCCCGACATATGTCAATGGTGCCATCCCTGAGGATATATCTCCGGTAGTTGTTCGTCATCACAACCTCGTCCGTAATTGCACAGACAAAACCTTCGGTTTCCCCGAAGAGGTCACCGAAACGTAGCCAGGCCACCGACGCAGGGAAGTCTACATCAGGTCCATGAAGGGCCCGGTAGAACCTTCCATGCAGTTCCTTGCTCTGCTATACCACCCTACGGTCATCTGCGGTGAGCACCACAGGCCTGCGCCAGTTCTGTTTAGCTAAGGATAGAGGGGTAAGTCCATTGTCCACTGCTACTACATCCATATGCATCCCCCCGCCGGCATGGAGAAAATACTCCCTAAGGTTATATACCTTGCGGTTATGTAGGGTCTTAGCATTTAAAAAGCCACGACCACCACATTTCCGCGGGATATATAACCTCATTACCGAAGATCGTGGGTGATGCATACGGTATGTAGTCAGTAATGTACGGACTGATCTATCCAGGGTGTCCAATTCAGTCTGAGTCCACTTGAGTATGCCAAAGGAGTACATCAAGACCGGCATGACCCAACCGTTGTAGGCACGCACCTTGTTTCCGCCTGATAAAAGACTTTTCAGAACTTTTTTCAGGCGTCCCAAGAAGCGTTCCCGCAACGATTGTTTCATGTCAGCCATGCTGATGTTTAACGCCTGTGACATACCCAAGTATTTGTAAGTCTCGGTTGCGGAGAGCGATCTCAGTTGAGTGAAATCTGAAAGCTGAATGCCTCCAGATTCCACCATCCTTCCCCGTTTTGCATGGATGACCGCACATTTATCCACACCAAACTCCATTCTGATAGAATTACTGAAGGTTTCAGTGACCTTCAGTAAACCTGTCAGTTGAAGTTCAGTAGGGGCAAATAGCTTAAGGTCGTCCATGTAAAGCAGGTGGGATATAACCTGACCATCTCTACGCAACCGAAAGCCCAGCCCAGATCCCTCCAAGAGCGTACTTAGAGGGTTAAGGGCCAGACAAAACCACAGCGGGCTCAGACTGTCACCCTGAAAGATGCCCCGCTCTATCTTTATTGGTTCGCCATTACCAAGGATCTGTCGCGATCCCGGATAGAGAAGGACCGTTCTCCATTGTCTCATACATGACGCCAAGAAGGTGCATAGAGTTGTATTAATTTTATACAACTCCAGCACCCTCATGAGCCATGTATGCGGCACAGAGTCATAGGCCTTCTTGTAATCTATCCAGCATGTCGACAGATCCCTTCGGTTACGGCGAACGTGCTGACAGATGGTCATATCAATGAGGAGAAGCTCCTTAGTACCACGGGCCCCACTCCTACATCCATTCTGAGAAGCAGACAGTATTGAATTATTTACAACATGTCTAGAAATCTTTGCTTTCAGAATGGATGTAAGAGTCTTGTATACTGTAGGCAGACATGTGATCGGCCTATAGTTTTTCGGATCCGTGGTACTACCGGTCTTATGGAGCAGGTGAGTTATGCCTGTAGTCATAAATTCTGGTAGCGACCCTGACTCTAAGGCTGATTGAAACTGGGACGCCAAGCAAGTATGCGAACTGCGTAGCCATTTCAGCCAAAAATTTTGCAGTCCGTCCGGACCCGGTGCCTTCCAATTTGGCAACGGACGGACTGCACTGGCAACATCTTGGGCCTCGATGCTAATGGCCTCCATGTTTTGTATTGGTTCGCACATTTGCTCGACGTTCCCGATCCAATCGCCCTCAGAGTGGGTGATGGGTACCGACCAGATATTACGCCAGAATGTAGTCATGGCGTCATCATCTGGCCGCTGCACATCACCACCCGGTTGACAGGGTCGTTCCCAGGATCTATAAACCCACCTTTGATCCCTCTGGAACATGGTATTCTGGGAATATCGATCCACACGCACCTTATACCTCCGAATACGGTTTGCCCATGCATAAATTTTCTGCTTCAGGAAGTCAATGCGCTCTGTGACACGGGACATGTATTCACGGGGACTGACATCAGTCCCTGCAAATGCCCGTCTCACAAAGCGCATCACTCTAGGGCGTGTGTTGCCCTCCCTGAAGCAGCTGAGCTTGCCAATGAGGGCCCTAGTCTCACCGATACGACGTTCAATCCTGCACTGCCAAGCCGGCACGGCGGGTTTCGGTCGCGTAGCTGCGTCAGTATTTGGGAACTTGACACGAGCTACGCGACATGCCGTAACGGCCGCGCAGTACAGGAGAGAGTGAGTATCGGTAAGATTTTCACTACTGTCAAAATAACTTGCCAGTAGTGAATCTAGGGCACACACCAGCGCCCTATTTCTATTATGCATAGGCAGACGAGGTATGCGAGGTCTAAGTTGATGTGGCATGGATCGATATTCCCGTAACACATCCTCCAGAGTACTCCTCAATATAGCATTATACTGGGTACTTACATCAGTACCCGTGTCGTCCCCATTATCGTCACCATTGGCAGACCGTGAAGCGGCCGTGGTATCCGCCACAGGCTGGGCCGACCGTGAAGCGGCCGTGGTAACCGCCACAGGCTGGGCCGATTGCGGTTGCGACGACGTAATAGGGACGACACGAATACTCTGTGCCTCGGAGCGAAGTCGATCAAGCACGGAATCAGCCAACATGTGTCCACGTTGAATGGCCCGTACCTGATCGGACAGTCGTTGCGCCGACACGTTGACAGCTGGCTCAAGGGACTGAAACAAAGACAGCATCCGGTCACGGTACGCTGTGAGATTAGTTCCTCCTCCTGTTGCCTCATAGTAGGCGCGCATGACATTTTCATTGATTGAAGATGTCCATCGCATGCGCCGCACTACACCACCGGGAACGGGGACCCTGTTCGGAACCGGTTGGTCCGATGGCCCCAAGTTGCGAGGTGGCCGGCCTCGCCGCCGACGTACAGGTGGTGGCGACGTCGGCGGCGAAAAATACTCGTCACTCTCGCTCGACGCTGCTACGTTTGTCGGTGTCGCGACTGCGTATGACACCGACTGTTGCGATGCGGAGCGAGGCGGCGGGTCCGGGGGTCTAAGGTGTGCTCTGCGCCTTGTCAGCATGTCTTTCAAATCATTTTGTCAATATATATAGCATCTTGTGGTAATTTCAGTTCCATTCCATTCGTTTGACAACTGTCACTTCATACATGTAGACAGACTATTGCACTTTTTATGGGTATAACGAAAAGGCATAAAGTATTTTATAATTTTGTGTTTTCTAGAAGTGTTGTAAAGGTCTCAGAATTAAATTTTGTCGAAGAAAAAGCACAAAAACTATATAAAAATTGATAAAAAATGATTTTTCGTGTATGACAGTGACACGGTTTTTTTTTTTTTTTTTTTTTTTTTTTTTTTTTATTATTTATTATTATTATACTAGCTAATGTTATACTTACAGTTTAAAATGAAATCAACTGTAAGTTTAATTTAATTTATATTATTTATTATTATTATTATACGCGTGACATGCCAGTTTTCATAAATTATTGTGACCAAATATTATAATGTGTTGGACCAGAGCAGTAAAGAGATATTTTTAAAAAATTTAATATAATGGTAAAACTTAATCATAAAATAGTCAATCGTCTCTTAGGCACTGTACCCTAACCATATATTAAACCTTAATATTAATTTAATACGATAGACACGGTACTGTTTTGCTCATTGATACCGACTGTAGTGCAGGGTAATAGTCTCTCTTTCGTTACGCTTTGTAGAGCTTTCGTAGAGCCACTGTCTTGTAGCTACGTAGCCAACAGCTACAAAACTTCGTTATTCATTTTAAACACACAAGGACTGCTGAGTTTTTAAGCGAGTACAAAAGTAAAGACTGTCATGTCATGTAACATAATTAAAACATGTTCATACAGTGGTGGTCATATAATTAGAAACAACGACTTTAACTTCTATTTTCAATACAAATCAACTTGGCAGGATGCTGTTATCGACAACAGAGACTTCTGTCGTATAAAAAAAAAACTTATTCCCCTTGCCGCAGTCAGGCCTTTAAGTACTTCATGTATTTTCTGTTTGAATGTCTTTTATAGCATTTGTTTCTTGTATGGGTTTATCTCCATGAAATCTATATATTATTATATATATAAAAATGAATTGATGTTCGTTAGTCTCGCTAAAACTCGACTGCTGGAATGGGTAGACCGATTTGGCTAATTTTGAAAGATTTGTGTAAGTTTTGTGGAGTTCAGGGAAGGTTTAAACGGTGAGAAACATAAATGATAAGTAACGGAAAATACTAAAACCGACAATTTAATTTTCCTAACTGTGAAACTTTTGTACTCTTTTGTCATTTTAGAAATAAAAAGAATCACTTGTTTGTCAAATAATTATAGGTGCGTTCAGTTTGTTATTTCATAGCTGTAGTCTCTTTGATCGGTTTTGTTGGAATACAAAACAGTTCTGTTTCGCTGGACCGAATTGGCTAATTTTGGTTTTGATATATTTGTGGAAGTCCAGGGAAGGAATGAATGTAGGGTAGGGTAGGCTGGGACCACTCGAACGAAGTCGCAACGGCCAGTTTGTAAATAAAATTATTGAGCGATATATTCGCTACGGGATATTCAAAATGGGGTATAATTACTGGTGAGGACAAGCTAAAATAAATATCACAATTCGACAGCTCACTATCATATAATTAATTATTTTTCACAAGTAAAACAAAATAATAAAAAACAATGACGTAGAAAATTACACCTTTTAAATCTTCTAGGCTAAAAAGGTTATGTATTCAATGCGAAGTCGCCAACAATGACTAAAGACCCAAATATCGGTCTAATTGGATTCCTTGAAATTCATTGTTGCGGATGTTACAGAAACACGCGTGAGATTATTTTATCCGCAAATGTACCAGTATCACATGAATTCGAGGAGCCCAATCCGTACGATAAGTTATTTCGAATGAGTCATGGTATTTTAGTTCTTATGTTCATCGTAATAGAAATTTTGTAACACAGCACTAGCTTCAAGAGCCAAAACCGATCAATACCTGAGCGAGAGAGTGCTAAAGTTGGTAATTGAATGCGCATACCCTTCAAAAGTTTCAGATGCAACAGGTTGTTGAGGAATATAAGGTACTAGGGCAGTAGTTGGTGGCACCTGTTGCGTGTTCGATACCTCGAGCATTGGAATGGTAGGCCTGCCAAAATATTTTGGTTAAATCAGAAAGACATAATAAAGCAAGATCCCAGGAAAGCCAGACCTGATGGCTCGCTGTCAAAACAAACAAAATACCATCCTACCTATGTTTGCCATTGATAAGTGGAAAAGTGTATAGAAATAATAAATAACAATTTAGCATTTAAAAAAAATAATGAAACGACGCCTCATTGTAATTGTGAGGGATTTAATGATTTCTAAATTCCTTTTAGAAATCATTAAATCACCAGCTATTTTTGAATGCCATTAAGCAATTCAGCGATGCTCGGTGTTACTGGGATTGAGACAGGCTTATTGGTATTACGAGTATACAAATGCATCTGTTGTTATATTTCTATCTCTGCTTTTTCCGTTGCTGGTTGGTTGTGTGCTGCTTCCGTTTTTATGATTCCAGAGATGGGATTTCTTTTGCAAGAGGCGTGGCATTTCTTTGAGACTCTTAAGCCGCAGTTCAGTTCCATCTCTGTTTGTCCGCTTCAATGTGAACGTAAACCCGTTTTTTTTAAATCATTTACATTCGAGCCTATTTGGCCAATTCCACCTCATCTAAGGTGTGTATCATCGATCATAATAGGTGGGTGGTATTTTTTTTTGAGTTTATCGGTTTGTTGTGGTATAAATAAACAAAAATGTAATGTTGCGTGATGCCAGGAATAGATCTCGACTCAGCATTGTGCTTAGGTCAGTAAAAAAACTAACCCTCGCGCTGGTTTTCAGTCGAGGCCCACGTTCATGACATCACGAACATACAGTGAAACAGTAAACCGTATACAATGTAAAAAATATAAAAATAGTACTATAAAAAAAATTGCTTTCCAAGATATATATTTTCACGATAAACCTCACTCGCTGTTGTCACGACTGGCTCATCAACTCGTATAATGGTTGAAATCTATAGGGAGTAATAGGTGGATATCTTCAATCGAACACGGGAATAGTGTAGTTCCTTCTTTCGTAATTGATATAAAAATGTTACCTTTTATAATAATGTAAGGCAATTATGTAGTATGATAGATATAACGGATCTTCGTTCACAAATGAAGTCTGATTACTTATCTTGTCGTAGCATATCGATGTCCTTTTGAAAAATTATTATAAATGCTCATATTGAGTGAGGGTTAAAATTTAATGGTCTATATCTATTTATTTTTATAAAAAATCGATTCCTTCATTACATAATACTTTTCTCTCAAAATCCATTTCTATCTAAAATAAACAATCTATACCTATATATGTAAAAAAAACATCGAGTCTACCGCTGCTACCGTTTGACGGCAAGGTTCCCAGCAGTTCTTCATAACCAGCCGGTATACTGCATGCAATTTATCGTTGATTTCCTCAAACGCCTTCGAAAAATAAAAACAGGAAACAAATCACTGACCGATATTGTTCCTTTTCCATGTTTTTAATAATTGCGAAATGTTACCCTTCCAACTTAGTTAATTTAATCAACTAGATTTATTGGTAATCAGTCGTTTAGTTATGGTACTACAAAATTAAAACAAAAATAAATAATCTTAGTAAATTTTTTCACATACGAGATAAATCGTAGACAGATATCTCGCGATTATCAATCATATTTGGGGTGGATACGACAATACGACATAAAATGAAACCACGTAAAGTACTCATAAATACGATCAACTTTTACTATGCGACCAACTACGGAATCGCAAAAAAAAATGAAATTTGGAAATGAAAAATATTTATTGCTGCAAAATATTAGGTATACATGATGACAAACACACACAGTATAAATTAAAGCTTGACATATTATTTAAAAAAATACCCATACCATAACATATAACAAACAGTATTTTAGTAATTGTATTTTTTCAGTAATTGTTGAAAAAGTTGATCGTATTTATGAGTAGGTACTTTACGTGGCTTCATTTAATGTCGTATCCACCCCGTATATTCATCAAAAATGCATCTGTTTTGTATGCCGTAAAATTATATACATTTACGTATCTTTTAAAATATAAGAATTACATTTCTATGCTAAAGTGGTTCCGCGACGGAGTAAGACAGATCTACCCCTAGATGGCGGTATACCAAAGTTAAATCGCGCTATGGTTTCGTTCTCACCGAACATATAAATCCTCATCGCCTTTGATCGAGATGTAACAGTAATATGAAACAATTTGTAGTGTGCAGCTTACATACCAGCTGTTTAATTTTTTGATGTGAGCTCGGTAGTTGTTTTTGACGCCGAATCACAATAAATAAATAGTTTTTCATCAATATCGATTGTCGGGCGTTGTAGATAACTCAATCACACTAAGTTTTAGGGCTGATTTTCATTCATATCATTGGCCAAATAAGTAGTGGCATCTGGTTGTTAACTTGAAATTAGAACTCTTTTGTGCAGACTTATGACGAGGTTTATAGAGCGCTTGAAAAATTGGAACTATGTCTAAGATAAAACGTTAAAACGATAAAATATAAAACGTTAAAATTCAAGTCATATCATTTTATAGGACTCTAGCATTATTACTAATATAGATTTTTAATTCCACCTAATCATTTACATTGTTGGAAATACAATAATTGTATTTGTCTTATATATTATTTCCAACTAGGTATAAATAAATAAATAAATAAGTAATTTCGGTGAAGGACCACCGGTCCATGGATGTACAAGAAAGTGCCTGACTCACGTTCTGAGGTAGGGTACAGGATCAGGAAGGAGAATAGGATGCACAGTACTTACCTCAGCTGGAGCTGGTGTCGGAGCGGGCGGTACCTCTTGAGTTTTCTTATTTTTTGCGGGAGTGGTTGCCGGAGCGGGTGACAAATCAATAGTAATTGTTTTTTTGTACTAACAGAAATAGATGTCACTGGAAAAAAAAGCAATGTACTTTGCTTTTTTTTAATTTTTTGTCAAGAAGGCTTCACGCCGTTCTCTTCTAGCAAGTACTGTGCGTGAGCGGGATGGTTAGAGGAAAGAATGTGAGTCCGGCGAAAGCTATTTACATAATTCATCGCATAAAAGCGCAAACAGTGTTTTTCAACTCTCAATGAAAATAAAAAATCTTGACGTAAAACGTATCCCTGCAACTCCAAAGGGTCTTAAATTTTTTACATGTATTACTATTATTTATTAATATTTCGGCATACTTCGAAATCTAAAAAAAAAACTTTTCATACGAAATGTATGAAAAGCTGTAAAAAAAAAAATGCGATTTCGAAATTGTTCCCATAGTAAAAGTTGATCGTATACATGAGTACTTTACGTGGTTTCATTTAATGTCGTATTGTCGTATCCACCCCGTATAAATAATAAATAGTACTTAAGTACGAATACTTAGCACGTTTTTATAACATTTCTTCTTAGTTTCATCAGCACTTCTCTATTGCCTCAAATGCACTTATTAATTTTAACTTTAGCTCGTTTGATCCGGGCTTCATGAAGACTTTCTCCACTTTCGATATAGGTACACCCTCACCTCACCTTCCTCATGAGCTACCTTCAAATAAGTGAATACGACCTGCCGTTCCTGCTACTCCCATAGTAACGCAACTAACAGATGCCCGGCCATCTGTAATGCGTGCAAACATAGCACGCGTCACACGTTGCCAGACAACTGTCAGTCTTGTTTTTGCAAGCGCCCGTCATCTCGCCTTCTCAGGCCCCGAGGTCAAGCACTTTCCTTTCGATGGGGACTAGGCGATCAAAGTGCTCTTCGAAGCCCCAACGACTGTCTGAGGCCCAGGTACTTACGATATACGGCGTCACACCGACTACCGACTCACTCACTCACACGCACGAATTTGGTGGAACCATGCTTCTTGTTAGTCTCTGGACCCATAGCGCCTTGTTCTTGTGAGACACTATTTCCAGACCCCAACTCATGGATTTTGGTGACTCCGCGAGCTCTTTTGGTCCCCTCGAAGGTATCACCACTAGCGACCACCAACGTATCATCAGCATAACAAACGACGTTAAAAAGTTGGTGTGGATTATCCTTATTGTACGTACAGCTACAGGCGCTAGGACTTGTCCTACATTGTAGTGAAAAGCAGTCGTTATAAGTTATAATATCCTACTATTCAATACGTAAAATTGGCTACATTAACCGAATGTTTTGGTTGTTTTATTCCCTTTCTTTCAAACGGCTTTATTGAAGTTAAAATAGCATCCGATACTTCTATTTATGGAAACGCTATTTTTAAATCGTTTATGATGGCCATCTTATAATCAAATTTCATTGTTATTTCCGAAAATAGTTTAAGTTCAAAAAGTCGTTGGTGTATCTTTTGCGATTTGTCTGGTAGTAGGGCATAGATTACTCCGACCACATTTATTGTGTTTGTATTACTATTTAAAATAAACATGAATTTGTAAAATGGCTTAGGTTTTGTGAATGTACCGCCAATAAGTGATATTGAAGCGTTTTCAAAATTGAATACTTTATATATGTCGTCGCCATCTTCGCATAAAGAAAAATCTGCTACTTTTATTTCATTTAAACTAACATATTCAGTTTTCTGTGATTTGGGAATGTTTCTTCTTGCCCGAACAGAACGACGTTTCCTTTTTGTAACTTTATGAAGTCCTGGTACATCATTCTTTTTGAGGCGATATATTTTCGATGCCGATGTTAGACTGAGGGGAACTAGTCGGATATTGAATTCTATAGGTCTTCCGAAATTTCATGGATTACAATTTTTTTGGCTATATTCCATCCACCAACGAGCAGAATAAATTTTTATTTATTTGTAACAAGTAATTAAAATTTTCAGTGTTTTTACAGTATGTCCTTGTGTTTTGAGTTTAGCTGGTTTTCATATTCGTTCGAGTGGAATTAAACTCAATATATTTTTATTTTGGATTTGCTATGGAAAGACACATACGAAGTTATACGAGTCGAATCCACCCTAAATAAGACAACAATTATTTGCCTTTACATAGTACAATAAAAATAGGACATTTTTGACATATGGCCTATCAGATTCAGCAGAGCTTGTATTATGGTGACTAAATTATAGAGGTGTAAAAGTAACGAAAAATAGCGTACCCTTATGTATTCGTTACTATAATAATCAGTACTCGTTCTTTTCATATCGTTACGTTACTCGTTACTTTTTTATGTAATAACATAGAGCAACGCATCGAGTCGTGTTGCGTATTGCATACGGTATGACGTATACGTGGCGTCGCATCGTTCGTACTTTGTAGAAAACATACTTATATACACGTTACATACCTAGCTGTGTAAGGTGCATTTTTTAACTATACCGTATGTATTTTGAACCAGACTTGTGCATAATAATATGTAAATCTAAATTTAGAACTATAAGTAAACTGTAATTTAATTACCCCAAGGATCTGTCTGAAAACGACATCTTTTTCCGTGAGACTATGTAATATCAAAATAACACCACAATCCACCATGGATCGACTATCCTTTTTCGTAGAATGAAGTTAAACATTTATGAAATAAAAACAAATTTTAAACAAAACAAAAACATAAAAAATCTTTTTTCTTATAATGAAATAAAACACATTTAAAGGTAGGAATCTCTGGTTGCTATTTAAAAATATAGTATATTTCATTGCGAGTGCGTGCAATGACGGTTCCGCACGTGTACTGAACAACTATTTTTAAAACAGTTGCGAAAAAAGAATAATAATAACACAATAAACTCAACTAACTAATCATTTATTTCTTATAAAAGTCACATATACATTGAAATTGGTACAGTTTTTTATACTAACTGGGGAAGTTTTAGGTTGCATATTTACTGTTTGAGACAAACTATTATTAATTTCGTATGATTGTTCATGTATATTTGTCAAAGGTGCAATGGCGTTTGCTAGTTGATGGAATTGGATCTGATGAATTATCATTATCAACGAAGGTAGACGAACGTTACTTTCAGTATTGTCATGTGAAGGAGAAGGACTGGACTTTAAATGAATGGATTGTGTGATTTTTTCCCAGTTTCTAGTTTGTTGTTTAATGAATCAGCAATATAGCCTTCTGCAACTTTGTCTGACTTCCAACCTCCTAGTCGCTTTAAGGACGTCAAATTGGCTCCTGAATCTGCCAATAATGTAGCAGAGGTGAAGCTGTGCCCAGTATAATATTCGGCATCCGGCAGACCAAGAAACGTAGCTATTTCTTTTGGCATATTACCAAATTTGTTTATCCCGATTGCTTGAGCTGTAGACTTCCCTTTTTGATAATTTTGGAAGAAACGGTCGGTTTTTGCTTTTTGGGACCGCTGATTCATATATTTTTGCACTATTCTAAGAAAATCTCCTTCAACAACAATGCTTCTCGGTATCTTATTTTTTGTATTCGGAATCTTGATTAGTAGCATTTTTCCATGGGCTTCAATATCTATACAATTTTAATAAATAAAATAACATTTATAACAACGAAAGGCAGTAGCAGTCATATTATAACAAGTGCAGCAATTAAGAAGAAGTTTAGCACCTGCACTATCAAAATTAGGAAAAGTTTTTTTTATTTAATGCCAGGACTATGAATTCCTTACGTGAAGGTTAAAGTTATTGGTGCCATCTAGCCATAAAAGTGATTTAGCTACCGTAATAATTGAATGTCATTAGCACAACAATAGTCAAATGTTATATGCAAGGCAGCAAATTTGGGTTTTGGCGCGAAGTTTGAAGAATGGAAAGAGTCGTAAGTTTTAAACGAGTGGTTCAAATATATAACCCAGTTTGTAGAGAAGGATTCAAAATACCTACGATATACAAAATAACTGCTGCCGAGCGAAACAAGAAATTTTTCACCAGCGAGCAAATGAAATGAAATGATGCTTATAGCATCGAGTAAATACTCCAAAGTGTATGTGATTTCCTTGTTTTAACGTTCTCCAAATATAACAAATCGTGCGCTTTTGCGCTTTTATGTACTTAAGCGATTTTTCCGAAAGAAAAGTTAGTTAACTAACTCTGTAGGTGTCAAATTTATATATTCGTCGCTGCGGGACTCTGATCATATTTTATAATTTCTAAAAAACAAACTAAAATAATGATAGTGAAAAAAGTTTTTTTTTCTGAACGTATCATTGTGTGTTATCTTCGAATAGAATGGTTTGAATTTAAAAACTTTTTAAATATAAGTTTTTGTAAAGTTTCATTTTTAATAAAAGTTTTTTTTGTTGACTGTACTTGAATTGTCTTCCAATATACTAATGTATACTACATATCAAGTCAATCCGACCACTGGAAGTGGGTGAAATTCGACTTGCATGATTCCATCCGAACATTGCAAGTTAAATAAAAGCTTTTGCACGCAGATTTCGAATGACAAACAAAACCTTTCCGAGTTTCTGAGGTGAAAAGACTATTCTGATTTGTATACCGCTCTGACAATTACTATTGCTGTCTTTGTCATATGTGATGACGCCAATGTTTTGGTTTTTAAGCTCTTCGTGGATTCTTTAACATTATTGAAGTTTCAATTTCAAATACTTACTTCTTAATCGATTGAAATATTATCATGGTTTAATTTACATATGTTATTTATTACGTACCAGAACTTAAAGAAGTCATCAGAAATCTAGGAAATTGAACCGGTTTCAAATTGAAACTGTTTGCAACTTTACGTAATAATATTCCAGCTGATGATACATTTATAGTTATACAGTTGTCTTTGTAATGTTCTTAGTTTCCGAGTAACTTCTTTTGTGACGGGCCAACACTGAAATCCGTAAGTTATGGAGGGGAGAATAGTGTTATCCATTATTTTTTTCCAAGTGGAGGTAATTCTTCTTTAAATTTTTCTAATGATTGTTCGTCGTTTGGTTTATCTGCCCGAGGTATATGTATATACTCCTTGACGTATTCGATATTTCCGCTTAATGTTCTGACTGCTTTTTGTTCTGCCTGCTTTGAGACTTTCAATGTCCAATGTCTCCAGCATATGATGGATTCCCTTATGAGTTTCTGACAATATCATCTGCGAATCTTAAGTGGGTGAGGTTTTCTCCATTGATGTTTTTTTTTTTTTTTTTTTTTATTGATTTAAACTACTTACTACAGACACGTGGTCCGTACTCTTTTTAGATTAAGTTTTACAATTTTTTTTTTTTCTTTTACATTTTCACAATTTGGACATCTTGGTCCGCGCAATAAATAAATTATTCTAATACATTTATATTCATTAATTTTATACATACTATATATATACTGTGTTAATTTATACTATCTAGGATACATATTATTAACTTTTATGTGTTTATTACAATACCTATTTACACTACATATTACTATTGTTATTATTTTGATTTATAATATAATATTAAACTTGTTACTTATATTTTCTACAGTTTGCATTTTACAGTCTAGTTTGCTTGCTTGTTTGCCCCGGAGGAAATCCCCGCGCGTATTTGAGCTTCTACGACATTATTGTCTCTATTTTTCATGGCCATTTTTAGGTTTTGAGAGAGGATTTGGTCGGTTGTTGCTGCCATCGCCCGTTTTGCGAACCTACCTATGGCGTCATCACTGTCATCTGTGTAATATACACAGCTGACAGTGTGACGCGACACTGCTACGACCGCATGCGGTACACTCTCGTGGATTTGCAACCTTTTTGGTCTTGTTTGGAGAATGATCTCCATTGATGTTTATCCCATAACGTTTCCACTCCAGCTTTCTGAATATCGATTCTAGCAAGGCTGTGAATAATTTGGGTGATAGTGGGTCTCCCTGTTTTACTCCTCGTTTTATTATAAAAGGTTTGCCGATTCGTTCCATTTTTATTTTCGCAGTTGTATTGGAGTAAATTTTCTTGCCTTTCCCAGAGATAGGATATTGTAAGTAGTCTGATATTGAACCTTCGTGTAATCAATGAAAAAATAAATAATTTTTTTTGTGACTCATTGCATTTTTCTATCACTTGAGTCAGTGTAAATAATATGTGATCAATAGTCGAATATCCCTTTCTAAATCCAGCTTGTTCTCGTGGTCCACTAAATCCGCGGAACCACTCTTTCCCCGCAATTAGTGTGTGGTTCTTGAAATGATGGTGTATTTTATGCTTTTCTGCATACTCGTAAGCTGCTCTCCTTAATTGTTTGGCTGTCAAGCCGAAAAACATTTCATCTAGGGTTATCAAGTGGTCACAGACACCTTGTTCTACTTCTGCATTAAATGTAACGTCATATCTACCTAGCTTAGTTGCACATTGCGGTTGCAGCAACCGGTACCTTAATGTTCAAAACATAAAATGTTCTAAAGACAAAGCAACTTGTCTCTTGCTCTCTCCTTTTCCAATACGCTTACGAGCATCCTCGATGATGGAAGGTTCTGGGGAAGGTTCGGAAGGAATGAGCATTAGTTTTGCGTTTATTCGTGACATTCTACAACAAAGTGAAATCTATTTAAAATAAATTGAAAACCACAAATTTTCATTAATTTAAATTAATATTAATAGTGGTGGGTAAATCTGCGCGCATCTTATCCACCTCCTACATGCGCAAAATTACACACTTGGCCTTCAACGCAATCATCTTATTACTACTGCCATATCTCTTAGAACATTAATGAACTACGTTGTCTCTAGCTGAAATTTCAAAGCTAAACACAAGTAAAAATATCAGTAAAACAGTGTAATTACAACAGGTTTTTATCAGATATACTTTCAAAATGTCAAAAAATTAGATCAGAAGGCTGTAAAAACTTTGAACTCACCTGGACCGGCCGTTTTCTCTCGTATCTTAATATTTTTTCGGGAGCGCTAGCCGGCATGCAATTCAATCAAAACACGACTGAAGTTAGCAACGTTTCCACGCAGATATGTCGAGTAACCACGTGTGCGCAATCTTATTGTCCGCGCAAACTTACACCAACCCTACCCTATGTATGTTTGTTCAGGTGGAATCTTGCAGGTCGAATTTCAGTCACTTCCAGTGGTCGGATTGACTTGATAGTGTGATCGATTGAAGACAATGCAAGTACAGTCAACAAAAAGTACAGTCACTAAAAAAGCTTGTATTAAAATGATTTGTTTAACAAAAACTTATCTGTCTAGCGAATACTGTGAATTTTTTTGAAGCATTGGTCTAATCGTAGTGTTACGAGTATATCACAACTGTCGCAGACATAAACCGTTTTTCTCAATCGGTTTTCCTGCACCGAACACCACACACAAGTGCGCCGGTTTTTGGAGGAACACTGTACGACTTTCTTTGTTTCTGCGCAGGTAAATCTGTGCTTCTGTGACCTGATTGCCGTTGCTGAGCTTACGGCACATGGGGTAAATGATGCTGTAAAATCCTTATATAAGATCCAATCGTAAAGCCTCTTGCTTGATTGCATCATCTCGTGATTTTTCAACGAGGATACGACTGTTAAAAATCGAAACGTTTAACAGCCGTTTGAAAATTTTCATATACCACTATCGGTTTCTGACAATATCATCTGCGAATCTTAAGTGGGTGAGGGTTTCTCCATTGATGTTTATCCCATAACGGTTCCACTCCAGCTTTCTGAATATCGATTCTAGCAAGGCTGTGAATAATTTGGGTGATAGTGGGTCTCCCTGTTTTACTCCTCGTTTTATTATAAAAGGTTTGCCCATTCGTTCTATTTTTATTTTCGCAGTTGTATTGGAGTAAATTTTCTTGTCTTTCCCAGAGATAGGATATTGTAAGTAGTCTGATATTGAATCGAATGCCTTCGTGTAATCAATGAAAAAATAAATAAAAAAAATTGTGACTCATTGCATTTTTCTATCACTTGAGTCAGTGTAAATATGTGATCAATAGTCGAATTTCCCTTTCTAAATCCAGCTTGTTCTCGTGGTCCACTAGGCATGTCGATTTAAAATCGATTAATCGAAAAATCGATTATTTAGAGTAATATAATCGATTTTTCAGATCGATTTTGAACCCTACATCGATTCAATGAATCGATTCATAAACCTCCCGAATCGGACCGATCCATACGGCTCCTATTACATATTGGTATCACCAAAGAAATTCGTTGTACAGCTCAATAACGCCGATTGCCAACAAATACTTTTGCATAGTTGGAACATCTGTTCCATGTGAAAGGCTTTTTTCTGTTGCGGGAAATATTGCTACTGACGAAAGGAGTCGTTTACATCCTGAGCGATTAGATAAGTTAATTTTTTTAAAGTCACTCGACTTATAATACTGGGAAATATAATTTATTGTTAAATTTGTATTTAACTTTAATAAAATTTTATAAACTTAAAATTTGATTAATTTATTAACCGACTAGAAATTTAAACTGCCACATTAGTTTAGTGGTTGCAAGCACTACTGCTGAGCAAAAGATCCTGGGTTCGATTCCCACCGCTACCTATTCTTTCGAAGGAATATAGGCGTGATATTATGTTTATTAATTTAATAATACTTCTATCCAATTACTTGTATTTGCAGTAAATGGTCATCAATAATGTCCTGTATCTTTATTAGGCAATTAGTCATGTTTGAAATTGGCTCCATTAATCGAAAATCGATCTTTTAATGCTCGATTTAAACAAGAATCGATTCTAGTATGACCGATTTGAATCGAATCGGAGATCGATATTTTTTAAAATGAATCGACACGCCTATGGTCCACTAAATCCGCGGAGCCACTCTTTCCCCGCAATTAGTGTGTGGTTGTTGAAACGATGGTGTATTTTATGCTTTTCTGCATACTCGTAAGCTGCTCTCCTTAATTGTTTGGCTGTCAAGCCGAAAAACATTTCATCTAGGGTTATCAAGTGGTCACACACACCACCGCGTCCGCGCAAACTTACACCAACCCTACCCTATGTATGTTTGTTCAGGTGGAATCTTGCAGGTCGAATTTCAGTCACTTCCAGTGGTCGGATTGACTTGATACTTGGTATACATGAGTGTATTGGAAGACAATGCAAGTACAGTCAACAAAAAGTACAGTCACTAAAAAAGCTTGTATTAAAATGATTTTTTTAACAAAAACTTATCTGTCTAACGAATACTGTGAATTTTTTTTAAGCATTGGTCTAATCGTAGTGTTATATCACAACTGTCGCAGACATAAACCGTTTTTCTCAATCGGTTTTCCTGCACCGAACACCACACACAAGTGCGCCGGTTTTTGGAAGAACGCTGTACGACTTTCTTTGTCTGTGTGGTGTGCACGTACAATGTAGTGCACACCACTGAAACGCTGCTCAGGTAAATCTGTGCTTCTGTGACCTGATTGCCGTTGCTGAGCTTACGGCACATGGGGTAAATGATGTTGTAAAATCCTTATACAAGATCCAATCGGATAGCCTCTTGCTTGATTGCATCATCTCGTGATTTTTCAACGAGGATACGACTGTTAAAAATCGAAACGTTTAACAGCCGTTTGAAAATTTTCATATACCACTTTCGGTTCTTCTTGAGTTCTATTAAATAAAGGTCTAACATTTAATCATTTTTGTCAACCTCACCCATGCTATAGTCGGCGATGACAGCCGGTTTATAATGAGATGGCTTACCAGGTTTGGCTTCGAAATGGACCGACTCGACCCCGTGATGCGTTGAAATTGTGTAAACTGGTTTTTTATCCCGGTAAGCCATCACTACTACATCCCCGGACTGCCGCAACCGCTTCCGTACTTTAAGGCAATCGAGATCGTGAATCCCCCCTATCTTTGCCAGTGTAAATAAAAAACGACCACAGATAGATAACCTGTGGCCGACTCGCACAATTCGAAAGTTTTAACACCAAACGAGCGGCTTTTGTTTTGATGTATTCCCTAAAAGACAATTTGCCCTTCCATAAAGTCAATATAGGACTCGTCTATTTGTTATGTCTTGTTCGGGTACATAAGCCTCTATAAATTTTCGGTTTAAATCTCGGCTACCGAGCCAAGGCAGAACAATTTAAGACTTGAATTTAGTCAGATCTACGCAAGGCATCATTGTTAAAATGTAAAGCTTTTTAACGAAGCTGGGTCAATAGTATTCTAAAAACTTGACTTTATTGATGGCATCCGAACGATGCCAAGCATCATCCAAAAAGAAAAAGGGATCATTATCATGTACGTTGGTATCGCAATACCTTGCGAAATGTTTCGAAGACGATTTCAATTCTTGAGCAGATTTCGTCACAATATGCTTTAGAATTTCGTCATCCCAGAACTTCCTAAAAGCTTCATATGCACAAGAAGTGCGAGACGTGGGGCCAGTGCGTTCAGGAACAAATTGTTCACGATGTCCTTTAAAACTGGACAACGGTGCTCACTGAAAATTTAAGGCCCCGTTGTCCCCGTCAAACAATTCCTACGGAAGCTTTGGGCGTTATAAAACTCATCATGACTATCACTGTGACGTTCCGCCGTATTGTCTGTTGCGCAGTCCTTGCATTACATGCAGCCTCCATATCATGCACCATATCTCTCAGTCAGTATGGTACTGGGAATTTTTTGGTATTTTTTCATCACTTTTGATATTTTGACTTCTGGCCGCCTAAATCGATAAAATCAACCTTAGTGCGACGTGTTGTGTGTGACCCTTTGCGATGGATAACGTCAAAAATGTACTGCAAAATTATAGAAGCCCATCTGGCTAAACGACTAGAGGGATTGTTAAGCGAAAGGAGTCAATTTAGAGCTATGTGATCTATAATAACGGTAAAGTTCATAAAATTCAAATAACAACGAAAGTGTTTTATTGAATCTAAAACAGCCAAAAGCTCGGGTTCCGTTGAACTATAATTTCGTTCAGCTTTGGAAAATAAACGAGAGTAATATGCGATAGGATGTTCCAAGACCTACGACTGACGTATCACACTGCAAAATTAATGGCTTAGAACAATCAGGACAGGCCATAACAGGTGTATTAACTAGAGCCGAGCCTCTTTTAATTTAATAAAAGCTTGATCGTCAGCTCAACTTATTGGGACCTTTTCTTACCAATAAGAGCAGTGAGAGGAGCTGTAATGGATGAGAAACCATTAATAAAACGTCTATAATAAGCACATACTGATGAAAGCGCGCAATGATTTTGCAGTAGTTGGAAACTCTATTTAGTTCAAGTTTACTCGGGTCAGTTTGTAAACCTTTTTCGTTAACTATATAGCCCAGGTACTTTAGTTCACTTCTACAAAATTCTTTTTTTTTTAGATTGATGGAAAGGCCGGCGTCCTTCAAACGGCTAAGTACTTTTCTAAGGAGAGCAAGGTGACCATGGAAATCTTTAGAAATAACAGTTAAATTATCAACGCAGGTGAATTCAAAATTAATAATAAAATTAGTGAGACGTTGCATTTGTGGGACCAAAATCTTTTTTTTTTTTTTTTTTTTTTTTATACTACTTAGGTAGCAAACAAGCATACGGCCCGCCTGATGGTAAGCGGCTACCGCAGCCTATGGACGTTTGCAACACCAGGGGTGTCACTCACGCGTTGCCGACCCTGCAGAAATCTCTTCAGACCCTTTTTGAAGAACCCCATGCTGTACTCCATTGGGAAAACCACGGCAGGGAGCTCATTCCATAATCTGAGCGTCCGCGGAAGGAAGCTCCTTTGAGACCGCACAGTTCGAAACAATTCTGGTTTCAATATGTGAGGATGGACTCCCTGTCGATGGCGAGAGTTGCGATGGTAAAAGGTGGCCGTGGGCATCATCTTAAACAATTCTTCAGAACACTGTCCGTTGTACAAGCGGTAGAACACACATAAGGAGGCAAAGTCTCTCAGACTGAGGGGCTCTAAACCGTTTGTGAGCTCGGGATCGTCAACTATTCTAGCAGCACGTCGCTGAACCGAGTCTAGAGGCGCAAGCTGGTATCCAGGTGCTCCCGCCCACAGATGACAGCAGTACTCCATATGAGGCCGTACTTGCGACTTATAAAGTTGCAGCCTTTGCCTCGATGTGAAGTACTGCTTCGCTTTGTTGAGCACTCCGAGCTTTTTGGATGCCAGCTTAACCTTGTCTTCTAAGTGACTACGGAACAAAACGTCGCTAGAAATGTCGACGCCAAGGATCCCAATGCTGTTACTGATGTTCAAGGACGTGTTCTGGAATTGTGGAGCCACAGACCATGGGGTTTTCTTAGCGGTGAACGCGCAGGCTTGAGTCTTGGTGGGGTTGAAATGGACTAGGTTTAGTCGACCCCAATCGGAGACACTAGTTAGTGTACTCTCGATTTCAGACAACAGCCGTTCGCGGCTTTCCTCCACCTCGGAACGAGGGATATTAGCACGGCCCGTGTAATGAGCGTCCCCTGTACTGTCGTCTGCATAACAATGAATGCCGTCAATAGACAGCATATCATTGATATGCAGTAAGAACAATGTTGGGGACAGCACAGACCCTTGCGGGACGCCGGCATTTATGTCCATGCTTCGGAGCAGCTACCGTCTACGACGGCTCTTATGCATCTGCTGGACAGAAAGCTGGCGACCCATTTGCATAGTCCCTCGGGAAGCCCGTATGCTGGTAGCTTCGCTAGGAGACCCCGGTGCCAGACCCGATCGAACGCCTTCGCCACATCTAGGCTCACTGCATCAAATCTAACATCTTATCAATTTCTTCGTTGGGAATCTTAAGTTTGACGGGTGAAAAAGGATAAAGCTTTTATCTAATTGGTGGACCAGTTTGTATTTATTTTGTGTGAAAGCCAAGTACCAAGACCAACCTTGTCAAATGAGCTTAAGTCTCCATAAAAGATTTTAAACTTATCTCTTGGCCAGGTAATTAGACATTACGAGGATGTATGTAACGGGCCTCTGAAACGCATGGAACCTGTGGAGAAGATTGACTGGCTAAGGGTAGGAACATGTTATCTTTAATATTTTTGTTAAAAGCCTTACTAAAAACTGAGGTTAAACCAAAATTAGTCCAAAATTCAGTATTTAGGATAAAAGCCGAGGAAATACAACGCGCTACTAAAAACTCGTGGCTAAACTACTATGGTGTACTATTAAACTTAACCGGTAGATAAACAGTTCCTAAAATCAATAGGCGAATTATTCGCAGAAATAGCACGAGGACACGTATTGTTTGACAGGAATGAGATTCCTAGTTCATGAAACAAACTATCGCTGATAAGGGACATCTGTGCGCGCCAAAGTCTAATAATGCCTTAACTAAACGTTCACACAACCATATCTCAATAAATGGACGGTTTTCAGGTGAATATGAATTTAGCACCGAAGACTTTATAACGAGACCAAAACGGGGCCGCCGGTGATTTTGAGATTTTTTGGCTTACATTTGGGACAGTCACATAACACCTGGTGTACGGCACTTGAAACAGATCATTCCTGACATCTGGTGTACGGCACTTGAAACAGATTATTCCGGGAAAATTCGGTCACGAACGAAATGAATGACCAGCCTCATTGCATTTAGGGCATAGCTGTGCCTGATGAGCTTCCATAAGTGAATTCAAATCCGTAAATTTATGGATTGATAAACAAGGAAAGTATTTCTGATGCATATTATGGGTAATAATTTCGATAAGTTAAGATTCATAAATAGGATTAGATAAGCAGTCATTTAGGTATGAAACCTGAATAACAAAATCCCTGTTAATTGATCACACCTTTTTTAAGATTTCTGACTTGCTGTTCGGTTTTGAATTCAAAATAAACTGCACCAAAAGTTTTGAAGAAAGATTCTTTAAGTTCTGCATAAGAAAGGTCAAGATCGCGAATGGCTCTTATAATAAATAGTATTCCAATGCGGCACCAGATAGGACTTCGTGAAAGTGCTTTAACATATCTGTCTAAAATATCATCGGATTCTTTCCGTCCGTTAATGCTAATGAAAAAATCATGAAAGCAAGTGTTGCCGGAAAAAATAATTTTCCACTTTCAGAGGGTTTGACAACACTTGGTCGGCTCAACTAAAATGCATAAATATTTGAAAATATCGAATTAAAAAAAAACCTAATTATTGACAAAGAGTACGTCGTGCGTAAAGAGTTTTTATGCAGAAGCAACGCTGCAATATGAAATCAGAATAAAGTATTGATTGATATATGCTGTTGCATTTGAGTACACTTTAAGTTTGACGGTATCGATATAAAATAATGTTTGTACTTACAAGGGATATACATGCTCATCATCATCCATCGATAGGTTGGGCATGTTTTCGATTCCGTCGTCCAACGCTATTTCCTCCGACTCCCCCCGAATCTCCTTTTCGTCGTCCGAGCTTTCCCGCTCCCCGAGTCCTCCTCGTCATTCGCGAGAAGTTCGAGGAAATCCTTGGGAGCATCGTCGAAGCTTGGATTCCACGCCATCTACAAATAACAAACATCGACCACATTATTTTATTTTTATTTAGTCAAACATAGGTAAAAAAAAACCTGTGGTCGAATTATCAGTTCCACTTCACCAATGATTTCCAAGAGCAAATGCACCAGTTACTATAAAAAATACCCAAATCCCTATAGGTGTGTATTATATATGAGTATCTTCTAACGTCCATCCATAATGTCCCAGGATATTTATTTTAATTGCATTTAGGCGATATTTGGCTCCTACGATTAGTCTGGCTGCTTGTAAAAAGTTAAAGGCCCGTTCAGTATTTAATTTGTATTACGTACTGCAGTGTAAAAGCGAAAAAACTACTTTTTTTGTAAATATAAATCTTAGATAGTCCTAAATTTTATTTTAAATTTAACAAAACTGGTTATTTATTAAATATATGTAGTTTGAAAATTTAAACATTAGTAAGATTTTATTAGATAATACATTAAAACAAAACTACTAAATAATAAAATACTAATAACTAAAACTTAAGAAACTAAAAAAAACCTACAAAAAAACCTATCAAGGTCGCTGCCAAGTGGTAGCGTGCCCAGAATGCTGGTGGCATTACCTCTCTGTATAGCAATACTAATACGTTGAGCGAGGTATTCGCCAGCCCTCAGTCACTGGTCATGCGACGCCTCGATCAGGCGCTTACAAATACCGCGGTAAATACGATGAGCAGCAGGTCCTCATGGACCCAATGTCTCTACCCCAAACGGCTCAAATATGTAACTGCTATCGAGATTACTATATTTGCGCCGCTTGAGGCCTTCGGCCCAGGCAGCAGCACCACCGGCCTTACTGATGGTCTCTGGAAGATGTGATGGTGCCAAAGTATCAAAGCACAAAGTCATGCCATCGGGTCTCTTATCATCGTCCCGCATCAACCCATTTGGTTCCAAAAGGGGTGAAACATTGGCGCAGGCAAGAAACCGACGAATGATATCATTAAGGTCGGCGTCATTCAACTTTAATATACACTGATTTATCACCAATGTTTAAAATTTTTTAAAGTTTAAAAGAAAAAGAAACAGACCGCGCAAAGTAAAAGGTAACGAGTAATTTAATAAAAAAATTGTTGTAAAATATAAAAAAAGTTCAAAAGATCAGCGCTACAATCTCACTTATTGGCACCGTCGAGAAGTAAATATTTGCCTGGCATCCAACACTATGTATCTATGTAGGTAATAGTGTTTCTTGCACTTCGATTTGATATTCGGTGTCTATCAATAAAACATCTTCATAAAAATATCATTCTATATTGCATTACCGAAATAAATAATATTGATAATAAATTAAGTAGCTTTTAAGGCTGTGCCTTTTGCCAATTTTGAATGGACGATACAAAATTCGTGACTAATCACTATCAGTTTTCAAAGGATCAATATCAACAAATTCCAGTCTTTGAGTATAAATTTATGCTTGAGGTTGGGGATTGTTTCAAATGGAATCATCGTATTTAAATCAGATTCTTCATCTGAAGTATTTTCCAAATCATCCGATAAACTGTCTTTCTAGTCTATTTAACAAAACCCCATTATAGGCTCGCGGCTCTTTGAGTAGTTAGGCGATTCCTCTTCACAGCATGGATGAAGCTCTTGGTACTGAATGTGAAAGCCGAGGTGCAGGGTGCCGTAAGGATACGAAGTAGCATTTTTACTCGAGAGTAATGGATCCACATCATATTTGGCAGAGCTTTTCTTCTCTATTCAAGTCTGGAGATTGAGCAGGCGATGGTAGTACGTTGATATTAGCTGCGGCATGTGTGTTTACAACGACTCTGGCAGTGTGTGGACGTACATTAACGTGCTTAAGTCTCTGCTTAAGCATTTTAAATGTTCCTAAGCTTCTGCTTAAGCATGTTAATGCTGAAATGAAGCACCAAAATGGCTACGCAAAGGAATGACAACATCTGATACAATCGTTTCAGCGTAAATCTGTACTTTGAGATTGCCTCTGATCCAAATCAGTTTGGTTCTTCCGCCGAATCCCAGTATATCAGGATTGTTCCACCATTTTATGCATGGACTTCCCTGGCATGATTTTAACCGTTCTTCGAGATACTTCGTGTGTTGAAAGCTAAACTTCAGCTCCCATGCTTGTTTGCTACAAAATGTTTGATATCACAAATAAAAGTATAATACATTTATTTGTGGTATCAAACATAAACATTTATTGCGCATAAGAATTTATTAAATGTGAACGATTGCGATAATACTACAGCCACGTTCTCGCAAACAACTACGCTGATCACGGTTTCGGTTGGCTAAAGATGCCGCTATACGATTAAGTTCCTAAAATATCTTGTTTAATTCGGCTATCTGCGGATCGCTACTGACCGAAAAAGGATACGACGCGGCCGACGCGCAAAGTATTTGTAGAGATGGCTGACCATTGATATTCATCAACTGGTCAGCCAGCTCACTAAGTTCCGGCAGACTCAAAGGTCGTTGCACAGTATGCACGGTTTGAAGATTCCTGAGGAGTAGACTCATCCAGATGATCTTCAAAACATCCTCAGGTCGACATCGTCATCATTGTTATTGTCGTTTGTGGCAGCTTCTGCAAAAATAAAAACAAATTAAAAAATATGATGAATTCAAAACTTGAAGTCAAAGTATAATACCTGGTTCCTGAAGGGATTAACTAACAAAACCCGGTAATTGGTCACCATCAAGCCGATGGAAATGGTACTGGTTTTCTTCCGAGTCCATCTATTATTCTCTGGAGTGAAAGAACAAGGTTGTTTTACACTCGCATTATTCCATATATTTGCCTTAAAAAATTGCTGGAATATCTCAGTTTTGCATGGTGGTAAGTAGCTTGCATCAAAATTCTTTTTTTGTGTTGAATTCTTCATTCACATCAGAAATTGTGTTATTATTGAAGAATCTCTTGTTGTGTATTTTGATCTGTAAATGAGTCAGGCTGTCACGACGTAGGTTTTGGCTATCAGCCTACGACTGGAGCATTCAAAATAGTAAATTATGTAGCTGAAGATATTAAAACTTAAGACTGTCTTCCATACAGTTTATTCGGTAAAATAAAGAATTGTAACAATGAGAAGGAAAATATGATATAAACACTTGTAAGAAAGACAAAATTCGAGGCGCAGGGGTGTTGATATGAAACCAAGGAACTTACCCCAGCTGGGTTCTAGTATGTTAATTTTTATACAGTTGCACAGGTAAAATCACAGAGTAACATTGTGTCCATAATTGATACTAAACTTGTTATATAGTATAGTTATGTCACTATTCAAATAGGTCCACACAATTGGAGATGCTTCTCAGTACTGGTACAGTTGAACGAATATTTGGTGAGACATTCTACATATGAGAATTCAAAAAAAAAATTGAACTTTTGAAAACTAGAACATTTGAAAATAAGAACATTAGAAAATTTAATAATATGAAAATTTGGAAAAAGTGTTTGTGACCAGAAGCAATAATTGAAATAGGAGAAGTCGTTCGCCGTTATCATCATCGTTACAAGATTCTCCAAATTTCAAAAAAAGTTGTGGGACAAATCGTTTGACACTCGTAATTTATGCGACACGTTCGATTAACGCCCTCGCGATTGGGCCGCCGGTACTAGCGCTATGACCATCATTTTCCTTTTCGTCATTACGTAATTAGACCCCTGAAGGGTCGCCATACTGGTGGAAATGACCGTGTCACCGTAGTTTTTTTTTACATAGCCAAGTATTTGTTGTTATAGCGGCAATATAAATAAACATTCTCTGAAAATTACACCTGTCTACCTATTACCATTCATTTGATACAGCCCATTGACAGACAGACGGACGGACAGATGGACAGCGGAATCTTAGTAATAGGGCCCCGTTTGGCACCCTTCGGGTATCGAACCCTAAAAAGTACGGAAATTTTAAATTCAATCAAACTAATAAATGAGTTTCTGATTCTGATTCGATCGATAGATCATTCTGATTAGGTAATAATTTGGCATAAATCCAAATATCATTTATTCAGTTTGGGCCCTAGTAAGGCGTTTTTGTAAATTAAAACACGTTTCGGTCGAAATAATTTGCGCTAAATAATCATCAATGATTAAATTTATGCGCCGATCCCTCTCAATGTTTTTTTTTTCATCGAGTTTTGCCACTGTATGGGCATTTCTCTTTGACCGATTTTGAAATCCACTTCGACCGACTAGGTTTTCAATATGTCAATTGCGTGGTGTAATACCGGGCATTACGCATTCTGAGATTTAGGCGACTATGTCAACCTTCGACTGAATTTGTGGTCTGGTTCTTTTGACCGTAGCATGAAATGATAGACATGTTTTTGCCCTGGCTGGAGACATAGCCTTGGAAGGCTGTCACAGTTTCTGCACTTGGCGCATTGTGCATTAAATATAGCCACGCTTCAGGTATACACGTTGTAGGGCGAAAGAGTAACAGCCGCACACATCCTCAAGTATTTTGCCACTGTATGGGCATTTCTCTTTGACCGATTTTGAAATCCACTTCGACCGACTAGGTTTTCAATATGTCAATTGCGTGGTGTAATACCGGGCATTACGCATTCTGAGATTTAGGCGACTATGTCAACCTTCGACTGAATTTGTGGTCTGGTTCTTTTGACCGTAGCATGAAATGATAGACATGTTTTTGCCCTGGCTGGAGACATAGCCTTGGAAGGCTGTCACAGTTTCTGCACTTGGCGCATTGTGCATTAAATATAGCCACGCTTCAGGTATACACGTTGTAGGGCGAAAGAGTAACAGCCGCACACATCCTCAAGTATTTCTTCCCGCCTACTACTTCCGTCAACGCTAAAAGGCCGGCCTTTTTCCACAGAGCTTTGGAGAAGTGAAAGAAACACCCTGAAATGTGTGCGTCTAGGAACACACAGAACACGAAACGTAACGCTTTTATAGCATCATCATAGTCAATTTTGAAATTGATCGGAGTAAAGTCTGGAATTGCATTCGTCAGTAGCCTAAATAATCTTTCATGTGTATTCTGTGTCTTGTTTGGTAAAAACGCAAATACCTGGTACAGTAGTACCCAACATATATGGCTTACCGATGTACCTGCGCAGAAGATACATTTTCAAAGCGCGGGGAACGCTATTGGTCGGCAGCTGCCGCCATGTTAGCGCGCGCGGAGGGGCGTGACTTGCTAGTAATAATAAATTCTTTATTTCAAAATACCATTTTTTTACAAAATTTTGAGGATCACTTGCTCCCAAACTAGGTAATACCTGTACCTGAGTGAGACGGAACTAAAAGCTGCAGTGTATAATGAACCTTATAGAAGTGATCTAAGGTTGATTGTAAGTTTTAAGCATTCTTTCGTTAATCTTCGGGGCCATTCTTTCTTTTCTGTGAGAACGAAGATTCACGACGCACCATATCAGTTGGGTAATACTGTACTACCTGATTTACTTTAGAATAATAATAATAATATTTATTTGTCGGAAACATGGTACAAAATCCATGCAAGAACCATTGCAAGGCCGCATGTAAAGTATAAATTTGGTAAAATGGCTGCGGAAATGAATCAAAAGTTCTATCCATCAGGTAGAACCTTACATATTTCAGAGCATCTCGCCCTTTTTGTGAAAAACACAAAATACATTCCTCTCGTCCTTTATCAAACAATAAAAATCCTGATGAATGATTCGGTTACCACGATTTCTAACAAATTTTTAAAGGAAGTCTGTGGAATCTTGTTGTATTTATTACGGCTTTTATAAAATTTGGTCTTAATATTTTTGAATTTTGGAATTTCGTCTGAAAACTGGTCTAATTTTAGGAGTTTCACTTCCTCCTTAAATATACCAGGTATCGGTGCCGAATCTGTCTTTACACGTTTCTTGTAGTTGTCAATTGCCACACTTACCGATTCGCCGTTGAAATCGGGTAAACAGGAATGGGGTTCCTCTCGCAAAACGGCATCTTCAACAGCATTGATCGTTATGCTTTAGCTGCAGTGCGCACTGGTACAAACTCAAATGTTGATTGTAGATCCACTGAAAAGGAAATAAATATTTTTAGAAATATTCTTAAATTCCACTGCACTTGCCCAAAGAATAAAAATGCTTAGAAACACGTTAAAAAGGTTCCTTATTTTTTTAATTAAGATTCCGACTCTGTTACTCACCATGCTTTTAAATAGGTAACAATTTAGACCTATTTATTCAGTTAATAAAAAAAACGTTTATAGATATGTCTGGATTGATCTTAATTTTTTTATTTTTGGTCCTTGAATAATTTTTAGTATTATTCAGAAATTATTCAGGCACCAGAAAAGCTTATAGGTAAATATAATAGACAATATTTTTATGATAAATAATTGCTTATTAACGACAGTATTTTAAATAATTAACAGAAATCATTTTATTGCATGAATATCAAAATACAAATGACTTAAATTGAATATTGCTCTCATGGTAATTCTATGACTTAGGTTCTTAATTATATGACCACCACTGTATGTACCTTAGTTCCAAATCTTCGCAGGTTTTCAATTTTAGGAGTCTCAAACCATCGTTCAAACGGGAGGTCTCCTTGAAGACTATTCGTAGAATAGCGATTTCTAATACAACAAGCCGTATCTACAGCTTCAGCCCGTGGTAAGGCCTGATGTAACAGCATGCACCTAGCCATTTCTACAACTGTTCGATTCAATCGCTCTGCTACTCCGTTTTGCTGTGTTGTGCGAGCAACTGTAAGTCTTCGTATAATCCCTTCTTGTAAAAACCCCTCCGTCGCAGAATATCATATTCTCAAAACATCATATTCGCAATATATCAAAATCTCAACATACCACATTCGCAAAATACCATATTCTCATGATACCACAAAATACCATATTCTCATGATACCACAATCACTAAACACCATATTCTCAAAACATCATGTTCGCGAAATATCATAAGATACCACATGTACGCAAAACATCATCATTTCTTATTATACCACATTATAAGTACAGTCCTCAACATAATATACATCTAGCATAATGATTTCTGAAAAATTTATTTAGAAATGAGATATCTAGTAAATATGGAACATCAAGTAAACAATGGAAAAATAAATGAATGACTAAATATACATTAAGACGGGAAGTATATCATATATATATTTTTATATTATACGGGTTTAAACGTGGGTGTATTTACAACATACAAAATAAAGACAGATTTACCAGTTTCTTTATGGAAGAAAGAAAAAAAGAAAATACATTTATTCATCAAAAATCGACGCACATAACATAAAACTGTAGTTAAAATTAAAATAATAAAAACAATAAAACAAACGCTCAAATTAAAAACATAATAGATACATAAACTATAAATTTAAAAAAAAAACTAAAACAGATTAGGGAAACTGTACGCCGCATTTCTGACAAATGAGGTTGACAAGTCAGCATTTTGCTGCAATGGAAGTCAATTCCATCGCAGCACTGATTTTCAGTGTCAACCCCCGTGACATTTCGATGCAAATAGGACCCAAATTTACATATTTACAAAGTTACCTTCATCATTATATTAAATAACACTAACATAAAAGAAAATGGTTGTTCTGTTCGTGCGTGCGTGTGTGTGTGTAAGTATGTGCGTGTGATATAAATAAACTATAGGAATATACCTACTATATATAGATAATGTATATATAGGGTTGCCATCCGTCTGGGTTTCCCCGGATTTGTCCTAGTTTAGAGGGCGTCCGGGGAGCGACCGGGCGGGATTTCATTTGTAGTCCGGGTTTAAAAATTTCAAGTTTGAAGATTCTGTTTTATAACATTTAAAATGATGATAAAAGATGAATTAATATAATTTTAATCTCTTTGAAAATTAATAAAAAGGTAAAACCGGACAAGTGAGTGTCGGCCTCGCACACGGAGGGTTCCTTACAATAATTACAATAATACTAAGTAACTCAAATTGACTATAGAAAAATATATATTTATTAGTTTCAAAATAACTTTTACAAATAGATATGCGGTCTCCAGTCCCCACACTAGGATTCCCTGTGTTGTGGGGACTGGTCCCTTCACCGACACCGACTCGAAATTTTCGCACACCTCTTTCTTACAATCTTCCATAACATTTCAATTGTGTTCCAATGAACTTTCAGTGGTGTCAAAATTGTGACATTTTACAGTTTTGGTAATCTGCTAACACAATCGCGTCAGAATGGCGGCATAATGGTCCCATAATTGTTTTCCGATGATTTTCCACTGAAACTTCAATCTTTGTCAGTTTTGACAGTTTCTGTAAAAAATAATTCTACTGATTTTTCGGTAAAAGTTTGGTAATCTACCATTTCCGTAAATATCAATGGTCTCATAAATTCAATTATGGCGGATCTATCGTACAATTATGATAATTGTATGATAGATTCATCCACCATTCAATAATCTTTTGACAGATCGCTTGAAAATATTTTTATCATTATGAGACGATTGTGCGGCCATTGCATTTTTGACATTTGGGCGAGTATAGTTTAGTAGGAGTTGAACTATGAATAGTTCAACTAGTTTAAATATGAGTTCTATACTGAGATGGCAAGTTTTGGAGATGGCTGGCCAAATTGAAGCTCGCCAACAATCTCTTGCTGAACACCAAAGGCGCCGTCAAGCTCGTGTGCTTATGAGGATTTACATAGATCCCTTTTGGAATATGCCCGAGGCGGAATTCATTAAAACCTTTCGCCTTGGGAAGGAGACCGTCAGGGATCTCATCAGAGAACTTAATTTTTTTTACTACTTTGCTCTTATATCCATTGTAAAACTAAAATTTAAATAAATAGCATTAAACTCGGCTTGTACCTATTTATAATAATATTATACTTAAACTATACCTACATGGATTTTCTTACTGATCGCCATTCTGTAGCTGTTTTTTTTGGGTAGTCTGCGCTTACGACATTAAGTAAAGCAGCC